>VZTJ01001127.1:1431183-1486980 GCA_013397795.1 Orthonyx spaldingii | reverse complement strand
GACTGGGGGGGTCTCGGGGGGCTCTGGCAGGACTCACTGCCTCTGCAGGAGCTGCTGCTGCTGCTGCCGGTAGGAATCCACCAGCTGCTGCGGGACCAGCTCCACCAGCTCCAGGCTCTCCTTTATCTTCATCAGGATCTCAAAGTTCTCCCGGCCTCGCACCTGCAGGAGGGAACAAGACCAGGACTTTGCTTTATTTCAGTCCCACCAGGCCAATTCCTCACACTCCCTCTTTTCCACCCAGACAGTCACTGTGGCCAGGGACTGTTCAGGATGCAGGAATCCCTTGGACATGTGCATCCCTGGATGTTTTTGCTCTTATTCCCGAGGCCCCTGCTATCCTACAGGAGCCTGTGCAGCCCCAACCTGCCAGACATCCTCTCCCCAAGGTGCTTCTGGCAGAGGGGACAGTGCCACCGCTGTCCCAAGCTGAGTTCTGACCCCGTGGCAGCTCTCACACACTTACAGGCACGTAGTACATCTCCTCCTCCCCGTGCCTCCGTTTCTTTATGCCGGTGCCCAGCGCTGGGATGCCCTGGGGGCTCTGCTTGAACGCTGGAAAGGAAAGGGGAAGAGAGTTGGTGGAGTCCTGGGAGACAGGACATGGCAGGGAGCACCTCGAGCCGTGCAGGATGCTAAAACCATTCCCTTGGGGCCTGGCATGGGAGTGTCTCTGTTATTGTCAATAATGAATAAATAAATCTGGCCATGGGAGCTGTGCACAGGCATCTTTGGGCTCTGCAAGGAGAGGCGGGGTCCGACTTCTGAGATTTAGTGGAGAAAGGTCCAAGCATCATCCCTGAGCGTGGATTTGAGCCCAGACTTCAGGCACGCAGGGATTTCGGGTGCCCTGAGCCCCCCACCCCCTGTCAGGGGACTCACTGCGCTTGTTGGCATTGCCGTTCTTGGCCGCGCTCTCGTTCAGGGCTTGCTGCTCTCGGAAATGATCCTCGTCGGCTTTGCGGTCCCTGCCGGGGCAGGCACAAATCCGCCCCTCGAAGGATCTCCTGCCCAGCACCTGGCCGCTGCGAGAACGGAGCAATCAGCGGCCCTGCTCCCCCTTGGGACTCAGCCCAGGCAGAAACCAGACCAGCGACCCTCGGGGAGAAACGGAGCCCCTCAGCAGCTCCTGGGGAAGAGGAAGGCTCCAGCTGCTGGGCTGGGTCCCTGCTCCCTCCGTGCCAGCCCTTTCCCAAGCTGGCAGAGGAGAACTTTCCTGGGGCTGCCCCATCCCGTGCCCCGGGGGTGCAGGGTTCCTTCCGCAGCCCTCCCGCAGTGGGAGCGATGCCCATCCCTGCTCCCACAGCCACTCACTCTCTCATCTCCAGGGTGATGATGATGAGGATGGGCCTCCTGTTCATGCCTCCCACGCAGCTGCTGTTGCACATGAAGTTGTACAGGATGGTGGTGAACTCGGTTCCCACCTGCCAGGGAGGGGAGGGAGAGCAGGTGCTGAGTGGGGAGTGATGGGGGGAGGCAGGCTGGGAGCCCCAGGGAGGGAAAAGGGGAGGGGAGGAAGGCTGGGAGCCCCAGGGAGGGAAAAGGGGAGGGGAGGAAGGCTGGGAGCCCCAGGGAGGGAAAAGGGGAGGGGAGGAAGGCTGGGAGCCCCAGGGAGTGAAGAATCAGGGCTGAACCCTCTGGCACAGGGCTGGTGCCTTGGCACAATGAGCAGGGGAACACCTGGGATGGCGTGGGGATGGTCCCAGCTGGGAAGAGGGGACTGTACAAGGACTATGGGGGCACCCAGGGCAGCGCTGGAGGGGATACCCTGTCACACCCCACTTCCCAAGACCAGGCTGCTCTGGGATGCTCCACAGGACTGGGAGCTGCAGGCTTTAGCTGCCACCAGCGCCGAGGGTGAGCACAGAGTGCCAGGGCAAGGAGGCATGTGGGCCCTTTTCCTCATGCCAAGCAGCCCAAACCACGAGGCAGGGGCTGCTCCTTCCCCTGCCGCGATGAGCCGGGTACCTGCGGGGGCTCGTAGGGCACCATCACGCTCTGCCGGCCCGTCACCGGGTCATCCACGTACTGCGACAGGTTGTTGCCTTCCACCCGGATGAGGTGGCTGGCAGGGGCTGCCTGGCCTGCAAGACAAACCTCCAGTTAGAGCTGTGGCTGCCCAGAGCTGTGACACGAGGGACACACGGCCCCCCCAGGCCGTGGGGACAGCTCGGAGCCCTCACCGTCGTTGAAGTCGCGGCCGAGCTCGTGGTTGGGGCAGCGCTTCACCACCTCGGTGACGTGCTCTGCCTTCTTGTAGATGGGCATGGCCCGGATGATGGTGCCTGGGGGCGGCGAGGTGGACACCTTGATCTGGATGGGGCACGTCTTGGCGATCTGACAGTAGAGCTTCTTCAGCAGCGGGGAGTACTGGAAAAGAGGAGACAGCCCTCAGGTGAGAGTGGTGGGGTGGAGGGTGCTCCCCTGGCCACCCTTGGCTTCCTCCGTGGCTCTGGTGTAAAGGCAGGCCTTCCTTCTCTTCCCTTTCCCCTGGTAATATTGAAATCTGACAGTTTCACCCACATTATGTGGTATCTGCTTTCCACATAAACCAGATACAGCCCCACCACCTCCTGGGGCTGGGAAGGGTTTTCCAGATGGGCAAGGGCTCTGGCAGAGCAGGGGCACCGCTGCACTGAGACAGAGAGAATCTCACTGAAAATCAGCAAAACCCTCGTTTGTGCATCACTCAGCTCGTTTTGGAAACATTCCCGAGTCTGTTCTCACACACAGCTCCTGACCAAGGGTTGGGAGCATTGAGGGCACTGACACACCACAGCCTGAGGAAATCCTGCCTGATGTCATTAACAGTGTCACAGCTGATTAGGCAGGACCTGGGAGTTTAATTCTGACACAGATGGGTTTGTCCTGATCCTGACTCAGTCCTTTGCAGTGGTTCAGGGAGGGGACGGGGTGGGGACATGGTGGGGGCCACTGCCCGGGCTGGCCATGGGAGGAGGATGCTCTGTGGCAGCTGAGGCAGCGCCCACAGTCTCTCCTGAGTAGAAAACGGTTTGTGGCCACCAAATTCCTCCCTGTGAGGGCACAGCGGGGTTTTCTTGGTGGCAAACCCCTCTCACAAGGCCCTTGGACAGGGGAAGCTCCGGGGGCTGCAGCGTGTGCCCCTCCAGAGCAGGGCTGGGGAAGGAGAACCTGTCCTTCACCTTGCAGGAGCTGCCCAGGTGTGGGGATGTGCAGCTCCCTTCCACCTCAGCCGTGCCATGCTGTTTTCCACCTCGCAAGGAATGTGTTTGCTATACACCAGCCCACCCCTGTGCTCGGAGCAGCCCGTCCCTGCATGGCAGGGCATGTTCCTGCTCCAGGTATTTTATCTCATCCCCACAACACAGCGCCCGGTGCCAAAAAAATACCACCGTGCAGAGCATTTGTGGGGATGTTAAAGCTTGTCCTGAGCCATCCAAATACAGGTGTGCCGAGGGCAGGCTCTGCTCTCCCGCTGCCAGGGGGTTCCTGAGCTGGGGCTGCCCAAAACGGGGGCTGGGGGGTGCTCAGGGGCTGCCAGTGATGGCTCAGTCCCCATTTTCCTGGCCATGAGCACATCCCAGTGCAGCTGCGGGTCAGGCAGGAAGGATCTGTGTCTCTCTGGCTGCAGGAGTGGATCTGCCTGCGGATGAACGAGGTGCTCCCACCACCAGGACTGGGACAGGGAAAACAAGATAAACCATTTCCAGGTTTGTCTTTGGTCTCTGGGGAAGTTCTGGAAAGACACAAAGGGCAGAGGCTCCACCAAGGCAAACAGCAGCAGCTCCTGCAGCTCCTCCAGCACTGCACTGGTGGTGGCCAGCAGCAGGTACCAGCTCCTGGAGGCACAAAGTGGGGTGTCCTGGGTGTCCTGTGATCAGAACCTGCTCGGTGCTAGGGGGAGCAGGAAGATGCTGTGGTCACTGGAGGGTGGTGACTGGGAGCTGTGACATGAACCTGACAATAAGAATTAATCCTTATTTTTGTAGGCGCTTGGACTCGCAGAACAAGAGAGGATGCTTGGAAACACCAACTGAAAGCCCCAAATTTTGCACTTATACCAGATGACGTTGGCTACACCTTGACTCCATGGCCTGGTTCGCTTCCTGGGTGTGATCCTGCATCCCCAGCAGGGATTGTCACGGATCAGGCCTGAGCTGGAAGCGTGGGCTCCACTCAGAATGCGGTGACTCCTCTCTGCCTGGCCAGAGGAAACTCCCACGTGGCCACAGCCCACAGAACCCACCACGATGGGGTTTGACACCCCCGTTTAGAGGAGCCACCATGGCAAAACAAGGGTTATTTGGAGGGGTTTCTTCCTTGCCAGGTGTTAAAATACTGACAACTCCTGTCAAAGGATCTTTTCATGTAGACATTCCCGGGCAGTCCTCAACATGCCTGGGAACTATAACTGCTCTGGAAGAGCAGAGGTGCATTATGGCAAGTTCTTTGGTAACAAATTCTCTCATTATACCATGTTATGACATGGATAAATCTCTGTTAAATAGCAGAGTGATGCCCCGCAGGGGGAAGGCGGCCGCTCCGCGCAGACTTGCCTCCGCTGATAACCTTATCGTGTCCCAACAGCTCCAGGATCGCCTTCAAAGATCCCTCCACAATAACAAACTATTCTTTTAAGGAACTCCCTGCTGATAATTCTGGGCAAGAAAAGTCCAGGCTGTGCCCTGGGCGGCCGCGCTGCCGACTCCTCTCAGCGTGGAGCCGTCTCCAGCCGCAGCCGGGGCCGAGCGCTCGCGGCCCCGCAGACCCGGGCTGCTCACGGCCACCAGGACAGCCAGCATCGTGGTTTTGGGATGCCAGGAGGTTCTGCATCCCCAGCTGTGCTGCATCCCCAGCTTGGCAATGCACACTCTCTGCAGGGGACAGCAAAACCTGTGATGAGCAGAGTGTCCCTGGGCAGACACGTCTCTCCTTCCTCTAATTACCTGCTCCTTGCACATCTCTGCCGGGCTGTGCTGCATCCCCTGAGGCCCTGGTGCCTCCCAGCACAGCCATACCCTGCACAGCTCCCTGCAGGAACCACAGGCACCACGGGCTCCTCAAGTGTGATGTGAGGCGGTGGCAGAGCAGAACCTGGAGATCAAAATGCTGGGATCTAACCCAGACCAGCGCAGCCGCCTCGCTGCCTCGGCTCTTTGTGTGCCGTGGCCGTGTTCCTGCCACCTGCACTGAGGGTCTGTTCACTCACACCCTCCTCACTCTGCAGTGTTTGGACAAACCAACCTCTCAGAACCAGCCACACGTGGCAGCTGGGTCACAGACAAAGCCTGGGTCACTCGTGCTGCTGCCAATTTGCTGCCAGGTACAGGAACAACATTTTGGGGCACCTGAACACCTTCCTGGCACCTCCAGACCGCAGCTCCAGGATTCATTTCACACCTACAAATGAGCCCAGGGTACGTTCTGCCCTGGGCATCTCCTGCCTGTGTTTCCAGACCCTGCTCTGCTCTGGGGACTGCTGGTGTCTGTCTCCATTAGGACTGAGGTCACCTCTGTTCCTGGAAAACATCGAAGAGTGTCAGTGGAGGGTGTTACTGTTGTGTTTGAGGAACACAGCAGTTTTCTGTGGCTTATGGGTGCTGGGTTCCTCGAACCAGCACAGAGCAGCAGCAGCAGCACTGACAGTCTCCCTGGAGCCTGTGGAAACACACAGAACCTGTATTCCTCTGGGATTTCCTGCAGCTTCCAGTGTCACCCTCGACTTCTGTGCTGATACTGTGATGTCTGCTCTGTCTCTGTCCCTCTCCTGCTACTGCCGTCTGTCCACAGCACTTGGGATAAGCCAAAAACTGGAAAAAACAAGTTATTTAACCCTTAGCAGCCTATCAGCTCTAAGCTCTGTTTCCCCAAGAGCTTGGTATCAAAAGGTTTTTGGATGTGTTTGAAACGCAGCTGCTTTTTGGGTGAGATGAGACCGCACTGCACCACTGCCAGGTGGAGCAGGACATAAACCAGTCACCCCATGGTGTCACCAGCCACTGTGAGGCTTCACCGTGGTTATCCCAGTGGTGCTGCCTCACAGAAATATTCTGGACACCACAAGATTCCACTGAGTGAATGCCCCACACTGGCTCGTGGATGCAGCGCTGATGTGGAGTCTCAGCATCCATCGCTGCCCACCCTGAGAGAGGACAAGGATCTGGATCCAGAAGCCACCACTGCTCAGCCCCACGCAGGGAATGAGCAGGGAGAGGTGGTTTTCCCCATGGATGCTGACAGCATCACACAAAAAATAACCTGAATCCTCTGCCTGGAAAGACCTCCTGGCCAAGTCCATCTCGCCCGGCCCTCCCTGGGCAGCAGAACCGCTAGGAGGATGTGTCCCAACAGATTTGGAGCTGATAAAATCTTATTTATCTTCAACTGTTGACACCGAAGCGTCTAGACTTGCCTGTTGGGGAAGGCACAGCCAAGGCCTCCTTTCCCTCTTGAAGGAAATGATTTGCTCAACAATTGCTTTTTCCACAAATCCTCCCCCCTCCTCCTCCCTACCAGCCGCCTCCTCCTCCTCCTCCTCCTCTTCTCCTACATTCCAGGCTTCTCATTAGCTCTACTCAAGACGTGTCCAGGACTGCAGTCAATGGATCCCCAATAAAGCCACTGGCCTGGCAAGGCAGAGAGAAGAAAAGCGCTGCCTCCGGCTGCTAATTTCCTTGCACTCCCCGGCAAGCAGCTGCAGAGCTGCATCCTGGGACAGGTTGGGGCAGATCTCAGCGCAGAGGTGATAATAACGTGTCTGTCATCTTCCCCAGGCATGTAGCATCTTGCAAACCGCAAATACCGTTAACCGGCTCGGACGAATCTGTTACGACAGATCCTGGAAGACGTGCCGGCGGCACAGCGAATTTTTTTTTTTTTTTTTTTCCCTCCATCTAATTTTTTTTTTAATAACCATTTTTTAATCACCGGCCTGTAAACTCCTCACTGAGCTGGAAATTCCTCCCCAAGCTACTTTGTTGCTCGTTTACTACCAGCCGGGTTTGAGTATGACTGGTGGCTGAGAGGAGAGGGGAGTGTCCAGTGGGGCCTGAGGTACCTGTCCAGCACCAGGTGGGCTGGACAGTGGCGATTCTGCCCTGGGATGGCTGTGAGAGGTACCCTGGTACCCTGTGCCTCCAGTCCCTGCACCACAGCAGTGATGGATCAGGCTGATGGCCATAAGGGATGTCCCAAAAACCATCTCCCTGTGCCTCCAGTCCATGCACCACAGTGATGGATTGGGGTGATGGCCATAAGGGATACCCCAAAAGCCACCTCCCCATGTCTCCAGTCCCTGCACCACAGTGATGGATTGGGAGGATGGCCATAAGGGATGCCCCAACACTCATCTCCCTGTGCCTGTGGTCCCAGTACCGTAGTGGTGACGAATTGGGGTGATGGCCATAAGGGATGCCCCAAAAGCCACCTCCCTGTGCCTCCAGTCCATGCACCACAGTGATGATGGGTTGAGGTGATGGCCATAAGGGATGCCCCAAAACCACTGCCCTGTGCCTCCAGTCCCTGCACCACAGTGATGGATTGGGGTGACACCTATAAGGGGTGCCCCAACAGTCACCTCCCCATGTCTCCAGTCCCTGCACTACGGTGGTGATGGATTGGGGTGACAGCTGTAAGGGATTCCCCAAAATTCACCTTCCTGTGTCTCCAGCCCCTGCACCACAGTGATGATGGGTTGGGGTGATGGCCATAAGGGATACCCCAAAACCCATCTCTCCACGTCTCCAGTCCCTGCACCACAGTGATGATGGGTTGGGGTGATGGCCATAAGGGATGCCCCAAAAGCCATCTCCCTGTGCCTCCAGTCCCTGCACCATGGTGATGATGGATTGGGTCTTTGGCCATAAGGGATGCCCCAACACTCCCCTCCCTGTGCCTGTGCCCCCAGTACCATGGCAGTGATGGATTGGGGTGACACCAAGCCACCACCAGCTGTGCCCAGGACAGAGGCTCTCAAGGCACCCAGCAGAGCTCCTCGATCACCCCGGCCATCGACAGCTTCAGGGGATCTCTGTCACCCATAGATCCCTCCCAGCCCTGCAGACCACTGAGGTGTCAGGGCCCCCCAGCAGAGCAGCACAGGGACCCTGCCAATGCTTCTACCTTAACTAGCATGCCATTACTGCTAATTAAAATCCCTTGGTTCACCCCCAAAGGACTCCTCTCCCTGCCTTCCCCAGTGAGCACATCCTTAAAATAACTTCCAGCCAGGATCTCTCTCAGTCACTGCTGAGCCAACGCTGCCACTCTGGAGGTTTAATCTCTTCTTGTAGGTCTGACTCCCTCTGTGTGGTGGATACTCAAATCTTCTGACCAAGTCAGCCTGGAGCTCCCTCCCATCCAAAAAGAAAGCCACAAATCCAGCAAGGAGGTTACTTCACACTGCCAAGGATGCAGAGAGCAGGCTGGGAGGGGAGGGAAGGGAAGAGGAGGCTGAGCTGGCCTTGGGAATTGCTGCTGGGAATGAAATGTGAAAACCAGCACAGCAAGAGCAGGATTTAGGGGCAAACCACTGGTTTTGGAGCATCCCAGGAGGGCTGTGCTGTGCAGAAGGGAGCTGTTCCTCTGCTCTCTCTCAGCCACAGCCTGGAGTGGGCATGGGCGGTGGGTGGGTTTGCCAAGGCCACACCAGCATCCTTTCCCCTTCCCGTGCACCCAAATCAGGGCTCCCAACCCTCTCCCACCTCTCCTGCCGGAGAGCTTTGCCTTTCTGATGGAGCAGCACTGCCAGGAAGCCATTCCCTTGACCTGTGCATACCAGACACGTTCAAGATAGTGGAGCTGATAGCGGGATCGTGTTGGAACATCACACACCGAATTCCTTCGCCTTTTTTCTTAATTCCATTGTGTCTAGAGCTCCTGGAGCCTCATCCACACCCTGAGAAAGCTGGTGGAAAGCCTCCAGTGGGTTGGCTTCGATGGGCTCTGGAGCAGGCTGGTGCTGAGGTTGCTTTCCTGCTTCTGGCACGGCAAAACATCCACGCTCCTCTGCACAGCTGCTCAGAGTGTCCTCAGCTGTCTGTGCCACCCAAATCATCTCCAGGCCATGGCTGCTGGACAGCAACCTCCCTGGAACGTGGGAAAGTGCCACGGAGAGTTTGCAGAGGGGTCTCATGGCCTGTAGATGCTCCTGAAGGTTTCTCCCTGCTCTTTACAACAACCAACGAGCCTCAGACAGCCACCAGCAGAACCTGCCTCCCACCACACCAATTCCTCCCATCCTCCTCCTTCAGTCGGGACCAGAGAAAGCATTTCAGCTCCCCACTGCCCGTGCTCCAGCTGCAAGATCTATCAAGCCATTGGAACCAGTTCCACGCTGCCATCTCCCACTGGCCGAGCACTGGGATGCAGACTGGGATGCTGTGGGTGACTGCTGTGGCCCTGGCCTGTGAACCTGTCCAGCCATTCCCTCGCAGTTTGCTCCCTGAAAGAGCAACAAAACCCTGGGTGTGGTTCAGACCCTCCCTGCCTGTGTCAGAGACCCCCCAGAGCCTGCTCAGCTCGGGGTTTGTCCATCTCCCCGCGGCTCTGGGGTCTCCGGGGTTTGTCCATCTCTCCCCTGCTCTGGGGGCTCCGGAGTTTGTCCATCTCCCCTCTGCCTGCTCAGCTCGGGGTTTGTCCATCTCCCCCCGGCTCTGGGGGCTCCGGGGTTTGTCCATCTCCCCTCTGCCTGCTCAGCTCGGGGTTTCTCCATCTCCCCCCGGCTCCGGGGGCTCCGTGTGAGCCCAGGCAGCTCCCCCACACCGTCCCTTCGCATCCCGGCCGCGGGAGGAGGCCAAAGACCCCATTAACACCTCTGCAGCTCCGGCACCGGTGACACCGTGAGCCCCGCTCCTCCGCCAGCGCGACTTGAGAAAAATCCTAATTATCCGCCAGTTACCAGCTGGCTGCCGTGGCGAGGGGCTGCGGCTGCAGCGTGTCCGGGCAGCTCCGGGCAGCGGAGCCCCGGTGGCTGCGGCGGCCGGGCAGGATGCCGGCGTGCCCCGTCTTGCCGTGCCGCGGCTCCCGGTGCTCGTCCCGCCCCGCCGGAGCAGCCTGCCCGAGGGGGGCTTCCAAGCCGCAGGCAAAACCTTGTTTTCGGCATCTGGCCGTTGCTCTCTGCGATAAGAAGGCCATTAAAAATGAGAAGGGAGGTGGCGGCAGCGTGGAGGGTTTCCCGAGCTGCTGCCGGGCGGGGCTGGGGGTGACGCTCAGGGCTCAGCCCGCGGGTTGGGACACTCAGTGTCACCCAGCACTGCCCAGAGTCCCTCTGCAAGGGCACAGCTGGGTAATGTCAGTCCCGAGGCTTCACCCTTCTCCGTTCACCTCTTTTATAAAATTAGAAAATCAGTATTTTTAGGCGAGAGGCAGCAGCTGATGATGCTCTGGTCCCACTGCTGTCCCCAGACCCCTTTCTCCTCCTCCTGCTTGGAGTCACGGGTTTCTGCTCAAGCACATCTTATCTCTGGAGAGATATGCAGACTCCTCATTTGAATCCTTCAGGGGTTGGGAGAATCCACCACATTCCTTGGTAAATTGTTCCTATGGTTAATTATCCTCACTGTTAAAAAGAAAAAAAAAAAAATTCCACCTTGTTTCTAGTCTGAATTTTCCTGGCTTCAGCTTCCAAGTGCTGGATCTCATCATGTCTTTTGCTATTAGATTAAAGAGCTGCCTGCTATCAGGAACCATCTCCTGGGCACACCACGACCTTGCTCTTCTTGGGGGGAACTTCCATACAGAACATTTCCCTGGTATTGCTCTACAAGGCATCTGTTCCAAATCTTCATGTTCTTCACATCTGCCTCCCAAGCCACGTCTGTTTTGTCAGCAGAGGGTTTGAAGTGTGGACAGGAGCTCTGTGTGTGTGGGCAGGGCTTGGGCACACTTCACAATTAAACACCCACCCAGCCCTGAAGAGTGAGCGCTTGTCCAGCACTCCAGAGTGGGCAGCTCACCTGGGCCTCAGGAGCCTCCTCTCCTAAGTGAGGGAGAATGGATAATGCCACATCTCCCAGAGCGATTCGAGTCAAACCCCTTCAAAACCAGGAGGCCATTGGGCTGAGTGCTTCCTTCAACCAAAGCTCGTGATTGTATCAAAAAACGATGCCAGATCTTTTGACAAGATGACTCACAGGAACCATTTGCTTTGGCACTGCCTGCTCACCAGCTGTCCATCCTTCCATGGTCAGATCCTCCAGGATTCAACCCCAGATTGCAAGAGACCTTCAGCTGAGACTCCCTCCAGCACAGCGAACCCCTCGCTGCTCCGAAATGCTGCCCAGGGCACTGGCTCTGCCGAGGTTGTGGTCAGTGCTTGGTGGAAATCGATCGACCATCCTGGCATAAATTATCGGGTGCGGTGAAGCTCAGCGGATCCAAAAGCTGTGAGGCTTCCCCAGGAGAAATAGGCTGGGCTGGTGCTTCCCAAGAGCTGCCCCAAACCGTGCGTGTCCTGCAGAGCTCTGGGGTGGTTGGTGCTGCTGTGCTTGGTGTGACCATCACCGTGCTGTCACATGGCCCTGCCTGTCCCCAGCCCTCCTGACCTGACATTTACCTTCCCTTCCCAAGTGCCTGCATTTCCCAATGGCTTTTCCTTATCCCACATGTGCGTTCCCAGCTACTGTGGAGCTCACGGTGTCACAGACAGTGTCATTTGTGTGCTGACTGACAACACATAGAGAATTGGATTTTCTGAGCTCCTTTCCCCATTAAATGAGCTCTCAGGTGTGGCACTGACACTGCAGAGCTCACGTTGAGTGGGAGAAAGGCAGCGACCTCATCTTCCAGCACTGCCCATGCCTGTGCCAGCCCCAGGCAGGAGGACACGGAGTGTCACCGGCTGTCACCACGGCAGGACCGCTCCTCACACGGCACCTCGCAGTCCTGCAGGAATCACTGCTTCAAACGAAACATCCCCTGTGCTCCCCAGCGTGCCAGATGCTGCCGACCCACTGCTGCTCTCCACAAGGCTCAGCTCCAGTGCAGGTGGGCACTGGCCCTGCAGCCAACCCGCTCTGGGGGATGCAGCCACCTCAGCATCGTGGCTCAGAGGGCCACGATGCCTTTCCCAAGTGTTAAAACTACCTTTCCCCAGTGTTAAAGCCACTTCAGGCTTTCAAGTCCTCACTCCGGACCCTTCCCAGGACCCCTCCTTGCAGCCGTGGCTCCCAGTCCTGGCTGGCGGGCGCATCCTCTGAAGTCACCTCTGGAATGAGCGAGTTCTCCAGGCAGCACCCGGGTCCCGCTGCTCTCCCAAGGCTGGGAGGGCATCGTGTGGCACTGCCTGCCCTGAAGTCCCACGAAGGCTCGGGAAAAGCAGATATATCCTGTCCTGGTGTGCCGAGATCCCAGCGGGACCCGTCAGCTGCAGTCAGCACAGGGTGATGCGAGAAAGTCTGAGTTCCCTTTAGTTAGAACTGTGGAAAGGTCCCAGTGGAACTGGGTGGCTTTCAGGAGGGGAGCCCTGCACTGTGTCTGCTCCATCCCAAAGCCATCCCCGGCACTCCTGGCTGGGGACAGTGGCAACAGAACATCTGACACGTTCTAGTCCCCATCCCTGCATGCTGGGACGGGACACCCTGCAGTGCCTTGTTTCGGTTTCCATTCGGACGCTTTAGTGGCCCGGGAATGCCTCCCTTCCCTGCGCAGGTCCTGTGCAGCTTTACCTGGAACTGATAGGATTTATCAACCCCCAGGAGGGACAGGAGCGGGCTGGAGTCACACCCTGCCCGAGTACCTCCGGTTTATTCCCTTCCTAACGAAATGCATCCCTGAGCAACACCCCGCAAGGACGGACAGCGGAAAGAATGGAGACTTAACCACCCCATGGAGGACAAGCCGCGCTTCACCGCGGCGCTGTCCCAGGTGAAGCTGCAGCCCCCGGGCACGGGGCAGCTGCCGGACTGCCCCAGCCGGGAATTCGGCTGCCTTTAAACGCCCGATCGCTGCCGGCTCGCTGCTGCTTTCCCACCGCACACACCCGCTGCCTTCCGCAGGACACAGCCCCAGCGCTGCGGCCGCTGCCGGAGCCCGGCTCCTCCCGCATCCCGCCCGGGACACACCGGGAGCATCCCCCGGCCGCTGCCCGCGCTGTCCCTGCATGACAGCATCCAAGAATGCTTTCTGTCTCCCGCAGGAAGGACTGTCGTGGCAATGAAACCCGTCACCTTCCGCAAACAAAGGTCATTGTCACACCCGGGGCTTAAATATCCCTGGGCTGCTCTGCCCGTCCCATGACAATGTCAAACAACGGCCCCCGCTGCTTCTGCGGGGTGTCAGTCGTCCCATCCCAACCCTCCTGCTCTGCCAGTGCTTCCCGGTGGAGAAAACCTGGCCGGCTCAAGCGTGGTGAGCGGCTGTCCCGGGTGCTCCAGAGGCACCCGCTGCGGGAATGCCTCCGGCACCGGCCGCAAGTGCTGGTTCTCCTCCAAAACGCCGCGCTGAGCCAGCAGCAGGGATGCGAATTTAGGACCTTTTGCCACAAAAAGCACACAGCAGCCCCCGTGCGCTCTGCCCGGCCCCTGGGTCGCGGATCCCAGAGCTCTCCCGGGCCGGGCGGCAGGAGGGCGATGGGAGCAGCCTTGGACCAAACCCGCATCCCGGCTCCGGAGCTGAGCAGCCTTCCCTGTGCGCATCAAAACCTCCCGTGCTTAAAAACCCGCTCTGTTATTTGCTGTGACTTCTGGGGGTTAAGTTACTCCTGTAATACGGGATGGACAAGGACTGTAAATGACAAGCAAAGCTGAGAACGGTGCAGGGCGAGCAAAGGTCCCTCTCGCCCACGGCCTCGCCTCTGACAGCACCCGCTGGCAAATACGCCGGGAAGCACGGTGAGAACAAGGCAGGTACCTCCCCAGGACATTTCTTTTCGGTGCACATTTATCCCCAATTCAGGGAATTGCCATGGGACAAGCGACATCCCCGCCGCTGTGCCTCACACCCCTTCGGGAGGAACCCCCTGGCAAGCGAGCTCTGATGTTCCCTGCACGTTTGGCTTCCCACGACCAAGTGAAGTCCCCACCAGCGGTGGCTGCATCCCGTGCGAGCCTCCCCCTCGCCGCCGCAGCGCTGGGTGCTGGCGGTGAGGACGCGCCCGGCGGTGCTGAGCATCTCCCCAGGCAAGGCAGAAGAAGTGCGACTGACTTACTGTCCAGGTGGCTGATTTGGCGGTGCTGGACTGCTGGAAGGTCACCTCGAAGTGGTGGGGACCAGGGTAGTCGGTGTTGGAGGGGATGACAGGAGCCGGGGACATGGCGTCGAAGGTAGAGCTGGGCTGCGAGTAGGGAGAATGCGTTGGGACATTGGAGGTGTGCTCCGAGCTGTAGGGGCTGGTGGAGGCTGCTCTGCTGCCGATGCTCTGATCCATGCTGTTGTTCAGCAAATTGAACTGGGACTGGAGGAAGGGAAAAGGGGAGGAGGGAAAAAAGAAAACACCAGCCAGTTTAGAGACAGGGAAACCTCCGGCACCTTTCTGCAGGGCTGGGGTGTCCTGTTACAGCCTCCTTAAAGGGCCAGCGTGCGGGAGGGGAGTCAAAAGAGCTGGTCTGGGTGGCTCGGGTTTTCCGACAGGTCACCGCTTGTGCGAGGGATAAACTCCGTGTGCTGAAATCACCCGCCTCGAGCTGCTCCATCCTCGCCGGAGGCAGCGAGGTGCCACAATCCCGGATTTCCAGCGCACCTGCCTTGGGAAAGGGAGAGCAGGGAGAGGGCAGGGATGTCGCGGGGTTCGCTCAGGTGTGGGAGATGTCCTGCCACAGTGACAGCCCTGTCCTGCACGCAGGGCTCTGCTCCCTGGTGTCCCTTCCAGAGCGTCCCAGCTCAGTGAGATGCCCTGGCAAGGTGAGCAGCAGTCCCTGGCGATGACATCGCTCCATCGCGACAGCGATAGCGAGCGGCCGTCCTGTTTCCCAACCTGTTTTCCAAGCGGTCCCTCATGTGTTCGCTGGTCACACACCCACGCTCCACCCCGGGCGCGCTCCCCTGAGCCGGCCAGCCCCGAGCAGCGGTTTGGAGCTGTTTTCCCAGCGGGATGTTTGCTCCCAGTGCCTGATGCAGCTCTAATTTGGGGGAAACCTCAAACCGACAAAGCACACGGCTGCCATGCAGCGCACTGCAGGAAGGTCATGGAGCAAACGGACCCACTTAGGCAGGTCCTGGCTCTTATTCCAGACACGTTGGACCAAATCGTGACTTTTTACAATTTTTTCCTTATTCCTCTTCCTAGCATTTACTGTCAGATTCTTCCAGTAAGAGCTGGCAGCTCCTTTCCCCGCAGGCACAGCCCAAGCACAGCGACATCCCCAAGAACTGCATGGCTAAAGTGACCTCAGTATTTTTTTAAAAAACCAGAATCAAATGTCAGAGCAAGTGGGATGGGTTTTTCTCCCAGAAATCTGCAATTCCCGAGTTGCTCAGGGGTTGCTCTGACCCTGCAGCCCCAGAGGCAGTGGCAGTGCTGGTGACCAGTCCGGTGTTTCATCCCAGCTCCCTGCACTGGAACAGCAACACAACCCCCCTTGACTGCCCTCACGCCTGGCAGGGACTGTCCCTGTCCCCAGCACCCACTGGGGCAGCTCTGGGAAGGCAAAGAGCTGTGGAAGCAGCCACAGGCACAGCCAGCAGGCTCAGCCTTCTCCAAAGGGCCGCAAGGCTCACGGCTCAGGAATCAGGAGACGTGTTTTAACTTGGGATCCCAACCTCACCCAACCCTCTACGATGTGGAATGGTTTAAAGGCAATCATCCTTCTCCAGGGAAGTTCTCCTGTTGCCTGCATCTCTCACAAGGTCGTTGGAGCCTGTGACTAACTGGAGGAATGCTGAACAAGATCCGGCTTGCTTTTACACATCCAGCCATTTTCTCCCCTAAAATATGTGCCTAAATCCCTCTATTCCTCCTCGCCGCTCTATAAATAACCCAGCCAAAGACAAGCCAAGCTTTCCTTAATCCAGGCTTCACCTGGAGAAAAACTTATGAGAAACTTTGGCCAAGCAGGCACGTTAGGAAAGCTCTTGCCATCCAACTGGGAAATGCAGCTGCCACCTCAGGCAGGGCAGAGTGGCACAGGCAAAGCTCAGGGATCAACCAGGAGAACAGCAGCAAGGGAAAAGGGATTGCTTCTGG
The DNA here is from genome assembly GCA_013397795.1 of Orthonyx spaldingii. Classification (NCBI taxonomy): domain Eukaryota; kingdom Metazoa; phylum Chordata; class Aves; order Passeriformes; family Orthonychidae; genus Orthonyx; species Orthonyx spaldingii. The sequence continues at coordinate 1,470,878 of VZTJ01001127.1, read as the reverse complement.
ATGGCGCTGCTCAAACCCAGATAATCCAGGAGTATCAGGACTGAGCTGTTTTGCTCTCAGGCTGACAGCCAGGACTGTTCATGGCTGAAGCCTGTGGCTGTAAATGAATGGGGACCCACCACGGAACAGAGCATCCTGACCTCCACATGGGAGAGAGCCTTCCCTCAGGAAGAACGGTGAGATGTGAGACCCAGGGAATCACCTCTGCCAGCCAGGCTGGGCTGCCTCAGCACAAAGCAAGTGGCAGCATCCTGAGTGCCTGGGCTTTGGGAATCTGCTGGCAGAGAGAGCCAGAGTCAGGGGTGTGGGCAAAACGATGCTGCTCAAAATTGATGAAATTATGGAAACATTCCCCTAAAAGACAAATGAGAGACAGGAGTGTTTGTGTGTGTGTAAATATGTACACACACACACAGGGATAATTATTCACACACACAGAGGAATAATTATTCACACAACTGCAGCAACGACCTCCCACAGAACAGCCCCAACAACGGACACACGGGCTTCGTACCAACACACTTAAGGTAAAAACCAGGAATGAAGCGATTTCCGAATGCCAGGGATGGACACAACCCCCTTTTCCCTAAGGAAACAACCTCAGCGCTTGAGGACAGAGCTGGGAACGTACTACCTGCAGCACAGGTCCTGCTTCACCTGCCCTGCTCTCCCAGGGATTCCCAGCAGGGAAAGGAAGCTGCCTGGGGAGGCAAGTGTGCGGTGTGGGCTCGGCTGAGGAGGTTCTCAGTGGATGACAAAGTGGTGCTGGTGGTGTCCAGCACCTCCAGGTGTTCCTGGCACGGATGACACCCCTCCCACAGCTAAAGGGACCTTGCACCCCTGGCACTCGAGGCTCAAATCACACCCTGGGCTCTGCAAGCACCAGATGGGGCAGAGCAAGAGGAGCGGTGACCGATCGCCGAGGCTGCAGCATCCTGCACCTGCACGGCTCGTGAGCAGGGCTGGACCAGCTCCAGCTCCTCCGTGCAGCTGCAGGGTGGGGACAGGCAGTGGGACAAGCCCTGGAGCATCCTGGGCAGCAGCACCCAGGCTGGGCAGGCAGAGCCAGAGCAGGTGCACCAGCGGTGGAGGATAATTCTGAGAAGAGCATCAAAGCAAGCCCCGTGCACAGCAAGCAGCACCTACCGTGGTGTAATTCTGCATCGGGTCGCTGATGTAGAGCATTTTAGTGGTCTCGGGGTTCTCGGAGCGCGGGGAAGCCTCCTGCCACGGGACTCATGGGGTCGGGGCAGCGGCCGGGGTGGGAGGAAGGAGCGCGGGAGCGGGGCCGGGCGGGCAGCGCCAGGGATGCTGCGCTGGCCACCCGAGTGCCGCTCTCTGTTGGCTCTTTTGCTTTTCTCATCTCCCTTAGTTCTGTCAACTCGCTGCATCCAACAACAAAACGGGGCCCACCCCCTCTGTCCCTCATGACTATTCATTACAGCACAGGGCAGGCCCCAGCTTGCCCAGTGATGGACTGGGCGATACCAACCATTCCCACTGCAGGGAGAGCGGGGGTCCAGCTCCAGCACCAGACCTGCCCCTATCCCGCTCCCAAAAGCTTCTTCCAGCCACAAGGGGCTGAAGACCTGCTGGGCTGGCACCTGTCAGCAGCACACTGAGGTGCCCAGCCTGGCACTGAGCAGGCAATGAATTCAGGGACTCTGAGAGCTCTGTGTCTGGGAGATACGGAGTTATCTCTGTCTGGATGGGGGGATATGCATAGGTGAGGATGGATGGATGGATGGATGGATGGATGGACGGACGGACGGACGGACGGACGGATGGATGGATGGATGGATGGATGGATGGATGGATGGGTGGGTGGATGGATGGATGGGTGGAGGGATGGAGGGATGGAGGGATGGATGGATGGATGGATGGATGGATGGATGGATGGATGGATGGAGGGATGGATGGATGGATGGATGGATGGATGGGTGGATGGATGGATGGCGGGCTGGATGGATGGATGGATGGATGGATGGATGGATGGATGGATGGATGGAGGGATGGATGGATGGATGGATGGATGGATGGATGGATGAGGGATGGATGGATGGATGGATGGATGGACAGGAATGGTTAGAGATAGATGCCTGACAGAGCACTGGGGTGACCTGCTCACAGCCACCAAGCATCAGCACCACTCTGGCACCGCTGAGAAGAACAACAGGAATCAGCATGGACCCTCCACAGCCTCTTCCCTCTCTCTTCTTTCCATCAGAGCACTTCTTGTCATGCACCCCAGGCTGCTCCGGCCCCGCCGGGCTCGGCTTTGGTTACAGCGGGAGCGAGGGGAAAGGCGAGGGCTCGGCCAGCGAGGGGCACAGCCCCAATTAGCAGCACTCTGCCCAGCTCCTGCCCGCTGTGAAAGGCCGGGGAAGGGAGGGAAAGCGAGTGGAAAGCGAGGGGAAAGGGGCTGGGGGAGGGGAGGCAAGCTGTCGGCGAGGGAAACGGCGGCTTTCTGGAGGGAAACAGCGGCTCCCCGCAGGGAGATGCAGCCAGCAGCCAGGGCAGCCTCAGGGATGCTCCCCGGCGCCACCGAACACGCACAAGCGGCCGGGATGTCTCGCACGCCCGCGATGCTTTTCCAAGGCTTTGTCTTAGGCAGAAGCAAAGGCTTCTGGCAGGAAGGGCAGCGGCTCGGACCCGGGGCTGTGGTGGGAGCAGAGCTGGGAGCAGAGCTGGGAGCACGGCGCGTCCCTCCAGCAGCTCTGCCTCTGCTCACGAGCGGCTTTCACTCCGCGCTGTTTGTCCCGGAGCGAATGACGCTCTGCTCCTGTCCTGGTGCTCCCCTGGAGCTCCGAGCCCTCGCTGCTGCCTGCACTGATGTTATCTAACAAAAGCAGCCACGGCTTTACTGACCCCCGTGCCATCGATTACAGGGGACCAGACCCTGCACCAGCGAGGCTGGGCTCGGTTAATGAACCAGCAAACATCCCAGTGCCTCCCCCAGAGCCCCCAGCCCACCCCTGCAGGGAAATCAAGCCCGTCCCTGCCGTGTGAGCACACTCACCATCACCGAGTCAGTCATGCCTCTCATCTGGAACACGTCCATCGTCACCTCGGTGCTGCTGGGGACCTCACTGCTGCCCGTGGGGTTGGCTGGAGGGAGGTCGAAGTAGGTGCTGTCTGGCTCCCTGAGGAGAAGGTGAGGGCACAGTTATCTCCCCAGCTCTCCATCACAGCCTTTATCACCATCATCCCCCAGCAACTCGCAGTCCCCTCAGACCTTGTCCCTTTCCCAACTTCTTCCTCCATCCTCTGCTTTTATTTCCACGTGGAAGAGCAGGCTTTGCTCAGGCAAACTGCTGCCTGGCAGGTAAAGCAAGCAGAAATGTAGGAAATTTTGCATCCACCCAGCTGCTCCAGCTTATCTGTCACCCTGAGAGGACCAAGGGAGGAAGAGGATGAAATGAAGCACTGTCCTTCTCCTTTGCTGGATTAGAGCATGAGGCCCAAAGGCCGGAAGACTTGCAAACGTCTTGGTGGGGCTGGAAGATGTTTAATTTTGGAATTAAGGGTCTCAGCTTGAGGGGAGCTCTGCCCTGGCCCTAACAAAGTCCCCACACTGCCCTGGAGCACTGCAGCCAGGAGGGAGCTACCCATGGGACAGACAGTGCCAGGTTGTTTGGCAAACGGAATACTCTGAGCAGAGAGTCTGGAACCAGGGAGCAAAATTCACCAGGTGGCACAGGTGTCTGTGGAAAGCAGAGGATGGAAAAGGAAATTTGTCTTTGGCCAAGAGCCACTGGTGCCTCCAGGGACTGATCACACCCCACTTACAGCGTGCTCCAGAGGTGCTCGAACGTGGTGCCTTCGTCAGCTGGGGATGCCTGGGACATCTTCACAGCGGGGGAGTCGGACAGAGGATAAATCACTCTGGGGGAAAAGGGAAGCAGCAGGGTTAGGTAGCACTGCCAGGGTGCTGTGCCAGGCTGTGCTGTGCCATCTCACTCCAGCAAAGCAGCCGGCCGAGGGCAGGAATCCCTCAATCCCAGCTCGCTCCCAGCAGCACAGCAGGGAACAGAGCCCCCTCAGGGCCTCTTGTGGGGACACACAGGGCCAGAGACCCCCAGAGGCATCATGGGGACACACAGGACCAGAAGCCCCAGAGATATCGTGGGGATACAGGGGACCAGAGGCTCCAGTACCCCTCGTAGGGGACACACAGGACCAGAGACCCCAGAGCCATCATGGGGGACAAACAGGACCAGAACCCCCAGAACCATCATGGGGACACAGAGGACCAGAGACTCCAGGGCCTCTCATAGAGGACACAGAGGACCAGAGACCCCAGGGCCTCTCACAGAGGACACAGAGGACCAGAGACCCCAGGGTCCGTTGTGGGGGACACACAGGACTGAAGACCCCCAGAACCATCATGGGGACACACAGGACTGGCACCTCCTGGGCCCATCATGNATGGGGACACACAGGACTGGCACCTCCTGGGCCCATCATGGGGACACACAGGACCAGAAGCCCCAGAGATATCGTGGGGATACAGGGGACCAGAGGCTCCAGTACCCCTCGTAGGGGACACACAGGACCAGAGACCCCCAGAGCCATCATGGGGGACACAGACTACCAGAGACTCCACGGATCCTCACAGGGAACACACAGGACCAGAGACCCCCTGAGCCATCACTGAGGACACAGAGGACCAGAGCCCCCAGAGCCATTGTAGGGGTCACACAGGATCAGGGACTCCAGGGTCCGTTGTGGGGGACACACAGGACCAGAGACCCCCACAGCCATCATGGGGACACACAGGACTGGCACCCCCAGGGCCCCTTGTAGGGGATACACAGGACCAGAACCTCCAGAGATATCATGGGGATACAGAGGACCAGAGACTCCAGGGTCCCTTGTGGGAGACACACAGAACCAAAGACCCCAAGACCCATCATGGGGGACACACAGAACCCCCAGAGCCATCACAGGGGTCACACAGGACCGGGAACCCCAGGGTTCATCATGGGGACACACAGGACTGGACACACCCCTAGTCCATCGTGGGGGACAATGCCCACACCCCCATCAGCGCAGGCCAGGGCAGCAGGCAGGGGTGACCCAAGCTCAGCAGAAGGAACCCGTTTTTCAGCCAAAGCCTCCTGGATGCTGCTGCACAGTCACAACCAGAGCCACGCTCAGTCCAGTCTGTCCCCCTTGTCCCTGCGTGGGAGGAAAGCAGCCCAGCCCAGCTCTCCCTGTGTGCCCAGAGCCTCTCGGACTCAGCAGCCGGAGCCGGAGGTTTCACGGAGCCATCTTGAGCCTCGTGCTGCCTTCCCCTACGGGCACCCATCTTCCTGCTCCCCTTCCCGCTCCCTGGGAGCAGCAGCACCTCTCCCCTGCCCTGGCTGGCACTGATGCACCCCAGGCACATCTGGCTGCCCCTTTTACCCACGCTGGTGTTGGCATCCCACCTCAGCTGCGACATCTCATAGCGAAAACCCGAAACTTCCTGCCTTTTGGGCGCGAGCTGCCGAGTGCAGAGCAGCTGCTCTCTGAGTTGAGGGATGCTTGGGGTCGCCCGGGCCCCTCTGACTCAGCTGAGGACTGAGTGGTTGCAGAGAAGGAGTTAAAATGAAAGCAGGGAAGCTTTCCCCATCAGCAGATCCCCGTGAGCTGCTTTCTACAAAACACAGCATCCGCAGCCACCCTGGCTGGGGGAATTCCTGCAGCACAGGAGGGCACAGGAGGGCTCGTTCCCCACGGGTCCCATGTCAGGGACAGCTAACAGGCAGAGCCTGGTGTCCTTCTGTCCCTCCTCGTCCCACTTGTGACACACAGAGAAATGAAAGGACCTGCAGGGCAGCTTGGAGAGGAAGAAAAGCCGAGAGGAAGAAAAGCCTAGCACAGATGCAGGTGACTGCTGGCGGCCTTACCCTTCTTCCATGCTGCTTTCCCTGGCCCAGGGCAGCTTCAGGAAGTAGCCAGGCCTTTTCCTCCAGAGGAGAAAGCACCTCCCCACCGGCCCGGCTGTGTGGTCATCACGGGTGACACCAGCTCTAACCACGTGGCTGCTCTCGTTTTCAAAAGGAAAGAAATCTGCCTATTTTAAGGGCGTTTTGGAAGTTCCCTTTCACTCTTTCAAAGCACAGCCTGGGCGTGCAAAGCCAGGCCAGCGTCTCCTCGTGTTTGAGCTCTGAACTAGGGGGCACAAAGGGAGGATGGGGTGGTTGGTGCTGTTAAGGCTCATCCCTGCTGCTCTGATCCCTGCTCATCCTGGCAAAGCACCTCTGCAGCAAGAGTGGCAGCCTGGCGCCAGGCACCTGGGTTGGTAAAGAATTTACCACCCGATTTACTTACAAATAGGATTCCCCAAAATTTTCACAGTGCTGGTGTAATCCCCTCTGAAAGGAGGTGCCATTTAGAGCCCTGTTGTGCAGGGAATGCTGGAGGTGTTCACATTTGGGAAGCTGGGAAGGCACTGTGCTGGTGAGGTCCTGCAGAAGGACAAAAACACCCTGTGGGAGCCCCGTGCACATCAAAATGAAAGTGGGAAGAGCCTCAGAGCCCAATTCTGCATTGCTCTGGAAGCATTCCTGATGGCTTAGATGCAATTCCTGTGCCCAAGGCTGAGGAAGTGGAACCTGGGGCTCAATTCAGGACCAGCCACAGCCCAGGCTCAGCTCCCTGTCCCTTCCAGTCCCCCAGTCTGGAGTCTGTTCTGCATCTGCCCTGTGTCAGCTCCCTGCTGCCACCAGCTCCCCACACCAAAGGGAAGATCTGGGGTATCATCCTGACTTCTTCCAGGCAGAGTTCTCCAGCCAGACTCCACCAGGAGGGTTATCACCTCCAGACACCACAAACTACTTATTAAAGCCTTATTATTGAGATCTCCTTGTCCAGGGTGCAGCAAGAAATTCTCCATCCCTTCTGCCAAGGAATTCTCCATCCCTTCCACCTCGATGCAGCAGGGAGGGAGCAGGGGATGCTTGGCACGGCTGGCACAGCTCAGGAGTGACCTGAACTGGATTTATTGCAGGTTTCTAGAGAATAAAAGACTAAAATGTGCAAAGCAGGGGGTTGGCTGTGGCATCCAGGGTTGCCGGTGGGATTTGCCGGCGTTCTCGGGGAGAGCTGCTCTCCGAGCGTTCGCTGGGTTGCTGCTTCCCTCTGTTGCTGGTCAGGGCATTGCAGGGAAACTGCGCAGGGGAAAGAAGCCGGCAGGAGGGAGGTAAAACCTCGGAACAGGCGATTCTCCACCTCGGTTCCCTCTGGAACCCGGCTCAGCCCACGGCGGGGCTGCCACCCCCGGGATGTGGGACCCGGCGGGGTCGCACCGGGTTCAGTTCCTTCTGCCCATGAAACCTCCCCGGGAACTGGCACTGAAGTAATTCCCAAAGATTAGTGTGGAAATCTCCGTGTACTCAGTTTTCCACGCTGCTGTGGAAAATCCAGCCCCAGGGACGGAGGGAGAAGGAGAAGCACGGACCAAGGTCCTATACAGCCACCCCAAAATTGGAGAACAACTCCCTGGAGAAGCAGAGCAATGAACCTCTGTATATCCCACTGTTCTTCACTCACGTTCGTGACCACAGAGCCTGAATATATTCTTAGAATGTTTATCAACTCAGATTTTTCCATCACAATGAAGGGCACCGTGGGCTCTCAGCCTCGCTGGGAGCACTGCCTGCCCACTGAGTTTCTGCACCCTCTGGAAGGAGCATCTTTGTTCTCACCATCAACTTTAGGGCTCAGGTTTAGCACCCAGAAGTGCTCAGTTATCACTTGGTGATAACAAATTCACCGCTGTCCCTCCACTCCAACAGCCCAGAACGAAACATGACAGCGTTCTGCGGCCACCTTAAAGGGAGACAAATGCACAAACCCGATGTAACAGGGCCATGACTAATTCCTGAGGACTCTCTGGGAGAGCAGGACTTCTGAGAGTCATTTCCACCTCTCACACGGAGCTGCTCCATGCCTTGGGAACTGGCCCTGGACCTTCTCTCCTCTGCACAATGAGACCCATCAGGATCATCCAGCCTACAGCAAACAACTTAATGTTTGCAAAAATGCCACCAGTCCCACGGTGCCAACGCTGCCCTGTGCTAGCATTCATTTTTCCCAAATTATTCAACTCACACCTGCAAAATGAGGTCTGTAAAGTAAGCGAGTGAGCTTTCCTGCAGCACACTTGGATCTCAGCATCCCTCCTTGAGGCCCAGCACCTTGTCAACAATTTTCTTTCCAAGGAGGAGGCAGGCTGGACAGAAATCCTCTCTGGCTGCAGTCACTGACAGCGGCTCGTGATGGGGCAGGAGGCTGAGGCCGCTGCTTTCCTCCCTCCTCGGCAGCCCCCGCATCCCATCGGGATCCAGCCCCTCCATTCCTTATCCCAATTCAAGGCTTGGCCGCTTTTCCCTCCACGAGTGCTTTAACTCCAGAGCTAAGGCACTTGGCAGCAAACTTTCCAAGACACTTCCACATCGTGTCACAAGCCCATGAAGCAAAGAAGCCGAAAATCCTCTCCCAGCCACGTTATCAAGTGCTCGGGAGAGGGTCGTGCCCAGAAACTCACACACACCCAGAGCAAAAGGCTTCCTTTTGTAGCTTTTTTTCCTCCTACCTGCGTTTTGAGTTCCCCCGGAGGTCTCCCACCGACAGGAGCGGCCTGGGATTGAGGATCTACGTTATTTACTGCCCTACACTGGAGTAGCGTCCCGGTCGCCAAGGCAATGACATTGGAGCTGCTGAAAGCTGTGTGAAAAGTGAGGCGAAAGCTCCTGCGCTCCTTCCTGGAACAGGAGGCAGTTGCAAGGGGGTGGGGAGTGCTCAGCCAAGCGTGCCAGGGAATTAGAGCCGGTCACCAGCGCCAAAGTGACGCCGGGGCAGCTCGGCTGTGGGGGTCAGTCACAGAGTCACAGAATGGTTTGTCTTGGAGGGGAGCTTAAAAATCATCCTGTGCCACCCCCTGCCAGGGGCAGGGACACCTTCCACTATCCCAGGTTGCTCCAAACCCCGTCCAACCTGGCCGTGGACGCTGCCAGGGATGGGGCAGCCAGCAAAGGACGCTCAGGGTAGATCAGGGAGGTTCTTGCCTTTAGCAGATTGATGGACTGAGCAGGGTTTGTGTTTGCGTTCAGCCGAGTGCCCGGGTCATCTCTCCTGGGGATCGGGGAGGACTCCGGGACTCCCTGCGCTGCTTCCCCCAGGGAACAGCGACCTGCCGGGGCAGTGGGTGAGGACTGAACACTTCTGATCGAAACCCATCACCCACAAGGTTAATTATTTGCATCCTGCGGGCTCACAGACACCCTGACACCCCCCTCACGAGCTCCCGTGTGGCTGGTCACTCACCCTCGGGCACTGCTCGTCCTGGGGCAGTCACTGCTCGTGTTCAGGTCCCCTGTCCCCACCTGGGGACCAACAGACACCCCCCGCCCGCAGACACCCCCACATCACACGCGGGGCAGGTGGTGACGGCAGAGCAGCTGTCACGTCTGTCCCTCTGCTGTGGGGACAGAAAACTGACGCGTTCACCCCCCCCAAAACCCATCGGTGGGGCTAGAACCAGGCTTTGGAACCTGAATAACCCGTAATGAAATCAAGACTCGAATATTTGCTCTGATGGCGGGGTTTATTTTGAAGTGATGGTGATTGTGGTCCCCAAGCGGGGACCGTGCTGTCACTGGGACGGGAGCCAGGCTGCTGCCACCCAAAAATTCCGGGGGTAGAGGCCGGGGGGACAAAGGGAGGCACTTGTGCATCCCCCTGGCACTTCAACGGGGAAGTGATGCACAGGAGCCTCAGCCCGCGGGACCAGAGAGTTTTGGGGACACTGACTGTGTTTTGGGAACACAGGCATCCCTGCCACCCTTCTCATCTCCTCTGGCTCCTCTGCTCCCTGGCAGCCGGCTGTGCTGTTTCCCAAAGGAAGATGCCCCCCGGGAGGGTTATCTGGGATCTGCCCCTTCCCTGGTGTGTCTATATTTATTTATTTGTTTATTTTATTCCAGTCAGCTCACATCTTTTTGGCTGGGTTATCTCTCTATTGCAATTGTTAGTTCCTCTGTCCTGTCCGGGGAATCTGGCGGGACATCCCACCTGTGGTCCCGTTGCTGTCGGTAATTAGCCGGCAGTGGCGATTAGCCAGAAGGGCTGACTAATTAGCCAGAAGGGCTGATTAATTAGCCAGGGCAGTCCCGGGCGCGGGACACTGCCCGCGGAAAGGCGCCAGATAAGGAGGGGGTTCTCTCAAGGCGGGGAGAGACGGGGGAACACGCCCCCTCGGCTCATTAACCACGTCATTACCCCCTCTCATTAGCATCTCATTTGCATATTAATACGCTCCCGCGGCGCCTTCCTGCCGCCGGGCGCCCCCTGCCGGGCCGGCGGGGGGACTACAACTCCCGGCGTGCCTCGGGGCAGCCCCTCCCGCGAGGCCCCGCCCCTTCCGGCGGCCCCCGGCGGAGCGGAGCGGGGCGGGCGGAGCGCGGCGGGTTCGAATCCCGGCGGCGCCGCGCCCNGGGGCCGCGCGGCCCGGGACGGGGCGGTTGGCCGGGTCCCCGAGCGGCCGCGGCGCGGGGCCCCCCGGGCCGGGCCGGGCTGAGAGCGGACACGGAGCGGGCAGCGATGGAGCCCCGGACCCGGTGGGTCTGAGCTCGGAGGCTGCTGCCGAGAGCCTTTGAGTGAATAAGGTCAATACGGAGACCTGAGTTAGGTTAAATTAACCGTAATCAGTTAGATGAATTAGTACTTTAAGTAGTATCCGAAGGGAACCTACAGGAGAGATGGAGAGGGACTTTTGGAGAGGCTGGGCAAGGGAGAATGGGTTCAAACTGCCAGATGAGATATTGGGAAGGAATTCTCCGTGAGGGTCCTGAGACCCTGGCCCAGAATGTCCAGAGAAGCTGTGGCTGCCCCTGGGTCCCTGGAAGTGTCCAAGGCAGGTTTGACGGAGCTTGGAGCAGCCTGGGACAGTGGAAGCTGTCCCTGCCCATGGCAGGGGTGGAACTGGATGAACTTTAAAGTCCCTCCCAACCCAAACCATCCTGGGATTCTATGAAACAAAATAATAGTTAGGAGACAGAAAGTGATTTTTAAAAAACTGGAGTTACTTAGCCAGCAGTGATGAAATCAATGAGGATTCCATTTATTGCTATAACCCCCTTCCCCACTGATTTAACTGTTCTCACTGTAGCTTGCAGTGCACAAAGAATAGAATTACAGAATCCCAGACTGGTTTGGGGTGCAAAGAACCTTAAAGCTCATCTAGTTCAAAGATGAGCTTTAATCTTCCACTATCCCAGGTTGCTCCAAGCCCCGTCCAACCTGGCCTTGGACACTTCCAGGGATCCAGGGGCAGCCACAGCCTCTCTGGGCAACCTGTGCCAGTGGCTCACCACCTTTACAGAGAGGATTTTTTTCTTTAAAACACAACATTGACACTCTCTGAACTGGATCTGGGATCGCAGTGAGCCCGGCAGGGACAGCCCTGGTGCTCCACCCGGGATCCTGCCCCACCTCAGCCCTGTCCCCGTCCCCCCCAGGCCTCGTGCATGCAGCACCGTTTGCTGGTGCGGGACGCGCGCTCCCTGCACATCCTCCAGCTCTACACCTGCCTGGATCAGATCCAGTACATCGAGTGGTCCTCGGACTCGCTGTTCATCCTGTGTGCCATGTACAAGCGAGGCATTGTCCAGGTGAGGCTCACAGCAGGGCAGGGTGTGTTTCCTGCTGGGATTTCGGGTGTGATGTGAGTGGGAGCTTAACAGCCAGCACTAGTGCGAGGCTTTGCTAAAGCTCCTGATGTTATTGATAACACAGTTTGAGGATAACCCAGCATGCCAGGATCTTGAAAGCCACAACAAACATTTTAGTTTGAAAAAGAACATTTAGGATAAAAATATCTAGCAAAAAAGATCAGAATTGGAGATTATCTTACTAATGCCTTACCGCAGTAGGAAATAAATACACACAAGCTTTTTAAATGGACTAAACCCGTTTAAATGTTGGATGCTCAGAATATTTGTCACAGAAAAAAACCAACCCCACATCATTTGCCATTTCCATTATCACCCAGAGGTGTGGGACTCACTTTTGCAGCGGGATCCAGCGCCAGTCCTTCATGGCTGGGCGTTCCTGGTCTCCCTGGGGTGGGATGCAGGAGCTCTTCAGGGAATCCTGAGCTGAGGTGTGGATGAGCTGTTGCTTCCTGCGCTGTGTGGTTGCTCCCTGCCCCAGGTCTGGTCCCTGGAGCAGCCGGACTGGCACTGCAAGATCGACGAGGGCTCCGCGGGATTGGTGGCCTCATGCTGGAGTCCGGATGGGCGTCACATCCTCAACACCACCGAGTTCCATGTGAGTGTGGAGGCTGGGTCGCTCCCCACGGTGTCAGATGTTGCTGTCTGCCCTTTGCCTCCTAAAATAACCCAAAGCCCTTAAAGCTGCAGCGGTGGTGGAGAGCACGGGTGCAGCTCTGCGTTCCAGCTCGGGTAAATTCCAGGTTAGGTGTTTGTTATCCCACTAACATTTTGTCTTTTTGCTTCTGGTGTTAAGGTAGAAAATGGACACTTAAATTTGAAGGTAAAATTGAGTGTTTGAGAACATACCTTGATGTTTTTGATTTTGATATTTTGATGGCATTCAACAAAGCAGTTTTAGAAATCCAATGTGGTGCTTGCACGGTGAGAAAAGCTCAGGATTTCTAGTTAAAAAACATTTCAGAGTGATTTTAAATTAAAACACATAGGCTGAGGTATATTAACCTATGAGATGAGATTTCGATCCAGATCCTGGAAATACTTTCCCAGTTGTTTGATTTGACAGACAGGAGCCAGACTGGTGATGGAACCACTTGTAAAATTAAAATTAAAACACCTCTAAGTGCTTATTAAAACCCATATGGGGGAATCCACACTAATGTAGAGTCCAAATTGGTTTGTGGATGGTTGGTTTGTTGGAGGGCCTGTGGATTCTGACACTTCCACCTTTGGGATTAGAGGTGATGATTCCTGTTATTCAGTACAATAACGAAGCATCAGAAAACAGCCAAGAACTGCATGTGAGACACTTTCTCTTTGTGCTTGCTCTTTCCAAATCTGTAGATGGGTTTTAGGTGACAGGTTCTTGTGCCATAACACTGGCTAGCACAGAATTCATATGCTGCAATGCAAGATTCCCCTTTTTTTTTGGGCAAATCCCGGTGTCAGTGGGATATGGATGGGGACTCTGCCATGTCTCTGTGCAGATCCACTCCCCCATCCTTTTAGATAGGCGGGATGAGCTTAGGCTGTGGCTTTCCCAGGTGTGAATTACCCTGATAGCAGCAATAAAAATTAAAAACAAGCCCAAAATTCCAGCCTGGAAGGAGTGCAGCCATCCCTGCTGGTCAGGCAGCAGTGGAGGAGCCAGAACTGCAGGCTGGGGCTGTGTGAGGCTCGCAGAGAGGATCTCGTGGCACGTGCGTGTGGGGGTGGACCAGGCAGGATTTATTGCCTCCCAACAGAACTTGGTTTGACCTGAGAGGATTTCATTAAGCCTTTGCCAAGTTGGCATCTGTGTTGGGATAAGTTTCCTTTCCAGCTGTAAACAGGTTGCTAAATTAGCTGTTGTCAGACAGCTGCCGGGGCCGGAGCTGTGTTTACTCCCTCCCTGCTAAATCCACAGTCTGGGGGGATGGACGTGGGCAGTGCTTGGGGATATTTAATATCAGTGTGCTATCAAATCCAGCAATTGCCTGCAGGGTTTGGGGGTTCCCTGTCAGCCAGCTCAGCTGGGTTTTGGTTGCTTGATGCTTTCAAACAGCACCAGGTAACTGCTTGTTCTTGTAATTCTTCAGGTCAGTGTGTGAACTCCACTGAAAGCTCGCAAGGAACTTTCTTGTTCTCTTGAGTTTTTTAAAGGTTGTGGTTGTGGTAATTTCTTTCTAGCAATCTGTACTTACCAGTGCCTCAGAAAAATCATTACAGAATCCCAGGATAGCTGGGGTTGGGAGGGCCCTCTGGAGATTATCCAGTCCAAACCCCTGCCAAGGCAGGGTCACCTGGAGCAGGTGACACAGGAACACATCCAGGTGGGTTTGGAATATCTATAGAGAGGGAGACTCCACACCCTCCCTGGGAAGCTGTTCCAGTGCTCTGCCACCCTCCATGGAAAGAAATTCTTTCTCATGTTGAGGTGGAACTTGTTGTGTTTTAGTTTATGGCCATCACTCCTTGTCCTGTCACTGGCACCAAAAAAGGGAATCTGGCACCAAAAAAGGGAATCTGGCACCATTCTGTGACACTTGGAATTCATCAGCTAATTTGTAGGATTTCTTTGTGGCTGAAATCCACTCTGGGAGGCATTTCCACATCATCAGTGTGTCCTGTGGAAGGTGTTGAACCCAATGTGACTCTTTCCAGTTCCACCAGAATTTACAGGCACAGGTAGAGCTTAACCAAGAGCTGCAGGTGAAAGATTTGGAGGAAAGCAAATGGATCCTCTTCACATTCCTGAAATTACTCAAAGCCAGATTGGACAGGGCTAGTGGAAGATGTCCCTGCTCATGGAGAAGATGAACTTTAAGGTCCCTTCCAACCCAAGCCATCCTGGGATTCTGTGATTCTCTGCTTCCTCATGACCCTCATGTTTTGGGATAAATAGTGTGAAGATGTTCTGGAGTGTTTCTCTGAAGAGCTGTGCTTACAAACGACATACTTTGTGCTTTGTCTCATTCCATGTCAGGTCCTTAAGCATTAAGGGGCTTCTTTGGATCTCCAGCAGCAGGGAAAAGTGTGTTTCTGTGTGTATCCCAGCTAATCCTTAGTAACTGTGCGTGGCTGCATTGGCTGAAAAATGCTTCCTGGCGAGGAATGCGCTCCGAATAATCTCCCGAAATCCGGTGCTGACAGACACTGCTATGTAAGGGGGCTGAGTGACCCAGTCAAGTCTGGGACAAGAGTTGACAGTCATTTGAGCTGCAGGTTGTTTGAAAGTGTGTTTTTGTCTCCTGAAAATCACCAGTCCTACACCTGCCTGGAGCTGTCAACATCGGGCCGTGGTCCTGGGCCCGGCGCTGGAGACTGTTTATCACGTTACCATCTAAATACTTTTTATTTCTCAGCTGTTTTTTAGGCTATTTTAAAAATGCTTCTGCTTTTGGTTTGTTTTTCCACTGCAAAACAACAGCTGAAAACTCCTCAGACACCATTATTGTGAGGATTTGAGTTTGACAGCTCCACTCAATCTACGCTGAAGAGAAATTTTCCCCCAAAAGGAGCAGTGGAGGAGGGCTTGCTACAGGCTTAACTGACCATGGGCTGTTCTCCTGCTCTAAAAGCAATTATCCTTTCTCCACGAATTCCCTGAGCAGCAATGGAAGTTTCCTGTCATTTTTGAAGCGTTTGGTTTCTTTTCTCATCCTCTGTGTTTGATGTTTCTGTTGCTCCTGATCCTGTCTGCAAGCTGTGACATAATCCTTCTAATCTTCCTCATCTCATTTGTGTTGGCAGCTTAAAAGAGATTGTGGAATAACGTTCCAGGTGGGAATATGAAGGTTTTCCCTTTCTGTCATAATTCAGTTGTAAACAGAATGTTAAGGGAAGGGGGTGTGAAATCCATACCTTAAGCACATAATGTGAGTTTCTCAGTTTGTAGGAATGTTTGAGTGGGCACAAATGGAACAACAGAAAAGGATCCTGTTTCCAGGCATCAAAATGATTTGGTTTTGAATGTTCCTAGCACTAGGCCAAACTGTCAGGTTGTGTGAGTTGGGTGAGAAGTTACAGTGGAATTATGGAATGTATCTGTGTGCTTCTCTGACAGAAGTGGAGTTGAACAGACAAAGAATGACAGGATGAGAGGACACAGCTTCAAGCTGTGCCAGGGTAGGGTCAGGATGGACATCAGGAGGAATTTCTGCATGGGAGAGGTGGTGAGGCATTGGGAGGCACTGCCCAGGGAGGTTTGGAGCCCCCATCCCTGGAGGTGGCACTCGGTGCTCTGGGCTGGGTGACAAGGTGGGAATCAGGCACAGGCTGGATTGGACTCGATTTCCAACCTCAGTGATTCTGTGAAGAGAGGATTTGAAACAAGATGATCTTTAAGGTCCCTTCCAACCCAAACCATGCTGTGATTCCATGATCTTATCAGATGTTAAAGGTGTGCTGTGGCTGCTAGATGAAGAGGAGGGCTTTGCTTATCAGACATTTATAGGCACCTGGTTTAGTTGTAGTCTGGGTTTTTGTAGGTGTGTTTTTGTGTGTGTGACTGTGCCGTGAAACATGTGCTGGCTGTGCTCTGTGGGCTCTCCCCACAGCTGCAGAGGCACTGGGGCAGTTTGTTCTCCATGTTTTGGGGCACACAGGGCAGGGCAGTGTCCCCCCCAGCAATAGCAGGATGTGATGGCACCAAAACATTCAGTGCCAGGGGCACGTGCTCAGCAGTGAAGAACAGGGAAACCATTATTGTCTTCTCTGAGGAGCTACAAAGCCTGACCCTTTTGGAGAAGCTTCTGTCTTTACAGCAAATGGAGATTCAGATTGGATATTAGGAAAGATTTCTTCCTGGAAAGGGTTGTCAAGCATTGGAATGGGCCCCTCGAGGGAGGGGTAGAATCAGCATCCCTGGAGGTGTTTAAAAGACATTTAGATGTGGCACTTGGGGACATGGGCTAATGGTGGCCTTGGCAGTGCTGGGGAAATAGTTGGACTCAGTGGTCTTTGAGGGTTTTTCCATCCTAAATGGTTCTGTGGCTCCATGATGGAGCAGAGGTGGATGCAGAAATATTTCAAAACAAAGGTGGCCTTGCCTTTTCTTTGGCTGAGCCTCGGGCAGAGGTGACAGTGGGAACTCAGTGCTGTGCCTCACCTCCAGAGATTTCCCTCTTCCTGTGATACCTCAGGATTTTTAGCTTCTATTTTTCTTGTAACTCTGGAGCTGCTGTTCTCGCATCTTAGACAAAACAGTGTCTCTCCAGGCCTGAAACTCAAGGACACCTCACTGTTTTAGGCCCCAAAAAATGTAAACAGCAGAGAAATTGGAGGGGCAAGCTTGGGATAGATGACTTCATTACCTGAGGTTATAACTGGAGGTCTAACCCTGATATGCAAATGGACCAAAAATTATAAACCGTGAAAAACCTGTGACCCCTTGTCCATTTTGGGTGCAGCCCTGGGTGGGCTCTGCCCGCCCAAATGTACTGAGGAGGCCTTTGAATAAATATCTGCTTTTTATTCTCTGAATTTTGTCCAGCATCTGTTCTAGGTAAACCTGGAAAAAGGCATCACCTGTGCTCTTGAGCTCAACATGAGCAGCAAGGTTTTGCCTCCTGAGGCTTGAAGCAGCCAGTGTGGTCCAGGATGGAAGCATGTTTGATGCCCAGCAGCCCAGGGGAGCTGTTCATGAGGCCAAGTAGCAGCACTGGGATGCCTTTGTCAGCAAAAATGATGATCCAGCCCTCAGCATTCGAAGCCTGCAGCTGCTAAGCTTGTATTAAGTGGCTGGAGAATGTGTGCTGTGTTTTGCTGAGGGGAGGCAGGGCAGCCAGTGCATTTAGGGCTGCAATTAATAGTCCCCAGCAGCGTTTCAGTGCTGCAGTTGCTGCAGAAGAATGTGTGGAGGCATCGTGTTGGTATTTTTAAAGTAAATCTTGCCTGAGGAGCAGACTGACAGCGCTGGCTTTGGGTGGCCGGAAGTGAGCAGGTCCAGGAGTAAAAATTGATTAATGTTGTTCATCTCGTGGATTCCTCCAGGAGCTGCTGAACTTAGAGCAGGAGGTTCTGTCCCTCTGCCCTGCCTAGGTGAGATCCCACCTGCAGAGCTGCCTCCAGCCCTGGGGTCCCAGCATGGGAAGGACCTGGAGCTGCTGGAGAAAATCCAGAGGAGGCCCCAGGATGATGAGAGGGATGGAGCAGCTCTGCTGGGAGGAAAGGCTGGGAGGGTTGGGATTGTTCAGCTTGGAAAAGGCTTTGGGGTGACCTCATTGTGGTCTTGCAGTGCCTGAAGGAGCTGACAAGAAAGGTGGAGAGAGACAATTTCCAGGGGCCTGGAGTGACAGTCCGAAGGGGAATTCACACTGACAGAGGGCAGGGTTAGGTCAGATAATGGGAAGAAATTCTTCCCTGTGAGGTTGGACAGGGCTTGGAGCAACCTGGCCTGCTGGAAGCTGTCTGTGCCCATGGCAGGGGGTGGGACAAGATGAGCTTTGCCATCCCTTCCAGCCCAAATCATTCTGTGATTCCATGGAAAAAGATTTCTGTGTTGTTTCTTCAAATCTCAGAAGTTTCTCTGACGTGTAAGGGACTGTTCTGGGACTCCATGGATCTCTGACGGGGATGCAGCATTTATTGGGATTCTGAAGCTTGGTTTGAACCCTGTAAATCCCTTCAATTGTGCTTCCCACCAAAACTGATCATGTCAGCAGGGGAAAAACTTTGAAGTTCTGTTGCACCACAGAGCCTGCAGTGTCACCAGTAAAGCAGATCCATAGGGTGGGTGCTCCCTCAGGATCCTTTGTCACCATTGAACAGTGCCAGGTACTTCAGGGGAGGAAAAGGTATCTTGAGGGCAAACTTGCAAAAAGGGGTAGCAGAACCTTCCTCCCAAGACTGCTGGGATGCTGCTGGGCTGCATGGGAGGAGGAGGAGGAGGAAATGGAGACAGTTCTGGAGTTTCACATCATGGAACAGAATTAATTTTGGTGTCCAGTAGTTCAGGGAAAGGCAGCTTTGTGATTGAGGTGCTTCACTGCAAGAAGTTCTACCTGAAGCTCTTCCTTGGTGCAGTAAAATGCAGCAAAACAGAAGGAAAAAAGCTGACCCTGGAGACATTCCTTGCTCCAGCTCCAAAGGCAAAGGTTCAGATGCCATCCTGGAGAATGCCCGTGTGTCTGGGGCTGCCGTTGCTAAGGGAGAGCGAGTATTTGTTTTTAATTGGGTAATGTGCAGATGGCAAGGCAGAGCCTGGAGTGCAGCTGTGACCTTGGGGAGCTGTGGGGAGGCTGGGTCTGCAGCTGCCTGCCCTCCCTGCAGCTCTTGGTGCTTGTGGAGGCACAGTGCTCCAGAAATCCCCCAAACACCAGTGCAAAGCCTTGCTTTGCATAGCAGGTTTTGGGTGTCTTCGAATTTTTCAGTCATTCGGTCATGGTGCCTCCTTGTGTGTGGCTGAGGTGGGAAGAGCACAGCACAAATCAGCCATCAAAGCTGAGAGTGCCTAAATGTTGAAAAATACAGCTCAATTTTCACAGCTGGCAGCCTTTTCACAAGGGATACAATGTTCTGAAGTGGCTGTAACTTGTCGTCCATTCAAAAAGGCAAGAAACTCCCCATCTCCCCTCCAGATTCTGTGATGAATTTGTTTTTCCAACTGCAAAGTGACTCTGGAAAATAGATTGGGAAGGCAAATTTGTGCTAATGTTAGGAAATTCAGTATTAGTGAAGAGTTTTTCTCCATATCAGTGGTGTGAATTTTGTATCCCCCTCTAGAGTACTCATGTCAGCTTGGGGTCAATTCCTTGCTAACTGCTAGAATTTGGGAGAGAATTCCTCACAGTTTGTTCCCAGGACATTGTGTTGTACAAAATAGCTGCAGAATTAATTAATTACTCACAGAAGGTTCATTGATCCACTTTGTGTTGCTGAATTAGGTTGATGTTTTCCTATTAATTTTTTTTTTTTTCTACAAAAATAACCCAAACTGCTCCCTGTCTCTCTGGCAGCTGCGGATCACGGTGTGGTCCTTGTGCACCAAGTCTGTGTCTTACATCAAGTACCCCAAAGCGTGCCAGCAAGGTGAGTGTCACACACCCAGCTGGGAATGGTCCTTTAATGGGGCTGAAAGGGAAAATGAATTTATTGTGGTGACAAACGCTGTGTTTGGGAACAGGGTCTGGTCCCATCCCTTGTGAGCAGCACCTGCAGCCAGGTTGTGGTCTCTGAGTGAAGGATTCCAGCTGATCCACGTGCCTGCTCTTCACACGTGCATCTGTGTTGGTTTTGCCTCTGAGGGCTCCTTTAAGACATTAAATTATGCTGGATGTGCTGGGTGAAAAACATTAATCCAAAGTGACTTTTGTCATCTTCTGCACATGGGAAAGTTGGAAAGGGAAGCTCGTGTCAGGGCTGTCAGACCACATGGCTGTGGTGAGCAGTTTCCTGCCCAAGGCTTGTGTCCCACGGATGACAAAGACAATTATGTATTCCATGTAAAATCTGAGAGGATGGGGAGCAATGCCTGGGAGTTGGTGGAGACCTGATGGTTGCATAACTGATCCATTTAGCCAGGCTAAATGAAGTGGTTATTTGAAATCTGTTGGGTTTATATAACAACTGTCAGTGCTTAGATGTGTTTTGAAGCACGCTGGAGCTCTGCACCCAGAGAAATTGTACATTCCAAGCTTAAAAACTGCTGACACAATGAATCAGTGACACTGTGCTCGGCCTTGATTAATGTGACCTTCTGTGCAGAGATTCTGTCTCCTCTTTTATTTCTGCTTTGAATTGGGAGTAACTGCTCCTCGCTGAAGACTCATCAGCTCTTCTGCCTTGTCTGATTTCAAATTAAGCCAGTTTTAATTACTCTGTCCCGTGGCAGGGGTGGCTTTCACCAAGGACGGGCGTTACATGGCCGTGGCGGAGCGACGCGACTGCAAGGATTTCATCAGCATCTTTGTGTGCAGCAACTGGCAGCTCCTCAGGGTGAGCTCTGCCTCTCCTCCCACTCTGCTGGGGAGGTTTCATGCACATCTTGCACACTGGTCCATTAGAAACAGGGAGAGTAGCAAGTGCTTAGTGCTTGGGAGCTGTGGTATAAACTGCTCACCCATGGGATCAGTCCATGGAAGGTGGCACTGGCCACGGGCTGCATCTGAGCAATTCAGCCTCACTAAGAACTTGTCTGTGTGTTGTGTCACCTCTAATTCGGGAGCTCTGAGCCTCACCAGAAGCTGAGAGAAAATTTGGGAAATACCACAAAATGTTTGTCATGTTCCTGAGCTCTTCCCTCATGAACCTTGTTGTGGAAGCTGCCCCATTCCTGGAAGTGTCCAAGGCCAGGTTGGATGGGGCTTGGAGCAGCCTGGGATAGTGGAAGGTGTCCCTGCCCATGGGACGACAAGATGATTTTTAAGATCTCTTCCAACCCACATCATTCTGGGATTATGTGATCCTAGGCTTTGAGAGAAGGAATTAGGCTTCCTGGATTTTTGACTGATTCAGTGTAACTGATTTAATTTTCTTATGAAATGCTGTTCATTTGAAGATGTAGAAACTTCTGGCTTTTCTGTAAAGGGGATCAAAGATCCACTGCATGCAGCATGTATTACAAGAGGAAATATTTCTGTTGTTACTCTGGCATACAAAAACCTCTTTTGTCTTTGTGGTAGCCCTTGAAAGGTTAAAACTGAGCATTCTGTCAGCTTGGATGCAACAAGATTGACATATTTCGGATGGTTTTGTGGTTTCTCTTTTGTGGGCAGCATTTTGACACTGAAACCCAGGATCTGTTTGGGATTGAGTGGGCTCCCAATGGCTGTGTGCTGGCAGCGTGGGACACGTGCCTGGAGGTAGGAGGAAAAGCAGATTATTTTCTTGAAGAGTTCAAGCTGGTCTTTGGCCATCATGTATAAAAGCAGTAACTAAAATAATTAGTGTTTAAAATGTTTCTTTTGAACATAAAAGGGTGTGAGGCCAGCTTTTGTTAAATATTACACTTGTAATGGGGATGGGTGTCCTTGCAAGTGGATGTTGCTGTTCTGTAAACCTTCAAAGGCAGCAAATTATTTCTAATTTATCTTGCCAAAAAAANNNNAAAAGTGAACATTGCAGAAGCTGCTATTGAAATAATGAAAGAGTAATGGAAGAAGAATATTGGAAGAATGTAAGAGTCTTTTACAACTTTACTGACATTGATTTTACAGTTAATGAAAGTCCTCATCCAAAAAGAGAGCAACGAAGCCTCTTAACTCATTTTGTACCTTTGTATTTAGCTTGCTCCATGTACACCAGGCAGAGTTTGGCAGGGATGCTTTGCCTGCCTGTGGTTTTTACCAGAATTGCTGGTTTTAGAGTGGCTCTGTGTGTGTTTCAGTACAAGGTGCTGCTGTACTCCCTCGATGGGCGGCTGCTCTCCTCCTACCGCGCCTATGAGTGGCCCCTGGGTGTCAAATCAATTGCCTGGAGCCCCAGCAGCCAGTTCCTGGCCATTGGCAGCTTTGATGAAAAGGTGAGAAATGTTTCCTGCCTCTTTGATCTAAACCATTTGGAGAAGTTTGTCCTAACAGTCTCCCCTTGTTGCCACGCTTCCCGAGCCAGGTGCGTATCCTGAACCACGTGACGTGGAAGAAGATCACTGAGCTCGACCATCCAGCAACCATTGCCAGCAAAAAGACTGTGAGTGTGGATCCCAAATCTGTGGAGTCCTTAGCAGAGCTTGGGTGCTGTTTGTATCTGGAAGATGCTGATGAATCCGTTTCATTCTGGAGACTTTGCTTTTTCCTCGCTAGGGCTTGGGAAATTGCATGGCAACCTGGGAGTGTAACAAAAATGCAGGAATCCTCTCAAATTTGATGGAATATGTCTGTGATCATCTCTCTTGAGCAGTAATAGGTTCTCAGGTGTTCCTGTCACATGCCAGTGTATTTTGGTGTAGGTGGTGGCTGCATTACAGATTTGGGTGTGCAGCCGATGGCAAACTGGAAGCTGAACAGGAGAGATTTGTCTCAGCTTTGTACAATTCCTGACTTTAAACAGTGCTGGAACTGGATTGTGTTCAGATTTTTCCTCCTGTGTGGACAGGCTCATCCAGCTCACCTAAAGGGCATTTCCTGGAACATCTGTCAGCATTGATTTTTATCCTTTATACCTGTACCTGCAAGGCCTGACAGATTCTGGGCTGTTGGCAGCAGGTGCAGAGCTGCTGTTCCCAAAATCCCGAGCTGATTTCATCCCTGGAGGTAACAAAAACATTGTAGAGGGACTGCACAGACCTCCTGGAAGAGTTTGTGTGTGGATTGTAATCCTGCAATATTCTCATGACCCTGCCTCTTAACCAGAAGCAAGGCACGAGCCATTAAAGCACCTCAGCAAAGCTTCTCATGGCTGAAAAATGCCTCAACTTCCAGTTAGGTGTAAAATATGTCATGGAAAACAAATGGAAATAGCTCTGTTAATCTCCACTACACAGACAGGAATTGCAGTTGCTGCCTTTTATCCTGGTGCTTGTGTTTGGGAATATGTTGCAGGCACACTAAAATATTTTTGCTATTTTCCTTCTGCACTTTGTTTGCATTTATTTGTGATAGAAGCAGATTAAAGATTTTTGGTTGCAAAAGCAAGATTCATGTTCCATTCTCAGTAATGGGGGTGATTTATTTTGCTGTCAGAAATAACGAACGAGGTGCACTCCCCCAGAATTACTCTTTGGAGTGTTTTTCCTGATCGTGGTTCCACATGGCCACGATTCACTGGGAATGCTGGATTCCATATCTGCCTACTGAAGCCCTTTCCTCTGTTGATGAAGCAGGGGATGCTGAGATGTAATAAATGTGCAAATGAGTCAGTGGGATGTGGGTATTTGGTAACAGCCCATGTTCAAACTCTCCGAGGCCCTTCTGTAGAGCTCTCACTTGTTTCTTTGTAGATTGTGTATAAAGAAGTGGAGAAATCCCCAACTGTTGAAACAGAGAGACTTTCTTTCCCTCCAACAAGAGCATTGGCTAGTTCTCTCTTCAGCACACAGAGTAAATGTAAGCCAAAGTTTACTCAAACCAGACTCTTGAGTTTGCCTTGGGAAGCCTTTAAATAAACAATTGTAGGTGAACTCTGCCCTTTGGATGGTGGAACAGATCCTCTGGATGTTCTCAAGGGCAGTAAAAATCAGTCTCAGTGTTTGTGGCACTGTAAATCACCTTTGGTTAACCCTGTCTGAAATATTAGTTAAAAGGTGATAGAAAAATTAATCTCTCCTCATTTTCCTGACTTAATTTCAGTCTTGCCTGAATTTCCAGCCTTTCCTTTTCTGTAGGAGGGCAGGGATAGTAGTAGGGTGGCTGTGTGAAGATGTGATATCTTCAAGCAATTGAAATTTTGATTGGAACATCTTGGAGAAGAGTAAAATAAGGCCCTATCACTTCAGAGATGAGGGGTTTTAGCAGTTGGATGTAAATGCATTGTCCATCCAGGCTCACTTAGTGAAATATTTTTATTTCCCGTTCCAGATGACATTTCCCAGGTGCCAGTTTCTTTACAGTACATCAAACCAGTTGCTGACAGGGCAAATCCCAAAGTGGGAGTTGGGATGTTGGCCTTCAGTGCAGATAACTGCTTCCTGGCAACCAAAAATGGTGAGTTCCCACTGCCCTGCCTTGGAGGGGAAACCATGTGGCATGTGGGGGGTTTCCTTAGCAGAAATGATCCTTTGCACTATAAAAAGAGTCATGGCCCTGTAAAATCAGCTCTGTTGTGAGATGTGTAACTCCAGAGGAATCCCAGCCTGTCTTCTAGTGTGTGTGTCAACTGGTGTGAGCTGCCAGAAGTGCTGATCAGGGCATGAACTCAGCCTTGGCTCTGGATTTAATGAAAATAGTGGGGTTTTGTGTTTCTTCAAGTTTGTGTGAGCTCGCTGTATTGAAAATGGAACAAATCTTCCCATTTACAGCCTGGGTCTCTTGAAAGGCAGAACTCTGCACAACCCATAGCAGGAATTCTGACTTCCTGAATGGTGAAAGCCATGGAATTAATGTTCCTTTTTCCCTTTGATGGTCATGAGGGCTGGTTCATGCCTGGATGCCAAAGCTCTGGGTCAGGTGCAAAACCCATCAGACAGACTAATTTGATAAAAGTCAGGGAAGGACTGGGAGATGGACTAGGTCACTTTTACCTTTTTTTGCAATATTTCCAAGGCTGAACATTTCCTGGAGGCTCTGCTTGGCAAACCTCAAGTGGTGGTACCCCTGGGGTGTATATAAAGGTTTGTGTTGTATGAATTTGACTGTTACTGTGCATTTAGAAAAACCAAGCATGATTCTTTTGATGCCTTAGGATTTTTAGTTTCTATTTTTCATGTAACTCTGGAGCTGCATCTGTTCTTGCATCTTAGACAAAACAATTTCTCTCCAGGCCTGAAACTCAAGGACACCTCACTGTCTTAGGCCCCAAAAAATGTAAACAGCAGAGAAATTGGAGGGGGCAAGCTTGGGATAGATGACTTCATTACCTGAGGTTATAACTGGAGGTCTAACCCTGATATGCAAATGGACCAAAAATTATAAAATCATGAAAATCCCGTGACCCCTTGTCCATTTTGGGTGCAGCCCTGGGTGGGCTCTGACTGCCTGAATGTACCCAGGAGGGCTTTGAATAAATATCTGCTTTTTATTCTCTGAATTTTGTCCGGCCTCTGTTCTAGGTAAGCCCAGGAAAAGGCATCACTTTTACCCTCCAGCTCTCACGGGATTCCTCCTCCCTCCACAGATAACATCCCTAACGCCGTGTGGATCTGGGACATGCGCAAGCTGAAGCTGTCGGTGGTGTTGGAGCAGCTGTGCTCCATCCAGTGTTTCCAGTGGGATCCCTGCCAGCCCCGCCTGGCCGTGTGCACGGGCAGCAGCAGGGTTTACCTGTGGTCCCCAGCTGGCTGCATGGTTGTGCAGGTGCCCGGGGAAGGTGAGGCCCTGCAGCAGCTGCCACAACCTCTCTGTGACAAAATATAATTCCATTTATACATTTATCCAAGGGTTATCATGGAAATAGCTCAGGTGTGTTCTTGGAGCTGCTTAAAAATGGGTGTTGTCACCCTGGGAGTTCATAGTGAGACACAGCAAATGCCTCAAGGACAGCACAGGGCCAGCAGGGGTTTGTGTGGCTGATTCCAGCTGCCTTTTCCTCCAGCAGGAGCATGGGCTGCCAGCTCCTTGCTGACACTGATCTCTTCCTGCAGGTGACTTCCAGATCGTGTCTCTCTCCTGGCATCCCAGCGGGAACTCCATGGTGCTCCTGAGTAAGGACAACTTCTGCGTGTGTTACTTGGAAAGAGAAGAGGTAAAATAAAAGAACTAAAATGCATTAAAAATGCTCCCATGTCTGAGGAAGAAAGAGGAAAGGAGTCAAAACCTGTTGCCCGGTCTGAAGTGTTTGTATTTATAAGTTATTTATTTGAAGGAGCTCCAAGCTCAGTGTGTGAAATACTGTGACTGCATTTGAGTGATGTAGCAAGTGAAAGGTAGGGAGTGAGCATCTATTGCAAGAAAACCTGACTATTGATGGAGTTGAACATCTCTTTTTCAACTCTGAACCCTTATTTTCTATGCCTGTAGCTCTGTGTGTATATAATGTATAGTTATTATTTAAATTTTCTATTTCCAATAAATATTTTGATAGTTATGAACTATAAACCTGCACCTCTGCACTTGAAAGTCTGTTTCAGTGTGATCAGTGATGTGATGATGTAGTGGTTTATCCCAGCACAAGGAAACTGTTACTTGCACACAATTTTGGGTGACAGTAACTGTGCCTGGGCCACCATGGATTTATTACATGGAACCTTTACCAGAGGGATCACAACTGACACTTCAGGATGCTGAATTACAGGTAACTGAAATGGGAATTTTTGTCCCAACTCTGGTGCCAAATGGGAGTGGATGGTTTGGCAGGGAAGGAGCAGTTGGATATCCTTCCTTGTTTTCCCTTGTGTCTTCCCAAGGAGGGATACCCTTGTTTAGGAATTTACTGGATGTTTCTTCTTCTGCTACTTACTTTCACAGCCTCAGTCTCCAGAAAATGAGAACAAAGACCAAATAAGAGTTGAAATTTAACTTTACTGCAAGGTTAAAGAAAATTGAACAGGTAACTTAGGAAAGGCATGGAGAAGGGCAATGCAGCTTGCATGGACTGCAACAGGAGTTTCACAAACACTCACCTACATTAAGGTCAAAAACCCCACCACTGCAGCACAGTGTTTATCCAGCAGATAAATGCTCTGGTGAAAAGGCATGGAGAGAAGGTCATGCACAAGGAAAAAGCTCGTTGGAGTCACCTCCTGAGCAATTTCTGCTGTAATCTCTTAGGCTGCTTCTGAATTTCATCCCTGGATGAGAGGTTCAGTGCAGGAATATATGAACCAAGGCTGACACACAGTGCTGAAAGTTTTCTCTGTCTCCATTAAAAAGTCCTGGCCCAAACTAGAGTAGATTTCAGAAAAATGGCTAAGAGTATTAATCTAACCAAAATAGAATTCCTTTTCAGTTTTACAAAGAACAGCTTTGAAGGCAAACGTGTTTGTGAGGCTTTTGGCAACGTTCTCTCACAACAGTCTTTATTCTGTGGCTGCAGCAAAGAAACAGAAGTGGAGAGGAAGTTCCAGTAGGTTCTTAGAGGGATTTTTACAAGAAGCTCATAAATGCATACTGAGTTCACAAACTGCTGCTGAGCAGGTGGAACAGTGCAGCTTTAGCAAAAGCCAGCAAATAACTGTTAAAGACTGACTGACAGCTTTGAAAATTCCTAACAGGCATTAATCAGAGCACTGAGACCACAGTGATTGGAACAGCAACTCCTCTGAAACAACACAAAGCAGTCCCAAGCACACGACAGCATTTGACACCATCCACAGGGATACAGCAGGGCCGTGGCACAGAGGTTCTGCTGTGCACTGGGGCTTTGAGCAGGTTCCAGTGGCACTTCATGGGCTGGGAAGAGCAGGCACCGGGACAGGGAACACACCAGTGCTCATCCACCCTGTGTAAGGAGCAGCTGTAAATCAGCTACAAAACACAAGACTGACCCCACCCTTTGCTTCAAATCCAACCTGTGCATTCCCCAAACAACCTGGGAGCTGTCCTGCAACCACCCCCTTTCCTCCCCTTCCCCTGACAACTTTGCTTTATCACGTGCTCTGCTCTGCCCTCAGCACCCTCTCCCCAGGGCACCACCAGCAACTCACTTGCCCTTGAACAGATGACACGCAAGGGGGTTTAAAATCCAATTTTGCCTCTTGTCATGGAGTAGCCCAGCTTGGCCTCATTGTTGATGAAGGACATCAGCCCCAGGTAGGTCTCGATGAGGATGGGTCTCTCCAGCACCAACACCCCGTTAGCGCTGCCCGGCGCCGGGCCCTCCTTGTGGGCTTTCTTCACAGCCTGGATCAGCTGTGTTTGGAAGTTTTCCAGCTGAAAGACAAGAAATCACCTTGCTTTTGCATTGTTTTCCAAACTGTTTAGACAAACAGCTGCTGATAGGGAACGGTGAAGGATTAGCACTACAGTTGTAGCTGTCAGGGCTCTATGTGCTGTGATAGTTCTGATATTTAACCTCAATGATTGAGTTAATTTCACACAGGACTGATGTGTGACTGCTGATTTAAGTGCTGATTCACACTGCTGATGTGTGACTTAAACAGGGGCTGGATGGGTAAGGATGTATCAGTGACCAAGTGTTTATTTCTGATCATTGTTCTGCCCTGATCACTGGTATGTTACACTTTATAGTGTTCTAATTTTAGGAAAACCTTCAGAGGGAAGCACCTATTAAAACAAGAACTGAGAACCACCTTGGTGAAGGTTTCAGTGAGCAATTAAACCCAGCTGTTAATTAGCTGGCAGCCCTAGATGAAAAGTCCACCAGCATGTCAGGTAAGTAAGAGCAGGAATAGCCCAAGATCCATTTACTTTGGGGTTTTACAGGACTCTGCACAAGGTTTTGGCTTCCTCTGTGTTTCAGCCAGTTACGGGTGGCTGGCAAAAGTAGGCAGTGGGGCCACCCTGCAAGTCAAAATGTGGAGATTGGGGTGAGATACAGCTCCCAGCTCTAAGTTCTGCCTCTGATGATTTTGCTTGATTAACTGATGTATTGCTTCAAAATAACCGAAGTTGTGTCCACCCTACGAGCTCAGTGAGCTGCCTGGAGCAGCAGAGGCCGTTCCTTACCCGGCACAGGGACGAGATCTTCTCGTCAGCATCTGCCATGGGGTGCTCGGTGAAGGTCACGTAGGGGATGTTGGTGGACCAGGGGTTCCACCTGTTGATGAAGGAGGCGCGGCTTTGCTTGTCCCACTGAATTCGGATACCGACCCCTTCCCTCCTGGCAGTGCAGAATGAACAGGGTAAGGCTTCCCAGTCTCTGAGGCAAGGTTAACTAAAAAATGTTTTGTCTGGAAAAGACCTACTTGGAACTGGAAGCTGAAATACAAGTGATAGGAAATTTTACTGGAGGCAAGAAATGCAAGAATTCAGCCCCTGAGATGTGCAAAGGGATGTTTTTGTGAGCTGAAAGCAAGAAGGTCAAGCTTCCTGGACACCTGGAACACTGTGGCCACCCTTCACAGCCTGTGACAGTCCCTGTGTACAGGGGACCTGACACTCACAGCTTTCTAGTCATGCTAAGGAGGTTTTACTGCTACTTACTGCGTTATGTAACAGTGACAAGTTTCTGCTCCCAAATCTACTCATCTTATCTTGAAAGTCCTTGAGCAACTCGCTATTACCACAACTACTCACCACCCCAGCAAGCCAGCAGCTACCCTGAGGTCTTCTAATGAGGCATCAGGAATTGTTTGCAAAGTTAAGCAAGCAGAAGGAAGAATTCTCAGACCTTCCCAGTGGTCAGGCTGACAGCTCCAACTGTTCCAAATAACCGTGCAAGACTTACAGGTGGCTGTGGCTGCTTACTTGTTCAGAGATTTGGGTGGGAACTGGAACTCCCCCACGGAGATGGTGTCCACTGCACTGAGGGCAATCCTCGTCACGTGCTGGCACTGCAGACTGATGAAGTTGTACTTGCAGACCAGGAGGGACCAGTCCGTGATGAGGACGAGGCGCTCCTTCTCATTGTTCCAGTGATCGATTCTGGGGAGAGAGCACGACTGAGCCTTAAGTGGTTTTGACTCCTGGCTAGAAACACTCAACAGCTTGGCACACAGAGAAGGAACAAATCTGAAGTCTTAGTGATGCTGTATTTTCTGTTACAGCCTTTGCTTTGCATCAGCAGGGCCCGTGCAGGGCTGAGGGTCTGCGCTCGCAGCACACACGTGGCTTTGGGTCCGTTTGTTAAAGCTCCGTCCGTGCTTCACTGCAGGAGTGGGTTTGCTGTGGGACTGGATTTTGTAAGGGGTTAACTGGGGAGCGTTGGTCTGGGTTATACAGAAATACTGAAATAATGATGGCTGCAGCCAGCCTGGACTGGATTTTGTAAGGGGTCAACTAGGGAGCATTGATCTGAGTTACACAGAAATAATGAAATAATGATGGCTGCAGCCAGCCTGGACTGGATTTTGTAAGGGGTCAACTAGGGAGCATTGATCTGAGTTACACAGAAATAATGAAATAATGATGGCTGCAGCCAGCCTGGGCCATTCCGGGCCTTGTGCGCGCGTTAATATTCACCGGATTTAATACAGAAAAGCGCTGTGCGGCTCTGGACCAAGCCCGCGGGGCCCTGGCTCTCCTCTCCCGTCCCATCGCGTCCCCTCCCGCCGCGGAACTCACTCGGTGAGCAGCCACACGCTCTGCACCTCCCCGTCCTCGGCGGGCAGCACGACCACCCGTATCTCGCTCACCGCCTGCTCGATGGTGCCGGGCTGCGGGGGGAGAAGGCAGAGGTCAGGGGGTGCGGGCCGGGGCCGCGGCCGCCCCCGCGCTGCGGGCGGGGTTGGGGGGCAGCCCCCGCGCCCCTCCCGGCGCGCACCCGGAACACGAAGTACTGGCGCAGGCGGCCGGCGCGGCCCGCGGTGCGGACACTGAGCGGCCGCAGCGTCTGCCGGGGCGGCGGGGCCGCGGCCTCGAAGGGCGGCCCNGCCCGGGCCGGACTCGTCCGCGTCCCGCAGCTGCAGCATCGCGGCGGCGGCGCCGGGCGGGCGCTCCGAGCCTTCCGGGGCGGAGCGGGGCGGGCGCAGCGCCCGGGGCCGCCTCTCGCTCCGCGCCGGGCCGGGAGGCGGCACTGCAGCCCCGCCCGGGGTGCTCGGCGGGTACCCGGGCAGAGCCGGCACGGCGGGATGCGGGATGCGGGATGCGGGACACGGCAGCGCTCCCCGCTCCGCTCGCCCTCGGTATTGGGTGTTGTCACCGTCACGCACCGGCGGCTGTACCTGGGACCGGCACCATCGCACACCTGGGGCTGTACAAGGTGCTGGGTGCCGTCTCTGTCGCTTGCTTGGAGCTGTCTTGGGTATCAGGTGCCGCCACTGTCACACCCAGGGCTGTGCCAGGTGCTGTCACCATCAGGCACCTGGGTTGTACAAGGTAGGAGGTACCATCACCATCACACAGCAGGGCTGTTCCAGGTACTGGGTGCTGTCACCATCACACACCTGGGGCTGTACAGGGTGCTGGGTGCTGTCACTGTCCCCTGCCCAGAGCTGTGTTAGGTAGCCGGTGCCATCGCTGTCACACACTGGGGCTGCACCAGGTACTGGGTGCTGTCACTGTCCCCTGCCCAAGTACTGGGGCTGCACCAGGTACTGGGTGTCATCACTGTCACACATTGGGGCTGTACAAGACAGTGCGTGCTGTCACTGCCCCCTGCCCAAGCTGTATCAGGTACCTGGTGTTGTCACTGTCACACGCCCAGGGCTGTATGAGGTACCAGGTGCCACCACCATTGCACACCCAGAGGTGCACGAGGCCCGTCTCAGCTCTGCTGTGGATTTTCAGGGCTAAGACAAGAACCCACACACATAATGTACAGTGGGAGGCCCTGGGCTTAGCCAAAGTGATGCTCTGCTCTGCTCAGGTGGTCTGGGCAACACTGATATACCCACAAAGGAACAAGATTTGTGGGTCTAAAGAGGCCAGGCAGAGCTGCTGTGAAGCAGATTTGGGTCAGATGTGCAAGATCCTTGAATACCATCAGGACAGAGCTTGGGAATTTACAGGAGCAGTGTGGGATAGGGACAGGACTGTGTCTATGAGAGCCCTGGCACCCATATCACATCCAGCACGCTTGATAACGAAGATTAAATAATGCTGGGGAATGAATGGCACGTTAATGTTTCGGTTTCTGTGGTCTCTGGCATGACTGCAGATATTATCATCAGTATTTATGGAGCCATATCATATCTTGGACCCCTTTCAGGGCTGTTTTACCCCGAGCCAGGGGATGACATCCTCGGCGGGCGGCTGTGCTGGGAAATGATATAAAATTGAAAACATACTAAATTGACTTCACAGACAGGGCTGGGTTTCAGATATCTGACTTTCACATGTGTCCCACGAATTCCCTGCTGCGCTCTCCTCAGCCCTTGCTCACACGGGCCTCTTTAGGTGGGAAACCTCACTTTAAAGGGACTTTGAAAGGACTGCAGAACTGACTTGGTACTGGGTCACTCCTCAAAGTGCAGCTTTTCCCATCGGACCTTCCCCTTCTCCCTTCAGGCAGCCTGGCTGGAGTGGCTGTGGCTGGGACAGTGACCATGCCGGGCCAGCCAGGGCCCTGCAGGGAGTTGTGTCGCAAGTGTGACAGCCAGGATTGTCACCTGAGGCAGCCTGGGAGCTGTGGCTGGAGCCATCGGTCCCCGTCCTTGGCCTCGGGCCGTGTCCTGGAGAGGGAGCCCCACTCCCGGCTCTGCCCGGTCCCTGCCCGTTGGGAGGAATCCCTGGAAGTCTCACTGGGAGCAGCCTGTTTCCTACTGTAAATCCTGACTTTAATTCTGGACAGGAAAACAGAGGCCTGGATTTATTGTATCCTGGAGCTCTCTCTGTTGCTATAAAACTTCTTTACGTAGCTGCCTTTCTTCTCGAGGAAGAATGAAGGATGTTGTCTTGCCATCCGTTAGGCTTGGCTGATATTTTACTGCTAAGTGGAAGCATTAACCCCCCTCACCTGCTCTTTTCTCTGACTTGAGGATTTATGGCACTGCTGTGACCCTGGGAGGATTCTGGTGTAAGGAGCAGCTGCTTCAGTTTTTTCCAGGAGGCAACAGCTTTTGGGCATGGCCCTTGGGGACTTTAGTCTTGATTAATGGTTGTCCTTCAGCTGCAGAAAATGTCCATGAAACTATCCCAACCTTCCTCCAAATCTTCTCTGATGGAAATCAGCACCTGCCACAGGCCAGGTGAGCTCTGGAGTGCCCCGGGGCAGCTCAGGGGTGCCCGGCTGCTGCCCTGGATCCTCCTGGCCCTTGGCAGGTTTTGCTGGCAGGTACTCGAGATGTTTAGTGCAGCATCCCTGCTCCCCTCTGCTCCTCCCCATCCTGCTGTGCCGGGATGTGTGCAGCCGGAGGTGTCCCTGCCAGCAGAATTTCCTTGGGGAGCGATCCCTTTTGTGATCTGTTGGAGTGCGTGGGGAAGATTGAATCTCTGTGGGATGTCTTTAGAGCTGCTGGGAAAGGGATGTGGGGTGGTGTGCCCGCAGCTGGCCTTGGGTAGTGCTGTGGAGAAACAGCCCCGAAGCACCGCTGCTCCATCCCCCTCCTCTGCTCGGGGCCGGGCACAGCTCGTGGGAGGGATTTCTGACTGACAGCGAGGAAAGAGGCAAGAGAGCATGTGAGGGAAAGGAGCTGGACCTGGGAAAGGCAGGGGGAAGTTTTGTCACTCCCGTGAAGTGAGGGGAAGCTGCTGCGGTGTGGGTGTGTGCGGGAGTTGCTCGCTCCCGGCTGCGGAGGAAGGTGCGGAGCTGCGGCAGGAGGGTGCCTGCACCTCTGGGGATGGAGTGAAGGAAGGATCACCCTGCCTGCTCCGGGAAAAGCCCCTGGGAGTGAGATTCTCCTGCCAGGAGAGCACACCTCCTTCGTCCTTCCCCTTGCCAAGGGCTGGGTTTCACAGTGCAGTGGGAAGGGGATCGCAGCTCCGGAGAAGCTCAGCCCACATGGGGCTGCGCTGCTGGGCACAACCCAGCTCTTGTGAGCCCCCCAGGTCCTCGAGCTTTGTCAGGAAGCAAATCTCAGAAGGAAAAGTCACTTCAGTGCGTTTCACTGCGAGCAAACGAGCACGAGAAGCCCGGTTTGGTGTGGGGGAAAACCCAGCTGCAACCTGCAGCGCGATTTCCAATGGAGTGAAGAAACTCGCTGAGCGGAACCCGAGAGGGAGGAAGCATCCAGGAATGGCAAATCCGCTCTCCCCCTGCGAGGACTCCCCTGTGCTCCCATAGCTTTGTCCTCTGCGAGGAGAAACACCGGCAAGCTGGGAGCAGGAGCCTGGGAGGAGGAGGAGGCTGTGGGATTCCCGGGACAACCTCTGGAAGCACCTGGAGGGAGAGGAGCGGCTGCGATGGAGTTTCCTGTCCTGGCACTGTCACTCGTGCTGGCGCTGCGAATGTCTCCGCTGGCTGCCGGGAGCACCCTGCAGCCCCACATGTGAGTAGGAAGAAAGAGTTCCGGAGGGGTTTTGTCGGGCAGGGAAATGGAAAAGCAGGAGCCAAATGCAGTGTTTTCAAATCAAAGATGAAGCGAGGAGCAGAGAGTGAAGGGCTGTGGGGGAGGAAGCTGTTGTGGGTTTCTTTATTTGCTACCAGATGTGCAGAAAGGGGAATAGAGAATTGAAAACCTGGAGAGTCTTTGCTTGTAGGAGGGAACTCCTTGGTTTAGCTGAAATGTTACCGTTGTGTGAGTGCCAGAGATGATCCTTGTGTGAACACTCTGCCCTTTCTCCCCAGACCTGCTGCCTTTATTTCACTTCACAAATCTTTCTCATCCCACGTTCCTCCCCGCCCGCTGCTGTTACTCCAGCAGCACGTAGGCTGCTCTTTTTAATTACATTTTACAGTTACAGTTTGGTGTTAATCATTTGGCTGCTCTGGAAAACTTCCTTGCAAATTTGGCCTCCTGCCAGAAGATGGTCTCTCGGAGCCAGGGGATCACTGTAATTCCCTTTGTCCATGGAGCCGGTGTGGTGTGGGGTGCAGACTCCAAGCCGCCCTCCCCGAGGGCTTTAATTCTTCGAAAAAAGGGTGTCCTTTAACAGATAAAGGTTTTGGAAGAAGCAGCTTTTTCTTCCTACGTCAGGGTTTTGTGCTCCTGCCCTGACAGTTACTTTCAGGGCTTCTTGGATGAGGCACTGGAGCAGAGCCCTGTGCCAGCACGCCGGGGTTGGAATCGAGCGGCCTGGAGCAGTCGGATGCCAGCTGCAACCTCTAAGCTTCACCACGTCCAAATTAGTGATTTTACTTTCCTCTCTTTTATATTAGTTATTTTCCTTTCTTTTATAGAAAGTATCTGTGAAAACTCTGGGTCCCTTTGGAAGAAGCAGCAGAAGCAGCCCCAAATACCGAGTGGCTCATGGAGTCAGGGACAAATGTCTCTCTCTTCATCCTTAGTTAAACCCACTGATTGTGCTTGGAGAACGAGCTAGGATTAGAGAAGAAACAAAGAGCAAGTGATATTTTCCTAATTTTCCTACTGCATTCTATAGATTTCTTTGATTTATTGGAATTAGCCTCTCAGTCCTTAGCTCTGAATGAGCAAGAAATCACCCCTCTTGCTGGTCAACCTGGCACCATTTCTTTTCCCTGCAGTGACTGAACTCACAGAGGAGGTGGATGCTGGGCAGGGAAATGGATGCTGTCAGCAGGACGTTTAGGCAGTGTGAACGCTGCACCCCTGGCAGCTGTGACCCCCTGGATCCCTCTGCATCCCCTGCATGCCTCACATCCCTGTGTTTCTGTGTCCCAGGCCGAACGTCTGCGCGGAGCAGGAGCTGGGGGTCGTGGGGCTGCGGCAGCCGTGCGTGCGGGTGCTGAGCCGCGCTGTCAGGGTGTGGAAGCAGGACTGCGGCGGCCGCCGCTGGTGCCCGGGCTACGAGCGCAGGTAGGTGCCCTTCCCTCCACCCTGGGCTGCTCTTTGCGGGAGGAGAAGGGAGTTTGGTGCTCACCACAGCTGTTGAGGGGTGGGGCAGCCACCTGTGTGCCCGTCCTGCTGCCCTGGCTGTGTTCTGGAGTGGGAAACAGCCTTGGGGATGCCTTGGTGCCCTCCAAGGAGTCTCAGTGATGAGACAGTGTGGCTGGGGCTCACCTGGGCATCCCACAGCTCTCAAGGAAAAGAGGAGGAAACACCTTGGAGGTAGCCCTTGATACCTGGCATTTACCTGGCTAGTGGGAGGTGCCCCTGCCCATGGCAGGAGGTTGAAACCAGATGATCTTTAAGGTCCTTTCCAACACAAACTGTTCTGTGACTCCATGACTCCATGATTCTACCATTCCGTGATTCCACAATTCCGTGATTCCATGATTCTGTGATTCCATGATTTGATGATTAGAGAACAGAGCAGTTCTTTTACGGGTTGATATGAACAGTTCCATGAGCAGAGATGTGGCCCCAACCCCACAAACTGCCTGTAAGGAGCAGAGCTACCTCACTGGGTATTTTTCTTGGCTAAAAGCAGGAGACCATGAGAGCTTTGTAAACCCTTTGAGCATTTTGCTGGAGGGGCTTCTGGTTCAGCCTGGCATTTCTGTGATGCTTACAGTTTTTAGGCTGTGAGAGAATTCCTGAAGAGAAGGCCTGTCCGTTGTTTTCATTCTGAAGAAGCTCTGTCCTCGTGGTGGGCTGTTTCCCATCTTCAGACGATGTATGACATCTGTTTCCTGTGATCCAGGAATGACTTATTCACATCGCGTGCACCATTCCTGTATCTTTAGATGTCTCCTCCTCAAAGCCCCTCAGTGCCTCTTGTCTGACAGAGCTGATGGCAGGAGCTGGGGCCAAGTGAGGGTTATTGGCTGAAATAACAGCAAATGTGGCCACAGTGCAGGGGATGGGGTGGTGCAGGATCACCTGTGAGGGCAGGAACGGCTGGGATGGTGGTCAGCAGGATTTCCTGCAGGGTCACCCCCTTCCTTTCACTCCATGAGCTGGACCATGCTCAGACCCACGTCAGAAGAGCTTGAGCTGGGCTTGCACAGGTGAGCATGGAGCTGGAACATACCCTGAGTGCTTCTCCACCCAATCATAGCATCCCCTGCGTTCCCAGCTGGCCAGAGATGGGAGCCCAGGCAGGAGGCCCTGCAGAAGGAGGGCTCTGGACATGTGTTACAGCACAAATAATGAACTTTTCTTACCTACCCAGCAGCCAAACTACGACGTGCCCAAGCTGCTTCCGTCCTCCACCTGCTTTTCCGGCCTCATTAGGGAGTTACAAGCCTTTACAGACTGAAAATGATGGTTGTTCTTTCAAAGAAACATCTTGGACTCGAGACAGCTTTTAAGTCCTGACTTTAGGAATTCCTCCTAACCTGTAATTGCCAGTAATTACCCTGGCGATGAGATCCGTGTCCTGGTAACAAAGGAGCAAACAGAGTCTGACTCTTGGCTGTGTTTTCAGGGAAGGCTTTGAAAGGATGGGTGCCCTGTCTGCTTCCACTTCAAAGGCTGGGAGCTCTTCAGCCCCAGCAGCCCCTTCAGCTCCTTAAAGGATGGGTTTGACATCACAAACCAAGGGATTGAAATGAAATAACTTTCTGTTCTGCTTCATTACAAATATCAGAACAACCCAGTGCTAAATCTCTGCTCCTGATGGAAACGCGGAGGGGAAGCCACTGAGGGATTTCACCCCAGGGATTGTGAAAGCCAGACAGGGAAAGGACTATCAGCAGAACATTCCTCAGGCAAGGTTTTGTCCCAGATCCCCTCTCTCTAAACTTCTGGGAGTTCCCATCACAGCGAGCTTTTCCAAGAGCTGGGAGCTCTCCTGCCAAGTTCCCTTGTGCCGGGCAGCCGAGGCAGTGGAGCGCGCGGTGTCGGCGCTCGCAGGGATGCTGGAGCTGCTCCAGTTGGAGCCAGCTCTGGCAGCGTGGGGCTCGGGAAGTGCATTCACAGCTCCAGGATCTGGCCTGAATCTGGCCTCGGTGCCTTTGAGTTCCTGGAGGTGACTGGGAAAAGCAGCATCCGCTCAGCTGGAGCACCCTCGGGCTGCGCTGCTCCGTGTTCCTGGCGGAGGGATGAGTTTGCTCCCAGTGAGTAATGGCAGCAGGTAGCTTTGCTCAGCCCTCCATAACCAAGCTTGAAGGAATCACAGCGCTCTCCCAGAGGGGCTGGAAGGGGATTTTCCAGCAGCAGGACACAGCAGGGTTTCCTGGGTTCCATTAGTTCTAGCTCATTCCCCATTTTTTGTGCCAGGGACTCCTTAAAACGCAAAGGAAAAGAGAAACACTGAAGATAAAGTCTCTCCTGTGTGGTTTTTTCCTGTCTGCAGCACCCAGATACCCAGAGGCACCGAGGCTGTCACAATATTTGCCCGTCCTTGAGAGCTGCCTGGACCTGCTTAAGGGTCTGGAGTGTCCGATGGAGCTGCCCAGGAGGGTGGGACGGAGGCTGCTCAGGAACAAGGAACCCTGAGCTGTCCCACATCCCTATTTTTACCTTTTCCTTCCCATTCCTGAGCCTCCTTGCCGTGTTCCCACCCCCCAGCATCCATCACCTCCCCTTCTCCTCCCTGCTGGGCTGGGCTGGAGAGAGCTCCTGGTACAAAGAGGATCCTGGTGGGCTGGAGCTTGGTACCTGGGAATTGCTTTCTCAGCTGCTTCTGGAACACAACAATTTCCTTCATAATTTGTTAACAGCTCATGCAAAACTAAAAAAAAAAATAAAAAAATTGGTATCTGCTTTTATTTTTCTCAGCTGTGCTTCCACGTGCTGGTTGGCACGCAGGAGTCGCCGAGGGTTTCCTTCCCGGGAATTAACGGTTCACTGTTATTTGGGGTTTTTTTTTTTTGGTTTTTTTTTTTTTTTTGTAGGAACATTCAGACAAAACCAAACAACTCGACTGAGTTAGGATAAATATTTCCAGTGGACATGCACAACACATCTGCTGTGCCAAATATTTGTTGTTGTTTGCCTGATTCGCTTTGGTGGAGCAGTTTCATGTTCTGCCAACGGAGCTTTTTTAAAAATCGGCTTCAGAAGTTTTATCTGCGTTTCGATTCTCACAAACACACAACGCCAAACTTCCGGGAAAAAAAATGTGTCGCTTTTATTTATTTACGCTTCAGATCAGTCCCTGCTTTGCTCCCCCAGCTCCCACCCTGGAGGGAACTACTGGGAGCACTGAAAGGGACCCTCAGTGTTCCCTGCCAAGCTGTGGGGCCTTGCTGTGTCCAGCACGACTCTTGGAGTATCTTGGTGTTGTCGTCAGGATTGTGTCGATTTTTTAGCTCATCAGCCCCTTAGAGACACCTGCTCCTGCTCACTGAAGCAGAAATACCTGTTCTTAAGATTTACATTTCCTTTGTGAGCAAGTAGTGTAAGAGAGGAGCTCAGAGCTGTGAAATAATAGAGAAAAAAAATCTAGAAAAAACAGAGAAAAAATAATCTGGGGTGTTGTGAAGACCTGGGTGTTGTCTCTTGTGTTCCTAATTAGAGTAAATTAGGAGTATTTTCTTAGCATCACTGATCACTGCCAGGCCACGTGGGAGACAATGGCAGCACGTTTGCAAACCCCAATTCCTCACTTCATTTGCACCCACAGCTACAAATCCTGCTCTTCCCGGTTTCCCAGTCCTGCAGGAGCTGACCTCGGCGGGGTTTTTGTGTTCCAGGATTGTGTACTACACTGGCTACAGGCAGGTGTACCAGCTGAGGTCCCACACCACCTACAGGTGCTGCCCAGGATGGTCCCAGCTCGCAGGGGATGCCGGCTGCCTGCACCGTAAGTGTCGCTCTGCTCAGCTCAACTTTTTTGATTTTGGCTCATTTCAAGTCCTCTGCCTGCAGAAAATGCTCTAAAAATGTCTTTAAATGCCTTTTAAAATGTGTTTAAAAATAGCTGTGATGGGGTTTTTTTTTAGTTTTATTTTTTCTGGTGGTGGTATTATTATTATTAAATAGATTATTATATTATA
>VZTJ01001127.1:1388603-1431077 GCA_013397795.1 Orthonyx spaldingii | reverse complement strand
ATATATAATTTATATAATATATATAATAATGACAGGATTATTATAATAGAATTATAATAATATAGGATAATTATGATTATATTATAATTAACAATAACAACAACAACAACAATTATTGTTATTATCATCATTATTATCGTCATTATTATTATTATTATTATTATTATTATTATTATTATTATTATTATTATTATTATTATTATTATTATTATTATTACTGTGATTTCTTCCTTGCATCAGAAGGATTCTGCTCTGGCTTCCTGGGAAGCACCATGCAGTACTTTCTGTTTTTGGAGAATTTCCCACATTCAGGATCCCATTTATTCACCCACTGGCCAAATGCTACTGAATGTTTAAAATCAAGCCCAAATGGATGTTTCCAGTGGTGCCACTGGCAGAAGCTCTGGAAGCTCCTTTGAGAAGGTGTCAGGGGCTGGATTCGGTATTTTAAGATTTGCTGAGTCTGAGCTGCCCCTGTGAGAGGTTTGGGATCCCTGGATCCCCCCCTTTCCTGCTCCTTCCTGTATCCAGAGGGTGAGCTGGGCTCGGGATTTGGCCATGCCAGCCTGGAGGAGGGGACACAGAGCCACAGGGGAAGGAGTGGCACTTGTCAGGGCTGGAGTGGAGACCCAGAACTTGAGCCTTTGGGATTCCTGGCTGGATTCCTGCTCTCCTCCAGTGCAATTCCTGCCAGACAGACATGGAAGCGTGTCCTCCCCAGCCGTGGGGGAAGCTGCGAGATGTATTCAGGTTTGCACACGATGGGGATGTGCAAATATCAATCTCTGAGATGATTTTCTGCTGTTGTTGCAGAAGACAGAGGCAGCTTTATCCCTGTGGGCCCCACATTCCCTATTTCCCACCAGATTCTCTGCCTGACACGGGAGGCAGCTGCTGTGTCACTCCCGGCTCCTTCCCCTAAACCCTGCGGCCACGTCCAGCTGGGGAAACATTTAACTGGGAACTGCTTTTGAGGTGTTGAGAGCAAAGAAAAACCTCTTGAATTGAACCAAACATCACCTTGTGCAGAGCCCTGCACACTCCTGGTGCTGTGGGATCAATTCCCTGCC
Source organism: Orthonyx spaldingii (assembly GCA_013397795.1). NCBI lineage: Eukaryota > Metazoa > Chordata > Aves > Passeriformes > Orthonychidae > Orthonyx > Orthonyx spaldingii. Next base: position 1,430,007 of record VZTJ01001127.1, on the reverse strand, counting down.
TCGGTGCCTGGTTCTTTTCTGATTTAGACCTTGGAGGTGCTCTCCACCTTCCCCACAGAAAAGCAGCTTTGGATCTAAGTAATAAACAGAACCAGCAGGATCTGACCTGCCCTGCCATCAGGGGAATCAGAACCAGCCCTGGCCAGCTCCGTTGGGATTGGGATTGGGATTGGGATTGGGATTGGGATTGGGATTGGGATTGACCTCCAGGACAGGAAGATGTCTCCCACAGCTGCTTTGCCTGTTGTTCTGTGAAGAGGCTGTCTGTGCTTTCCCCAGGCTTTGATGCTTAAAGCAAAGGTTTTTTTTTAAAAAGGGGATTAAAAGGTGCTTAAAAAATAAAAAAAAGGGGATGACAAGGTGTGTCAAACAACCAGTCTTTATTCTTCCTGTTGCAAAGCCTGGGGCACAGGAGAATAACCCAGAGGAAGCTCCATGGGTGCCTTGTAACCCCCTGTGAGTGAGCAGATAACAACCTCAGCTGAACTCAGAAAAGCACCTTCTGTAATGATTTTTCCTGCCAAGGAAATGAGTAATTCCACACAGGAAGGAAGCAGAGAAAAGGAAATAGAGCTGCTCAGGGCACGCTCTGAACTCATCCTGCTCATCACCGGGGCTGGGAATGGTCCTCAGGGGCTGCTCTCTGCAGGGTTGGGCTGGAGTGAAGAAGAGAGGGACAGCCAGTCCCAAAAGCAGAGTGACACCAGCCCAAGCTCTTGCTGAGCTGCTGGCAAGGCTGAGGTGGATCATGATCTGAAGCTCTGTCACTGTTCATCCCTTCAGACCCAGTTGGACACCACTGGCTTCACAGCCAGGACGTGCTGTAACCTTGTTTCTGGGACAGAAAATTCTGTGTTTATGTACCTCAAGTGCAACAGGCACAACAGGGAGCTCATCTCTGCTGGCCCTCAGCACAGGCAGGGGCACTTCCAGGGGCAGAAAATAAAATTGCATTGCTCTGTAAAAGATCTCCTGAGCCCCTGGGGGCAGCAGGAGAGGAGGCACTGGGTCAGGGCTCAGGTGGGGCAGGGGGAATTGTGCTCCCTCTTTCCAGAACCCCACAACAGCAGCTGGAGGAGCATCCCACAGGTAAATGGGACAGCTCTGGGAGGTTCCAGCATCTTCTCCCAGGTCAGGAGAGTTGTTTGGGCTCTCAGAGCTGTCCTGGTGCCTGGAAGAGGAATCTGCTCTGTTTACACTGGGAGTACTCACTGTTAGTGTAGGTTGGAGGCTGTTTGTATCAAAACTGGGTTGTGCTGCCCTTCCTCACGTGCAGGTTTGTGTCTCTAAGCTCTTACAGGTGAGGAAATGGACACCACAGAGCTGTGGGGACAGCACTGGGAGGGTGTGGGCTCTGCTGGGAGCAAATAGCTCAAAAAGAGATGGAAAATTTCACAGAAACAGAGATCTCACTGGTCTCAAAGAATGTTTGGATTTGTTCCTCTCCTCCTGTGCCCTCTGAAATGGTGGCAGCTGGCCTTGCTCCTGCCACCCCTGGAGCTGTCCCTGGCAGGGCTCTGTCTCTTGTCCCTTCCCTTCTGCTGGGAGCAGAGGGTGAGGATTTGTTGCCTTCCATTGCCCTCCTGGCCTGTTCATCTCTTTGGGAAGGAGAAAGGTCAGCAGTCAAGGCACCCTTTGCATTTTTAGGATGGCAGCAGGTCCTTTCCCTGCCTGATCGCTGATAGTTTAACTCTCAGACTGAACTGCCTGGTTTCAAGTGGCCTCTGAGATGCTCCTTGAATTCCACCTGGGTTCCATAACACAGGTAAAGCCCTCGGTGATGAGGGTGAGGGGCCTGCATGTCTGGTGATCTCTGTGATCTCCACTTTCAGCTGGAGATGTTGAAAAGCTGAGTCCCACTGGGTCTGTAACTCTTGACGTGCGTGGAGGAGCTGGAGCTCAGGCACCCACAGCCTGTCTGTGCTCCTGGGCCAGCCCCTGCCACCTTCAGAAAGGACACGGTGAGACAGAAAAGCACCGAGGCCAGCTGTCAAGAGGCTAAAGAGGAGACCATTACCAGATTTAGTGCAGGTGACACTGTCACTGTTATGATGACAGGCCACTGTTGTGGCCTGGAGAAGCTCAGCCTGAGCTGCTGGTCTAAGGCTGATCTAAGTTGTCCTGAGCTCAAGTTTTTATCCAGGTGAGATCCTGCAGTCCTCTGATTTTCAGCTCAGGTGGAGGTAAAGCCTGGCCCTGGGTAAGAAGGAGAATTAATGCTTGTCTGAGGAAGCATCAGAGTCTGAGACACGATGAAAACCCATGGGAGCATCCCTAGAGCTGCGCAGAAAGCAGCTGAATTGTAATGGCCTCGTTAAAAGAAAAACTTCTCTTAGTCACAAATGGCCTTTTAAAGGCTCCAGAGTGAGCTACTCCACACTGAATGGGGTTTCTTTCTGCCAACTCCATCGAATTTCCACCTATCACCTGGTGAGGAGGGAAGGAGCGCTCAGGGGGACCTGTTGTCCTTGCTCCATTGGCATGGCCCTGGAGCCTGGCATGGCCTTGGAGCCTGGCACGGCCTTGGAACCTGGCACGGCCTTGGAACCTGGCACGGCCTTGGAACCTGGCATGGCCATGGAACCTGGCATGGCCATGGAATCTGGCACAGTTCTGGAACCTGGCATAGCCCTGGAGCCTGGCATGGCCATGGAACCTGGCATGGCCATGGAATCTGGCATAGCCATGGAATCTGGCACAGTCCTGGAACCTGGCACGGCTATGGAGCCTGGCACGGCCATGGAACGTGGCACAGCCATGGAATGTGGCACAGCCCTGAAGCCTGGCATGGCCCTGGAGCCCAGCATAGCCCTGGAGCTTGGCACGGCCTTGGAACCTGGCACAGCCCTGGAGCCTGGCATGGCCATGGAACCTGGCACAGCCTTGGAACATGGCACAGTCCTGGAACCTGGCACGACCCTGGAGCCTGGCACAGCTATGGAACCTGGCATGGCCCTGGAGCCTGGCACAGCCTTAGAACCTGGCACAGTCCTGGAGCATGGCACAGCCCTGAAGCCTGGCACAGCCTTGGAACCTGGCATGGCCATGGAGTCTGGCACAAACCCAGAGCCTGGTACAACCATGAAGCCCACACAGTCCTGGAGCCTGGCACAGTCCTGGAACCTGACACAGCCCTGGAACCCAGCATGGTCCTTGAACCTGGCACAATCCTGAAGCCTGGCACAGCCCTGGAACCTGGCATGGCCCTGGAGCCTGACACAGCCCTGGAGCCCAGCACAGTCCTATAGCTTGGCACAACCCCAGAGCCTGGCACAGCTCTGGAGCCCAGCAGAACCCCAGAGCCTGGCACAATCCTGGAGCCTGACACAGCCTTGGAACCTGGCATGGCCCTGGAGCCTGGCACAACCCTGGAGGCCAGCACAGCCCCAGAGCCCGACCACGTGCACCCTCACAGGGCGGGCAGCTCAGGTTTGTGACACAGGTTGGAAGCCTCGGCAGGAAACGTGTCCGGCTGACAGTTTAATTTCCCTGAGAGGCGGCCTGGCTTTGTCCATCACCTCCTGGCTGCTGCAGGCTCATTGTTTAGTCAGCTGAAAGGCTGGGACTGAACTTCTGAACCTCTTGCCTGCGATGGAGCCCAGTGCTGGTTAAAGGTCCATCGTGGGCTCCGCTGGGAGCCCATCTCTGCCCAGGCAGGGAGTGGCCGGGCTGGACCTCAGGGAGCCCAAAAGTTGCTTTTCTGTATCGTTTTTCCTCTTAAATCAGTCTCATGTCTCCGACTTCCCGAGGATCCTGCCTGGCTGAGCCCTCACAAAGGACACTGCCTGGCCTTGGAGCAGAAGGCGGTGATGCTTCCCATAATTTATTCTCTCTCTCCCGTTTCCCCAAACAGTGTCATTGCCCTTTCCCCAAATTTCATAGCATTAAACTCTGTCACTCTGAATTAGGAGCTCGTTTGCAGGAGCCCTGGAGGGCACGGAGGGGGAGACCCGCAGCCCCCATCCGCCCCCGGGCTGGGAAGTAGGTTATTATGATTTCCACTCGGAATGTGCCAGCCTGCAGCACAGAGCAGGGAATTGTCCGGCTCATTCAGGAAATCTGGGGCACTGCCAAGAATAACACCCCTGTCTTCTAACCCCTGATTTGTGTCGCTGAAATTGCTTCTAATATTTTCCATTGTTGTGCTTTGGGTCTCGCTGAGCCGCTCTGAGAGCCGAGTGCTGCCGGCGAGTTGGGCACCCTGGAGCCAAGCTTGGACCCTCATGAAAATGTGGTTTTTAGGTGTTTAAGGTGAAAAATTCAGGAAAAAACCAAACCACTGTGTAATTCGGCCACGCAGCCCATTCTCTCTTATGGTGCTGAGGCCTGAAGGAAAGGACTCAAAGAGAAGACCTCTTGCACGACCAGAGCTGGGAAAACCCGGAGGCTGCAGCCCTAGAACACCCTGGCACCCACATGGAGATGGGAAGTTGTTCCTGCTTCGCTGTGCAGGGAAATATTTGCAATCCACAGGCGTCACGGCTCGGCTGAGCAGGATGCTTGGCAAAAAGCTTCCCAGGTTCCAGTGCTGTGCCAGCATGGGATTGATACGGGATCACTGCAACCCCCAGGGATACGTGGCCATGGAAAGCGACTAAAGCGTTAGATGAGAAGATAACGGGCTTTGTGAAGCAGCATTTCATCACGGGCTCATTAGTTTGGGGGGACGAGTGTTTGGGCTTCAATGCTACCTTTGTGTTATGAATAATCTTCTCTTCTGGAGGAGGGGGGGGTTTGAAGAATCATCAGGTCCTTAAAAGAGTCAATGCTGAGGCTCGAGGATTTCAGCTCCAGTACATGGAAGGTGCAAAGTTTGTGGAGTTTGGCCTAACCCAGGATGTCCCTGTGTGGTAAAAGGATTGATGGAAGAAAGGTCGTTTAAGCAGGTACATGGCTCTGTCTGGCAAGAGGGTGTATTTTGATGGCAAATGTGAATATTTGAAGAATGCTTCATTCACCTAAACCTTCACCAAACCTCCCTAAGCACAAAACCTCCCCAGTTAGCACCAGGCTTGGCAGAAGGTGTTGTGTGAGCCAGGAGCAGGATTTAGCACAGAGGAGAAATCAGGAAGTCAATTGTGTTCCTGTAGGAAAACCCAGATCCAATATTTGATATATGGGGGATTCCATAGTGGGAACTCAGTCGTTTGCTTACTAGATTTCCATGTACAGTAGGTTAGAACTGATTTTTCAGGCGTGACAAGTTGACACCCACCAGCTTTGGGTTCCTTTTGGAAAGGTAATCCCTGCCCTTTCTCAGCTCGGATTTTGTGTGGTTACCTCAGACTTTTGAGGGTTTTTTGACAATTGATAACTTTGCAGATTTATCTCCTGGTGTGCACAAGCTGTCCTGCCCCAAAACTGCAACCCCTGCCTTGCACTGTTTCCATCTGTGATCCCTTTTTCTCTGAGTGCACAATTAGAGTTTTGGAGCCGGCGCCGGGTGTTCTGTGCCAAGAATTTTGGAGCCATTTTGGAAGCCTGCGCGGGGTGCCAGTTATAATGACACAAAATGAAATGTGTAATCACAGACCTGCGTTTTCTGTCACTAATTAGTTACAGCTTGAGCTGGAATGGGAAGAGAAGCCAGGGGGGCTCCCAACTTGCAAATAGGAGGGAGAAGCTGCAGCCAGAGCAGCCCAAGTGCGTGGGGGACCCTCGGTTCAGCGAGTGCTGCTGTAATTGTTACCAGGTGGTCCCAGATTGTACAAGGGGGTTGTAATTTAATCACAGCTTTTTATGTTTAGTTGGTAACTGACCTGAAGGCCCTGTGACACCGTTGGTGGCTGCAGTGTGTTCCTTCCTGGGATGCATCAGCTGGAACAGATTGGTCCTCACGGCTTCTCTTAGCCCAGGGCTCTGCACAGCCCAGCCTGGGCTCAGCAGAGATTTGGGGAGGGAGAGTGGGAGCTGCTGGACCAGGTACCCCCACTGTGTATCTTGCACTGCGTCATCAGGTGATGCTCTTTTCTCCAAGTCTGCCAGGTTTTTGTGAGATGTGTTCCTGCCAGTCCCATCGCTCTTCGAGTTTGTTCAATGAAAAGTGGAAGGAAAAGAGAAGTTGAGGGAAAAAGAATGAAGAGAGGAGCTGGCGGTCCCTGCAGCTCTGTCCAGATCAGTGAACAGAGAGAAAATTTCATTGTCCAAATCTTTAAACAGATTTAAAAAGGAAGATGGATGCTTGTTCTGCGTCCCTACCCCCCGACAAAGCACCACCCACGTGACACTGCCCCTGCTCACGACGTTTCTGCTTTTGAGATCAGCGTTTCCCAGGGGGAAATAAAAACCATGGGCTGTGCTTCATGAGTTATGAGAGCCACACAGTTCCCTGGAAAAACCATAACCTTGTTTGTGGGTTTATGGGGACGGTTTGGAAAGGTGGATTTCAGAAGCCTAATTGAGCATTCTGTGTCTCTGTGTCCATTTTACACTCCGCTGGGTGAGAACAGAGAAACGTGGCTGCTCAGGCTTACTTACAGTTTAGCTCCATTTCATCCTCTGGGCTGCCCGAAGGTGACGCCTCGTTGGGGTACCCAGCTCCTGGGAAAACTCAGTGAAGAGGTGGGAGCAGCTCCCGGTGGATTGTTCTAGAAAGATCCCTCCAATTTCAACACCAGTAAGAGTGTTGAGAGGATTTGTTGCCTCGAGGTCTTGCGTGAGTCGTTTCCTGACTGTTTTACCCACTTGTTGGCTGGAAAAGCATCGTTTCACCACAGCCCTGATGTTTTCCTGTGAGTTCCCAAGGAAAGCCCTTAGACAATCCCTGAGGTAATTTCTTTGCTACCCTAAATTTTGAGACTTTGTGCATTGGGCACTGCACTGTCAAGCAAAACAAATTTTAAACTTTCCAAAATGGTTCAATGGTGATTTTTTATCACTATTCAGGTGTTCTCTGGGGCTGTGGGCACATCACCAGGGATGGGGCGTTTGCCCTTCTGATGGAGAGTGTGGGAATCATCCTCTTCCTCCTCCTTGCAGCCGCCTGTGGTTACGGCGTTTGTCTCAACAGTGGGAGTTGCCAAGAGGGATCCTCGCAGCTCTGTCACTGCTCCTCTGGTTTCCAGGGCCCTCACTGCCAGCACGGTAAGCAGCTCTGCCAAATTCCTCCTCTAATTCCGAGCTGGAAGAGGAGAGGCTTTGGAGCGAGGGATGCCCTGATTTATTTATGTTTTATCGCTGCCGTTGTTTTATCTGCAAAACTCCAACGATCTTCTCTCGGCTTTCGTGGCGTTTGGGGAACTTGGATGTTTGGAAAGGAAATACTTATCATGACTTGCTGTGAAACACAGCTCCGTGCTGGACAATAGCCTTCATTCCTGGCTGCCATCCGCAGCGGGATTTGCTGGAATCGGAGAAGGAAGCTGATTAAAGTTGGGTCAAACAAAGGAACCCTGGGGTCACGGCCTGTGGGGTGAGCTGGACCCGGGGCAGTGTGGCAGTGAGTGCCACCCGGGAAGGAACGTTGTCGTATCTTTGGCCAGGCTGCATTTTGGGGCTGCTAAGCTTTATTTAATTAACCTTTGTGTGATATTCAAGCTCCCTCTTGAAGGTTATTGAGTTTCCTGTGTTTGGTGATTCACAGCGGTTCTGGTTTGGGAGCACGACAGTCCAGAGCAAACAACCCCTAAAAAGAGGGGCTTCAGGGAGACGTGGTTGTCCCTCTCCTCCCTCTCACTGCTGAGTCTGCAAGGTCCAGGGCAGCAGTGATTGCTCACACCATCTTCAGATGATGCTGATTTGTAGCACCAAATTAAAAAATGAGAATTTTTTTCCTTACCATCCATGAGTTCCTTGAGTCTGTTCCTTCTGAGACCCATGGTTCTGTCATCTTTTGGAACCAGAGATGTGTGGAGGTAGAGGAGCTGCCCTGGAAGGGCTGGAGAGGAGCATTTTATCAAAACTTGGGACCCTCCTAACCCTGAGTAATCAGAACCGAGGGCAGAAAGGTGAGGTGTGAATCAATCAGTGCAGGGAACACGCATGTCCTCTCTCGTCCAAGCTGGTGGAGTAAATGTTGGGTGTTTCCCTGTGCAGAACCCGAGAGGTAAAAAGCATTTTGACATTTGGAAATGTTCAGCAGTTCCCACAGTTATAATTGGTTGCAGCTTTGAAAACAGAACACACATTTTGGAGACCCCCAATATTTTATGAAACGGGAAATGGTTGGCTTGATTTGGAGGAGAGGAAAATCCGGGAGTGGCACTGAAGTTCTCTGCTGTGGACAAGGGACCTGAAGTTGGGGCTTTGGGTCTCACATGCCTGTCATATTTTAAATAAATGTCTGAAATCCTGAATATCCATTGTCATATTTCACTGTCCACGTTTTGGCAGAGTGGTGGGAATGGGCTGTGAGAAAGGAATGGCCGTGGATACACAAGGGCACAAATTACAGCTCCGCTACCTGGAGTTAAAGGAAGAAACCAGTCCAAACTCTGGTATTTTGGAGTGAATTAATTACAAGGAACAGAGAAGAATGTGAAGTGGAGGGGATAAATCATTCTTTGTCCTGCTTGTCCTCAGTTTGTAGAGCATTAATTGTCCTGTTGCCTCCTGGCAGAGCAAAGCCCAGCTGAACCAGGAGCATTCCTCTGCATTTGCAACCTCAAATTATTTTCCTTCCCGGGTGATTTATATTTCACACCCAGGGCAGTGCTGACCCCTTGCCATGACATTCCCTGCCATCCCCTTCTGCCAGAAAACACTTTGTTGTTTCCCAGGCCCATCATTTGTAAAGGTTTGAGCATTTTCATTACCTGCAGGTGAAGGACAGGTACAGGCACAGGGGACTGGGGACAAGTGTTCATTTTGCAAGCACCTTCAGAAAGCTTTCCTGACTTTCCAGTTTCATTTTATCTTTTGTTTCCGTCCTTCTTTTAAAGAGATGTTGCCCCTGAAAAATTCCAATAGACCAATCAAGCAGCTGTATTAGCCTTAGCTTGAAGAAAAAATTTTTTTTGGTCTGTTTCTTGATGCATTTTGTTATTTGTAGCATTTTTCAAACCCCACAGTCTTTGCCACAGAGAATGTGCTGATGGAGGATACAGAAAGATCCCAGTCACAAGCTCATCCTTCCCTTCATCTTCATTTCTTACTGACTCCTGTCAATGGCTCTTTTTGGTAAATACTTTTTTTGGACTAATTTCTTGTGGAAACATAATTGTCTGGATTCTCATCTTCTCTTTCACTGTTAAAAGGACTCTGGGTGGTTGGCTTTGCTCATCAGTCAACATTTGTGCTGGATTTTCATAGTAGAATGAGAGGCTGCTTTGGGGAAGGACACCTCATCAGTGACTCATTCTTTCCTTATCTGTCACCTGGCAAAGGAACTACCCTGGTGGTTGAGAGGATGGTACCTCCTTGAGAAAGGATGGAGCTGTGGAGCACTGGGCTGGAGCAGCTCTGGATGTGGGCAGGATGAGGCTGTTTGGTGAAAAGGACATGAAAACAACCAGCGTGAGCGAAGCTGCGATATTCCATGTGTCACCCGCCTTCAAGAAATCCGGGTCTGATCCGAATGGAACCGTTTTTTCTTGCCTGGAAAGAAACACAGACGTGTTTGCTTTAGAGGCAGGACACTCCCTGTCCTGGCCAGACTCCTATCAGAGCTTTCAGCACGGGATATTTTTGCTGGCCAGCCCCGAGCAGCAGCAGGCGGGTGTTTACCCTGGCTGGGCAGCCCGCGGTTCCCCAGCGCTCGCCTTCCAGGGTGAGGTGCTGTCCTTCCTGCTCTCCTGAGCTGCTGACAGGGACAACATTCGCTCGCTCTCTGGGTTAAATCACCTCGTGGTGAAGGCAGAGCCCTCGGTGGGGCTGTGTGAGCTCTTGCAGGAAGCTCTGCAGAGCATCGCGTGTGCCCGTCCGGGTTTCAACGCCTTTTCTGTTGCTTCTTGGTGGCTTTTTGATCCTGTCAGATGCTGTCAGTGTAGAAATTGACTTTTTTTCCCTGCTCTACTTGTCCACCTGCCATCAGGTGGGCTTTGCTTTGCAGCAAACTGCAGCAGAGGTTAAGCTGGACAATATTACAGTGACCACAGACAGTTTTTGAGCTGAGGAAGCAGCTGGGTTGTCCTGAACTCCTTTGGTATCTTCCACCCTTGGTAGATGAAAGGGTTGTAAATGGAGTATTCAAAGTTTGGGGAGAGGCTCCCTTTAGAGCTCCCTTTTGGGGGCTTGGACATAAATGACCTTTCAGTGCAGGCTCATTGCTGGAGGGAGGGGGTCTCAGAGAGCCTGGGCTCTGCTCCAAGCCTGCCCAGCCTTCCTGGGAATCCTCGGACCACCCAGTGCTCTGGGGTCCAGTGTTGGTGAACCCATCAGACCCCAGTGAGTGCAGCAGAGTGGGACGCCTGTGCGTGGGAGGTGGCCGTGGCGGGGGTGTGAAGGTGGGTGTTATTTTCCTCTCCTGCTGTAAATCAGCTGCTCGGCTTCACCCTTCACTTGCGGGGAACCTCCCGGCAGAGTGGATCCTTTCAGCAACACTCAGGCTCTGGGGGCTCCGATGTGGGAACTGCGCCGTGCCGGGGGCCTGCACCGTTCCTGATTAGCCCGGCTGTGTTTTGAAGCATGGGCCAGCCCAAACCTCCTTTGGCTCGGCACCAAGGAGAGGTCAGCTGTGGCCAGAGGGGCCGTGATTGGTGTCTGTGCCTGGAGGCCAGCTCTGATGGCTTTGTCACCCGCTGCTTCAGGAGACCATTATTGTCTCTTCCTTTTATAGCACTACCCTCATTTACCCAGCCTTTGACGTGCCCTCAGCGTTGTTTGATTGACTAAGGACCTGATTTCTCCCGAGCTGTTCAGTTGGAAGCCTTTGGGTATATTAGGGCTGGGAGAAAGGGATTTGCTGGAGGCCGGAGAAATGTGGGACTGCGAAACACTCAAAGGTGTTGGAAGTCAAAATGGGAAGGGTTTAGTCTTTGGAAGCAAAGGAAAGCACAGGCAGTATTTGCTTGGGTCCAGGAGCCAGATGCTCTTTCCAAGACGGAGAGACTCGCGTGACAGCGCCGGTTCAGACTCAGGTGACTTCCCCAGTCCAAGGAGAGCCCGGCGCAGACTTCAGAATGACGGTAGCAAGATACTGTGATCGATGCTTCCTGGGCTCGCAGTCCATGAGGCCAATTTAAAATCCGTTTTGTGGAATTAAATGGCTGCCATTGTTCTTCAGCTGTCAGTTCATTGGAGAGAATCCACGGTTAATAATACCAGGGCTAAATTAAGCAGAGCACTTCTCCAGCAGCCAAGAAGTCCGAATACTTTTATTTATAAGCAGCCTCCTGATTCACAAGGTTAGCCTTCTGCTGGGAGGGGAGAGGAGCCTGAGGCCAGAGGAGATTCCTGCTGGGATTTTCTTGTATTTTGGCTCAGGAAGGCAGTGGAACAAGGGCGGCTTGTGCAGAGCTCAGCCGCGTCCTGTGCTATCGGCTTGTCCATCAGCCAGACGCGGTATTTAAGAGCTGGCAAACAGGTAGGGCTGAGCTCTTTGAAGAAGTTTGTGAGAGGAAACAAGCCAAGGCCATACAGGGGCTTATTCAGCTAAAAACCACCTTTTGTAAAGGGAGTTTGGAAGAAAAGAGAAAATGTGCTGGAGCCGGGGGAACGTCTGCTGTTGTACCTGCAAAAGGAGTGTCCTGGGACTTGTGTCTGTGGGGTCACCCCAGGTCCAGTGCCCATCACCCCCTTGTTGGTCAAACACGGCGCCATTCATCGCACCCGGCACCAGCTCCGGCCTCCACGTAACTGCAGGGCAATAACTCTGGGAATAACTGAGCAGCTCATGTGATTTGAGTTTCTAAAGGTGAACTGGAGTACAGCAAGCAGCCTTTTGGATGTGTATGAAGTTGTGCAGCTCTGTCCAGCTCCGTCAGTGAGTGATGGAGCACGTGCAGAGGCACAAGTATTGCCGGCCATTTGTTTAAAGGAACATGATAGTGGGTGAAACAGAGCTAAAATCTGATGGGCTTTAGTGGATTTGAAATACGGCTGGCTTTGTACTTTTCAAGCTTTCCTTGGGTTGAGCTCAAGAATTAAGGATTTTGTGATCATTTAAAAGAGATTATCATATTGGGTGGAAGAAAATATACAGATCAAGTCCTTTGGATGAGTTGTAGCCCTCTGCTTAGGTTTTGGCAAATAAATCAGAGTGGAATCTTTCCACTGACATTGCACTGATTTCGAACGTTCACACAGATCTTTACTGCTCCTCATGGTAAGATGTGTCAGGGGTAAGAAAACTTGGAAGGAAATGACTCATTCTGCCACCTGAAGAAGACAAAACCCCCACTTTATTGTGAGGGATGGGTACCTTGGGCCAAGTCATGTGAAGTGCTGGATGGCATCTTCAAAGCTCTGCATCCCCTTCCGTGAGGGCTGAAACTCCCCGGCACCTCCCGTGATCCCTCCTCCCATGGTGGAGCAGCAGCCCCCGCTCTGATCTCCCTGCAAGGATTTCCTTGGAGCTTCCCAGCCAGCTGTGACCAATTAAACGGGGGCTGTGGCTGCAAAACCGCAGCCACTCGCAGAGCTGGGCGAGGGCTGGGCAGGGTTTATGGTTCTGACAGCAGTGGCGGGGCCTGCCCGAGGTGTTTTCGTCCCGTAAACCACCCGTGGAAAGCCCGGCTTGTGAGCTCGGAGGTGAGTCAAGGGACATTTATGGAGGAGAGTGGATTATTTTCCAGGCAATGTGGAATGCTCCAGTCTAACTGGACCGCTGGGATCCCGTCGTGTAATTGGTAATAAGAAGGATTTGTTAGATGAATGCCAAGTAGACTGAATTAAAGCTGAATTCTGGAGAGGATTGAGCCCATCCCCCTGTCAGGTAGCCAAGGACCATTCCAAGCTCACAATTCCTCACCAATTACTGGTTTCTTGCAGTGAGAGAGAACATGATTGTGAGTGACTAAAATCTTACAGGCTTCAGTGGATTCACAAAACTGAAATGACAGGGGACAGCTTAACTCCCTGACTGTGACAGAATCATCGAATCCTTTAGGTTGGAAAAGACCTTTTAGATCATCAAGTCCAATCATTCACCAAATCTTCCCCTGTTTCCAAAGGATCTGCTGAAAATCAGTGGTGTGGGAGCCACACTAGCCATGGGCACAAGGGCCAACCAAAATAGGAGGGTTGGTGAGTGAAATGAGGAGTGAGGGCCAAAGCAGGAACATGAAGCACTGCTGTAAAGCTGCCTGGAATTTGTAGAATTAATTTATGCTCAAACACACAGCCCACTCTGCAATAAATCGTTGGTATGTTATGCTTTCCGTTTCTGGGTTTGGAAAGGTTGGAGAAAACTTCTTTTAATTCATTAAGTGCTGCCTTCTCCGAGGCATTGTTTTAAAGCCATGTTCTCTGGCAGGTGATAACATCTTTCAAGCAGCCTCTGAAATGCCTTATCCCCACCTCAACAACAGATTTTCCTTTCATTTTTTCCTTGTTTGTTGTGTTTCTGTTTCCTCTCCTGTGCTGCCTGGGCTCAACACAACACTATAACTGTTTTAATAATTCAGAAACAAACATATGTTGAGATTCCAGTTATTACAAATACCTTTTCTTTTGGAGGATTCCCTCCCCAGAGGTTTAATCCATGTGAGTTATGTGAGGCAGGGAGGACACTTTTCACACATCCTTGATCCAAGTTCCAGTGTGTGTGAGTTCCTGTTGTGCAATGGAGTTTTTCCCTTGGGCTGGAGCTTGATGTTCTGGGCAGCCTGGACCCAAGCTGAATTGTAGTGGAGAAGGAGGAAAATCTCCCACTAACAACCCCCACAGAGAAATCCAGGTGGCGCCAGCCAGTGAAGGAGTTTGCTACGCTCACTTTTTACTGTTTTACAAAGTTCAAATGGAAAATGTTACCTTGGAAAATGGGAATCCTCCTGCATCAGTGGCAGCAGGATTAAAGCAGCAGCTCAGGGAATTTGTTCCTCTGCAGCTTCTTTGTCATGGAATTATAGAACTATAGAGTATCCTGGGTTGGAAGGGACCCACAAGACCCACTGGAGCCGTGTTGTCGTGGCTCTGGGACTGGTTCTCCCTGCACATTCCTCAGCAGAGGAATCTGGAGGCTGCAAGGAGAGTCCAGGGGACCCTCACCATTCTGGGCTGAGATTCCCCAGTCCCAGCATGGCTGGTTTCCTCCCAGACACACTTAATTTTATGGGGCTGCAGTTTCCCGCGGCTCAGCTTGCAGACAGTGACGCGTGTGCTGTGTGTGACGGTGCAGCCGCTTTTCCCTTGCATGATTCACTGTTCCTGGGGCCTCTGCAACCCCCTGACATTCCCACTGGCCACAGGGGCACCTGTTAGGCCCTCACTCTCTGTAAACCAGCCAAAACCCAGGTCTGGAGGCCAACAGGTGTTTCTAGTTTGTGGTACGTTAATGGATATTGACTGCCTGTCGTCCCGCCTCTCCAAGCCAATAAACCCATGGATCTGGAAACCCTCCGCTCCACACTGGAGCAGCAGGCCCCGCACGGGATGCCAAGAGGCCAAGCGAGCTCCTTCTCCACTGGCTGGCCCCGAGCTGCTCTCTGAAGTCATTCCTTTGTGTTTGACTTTCCGTTTAGCCCGCAACATTGGCCGGAACGCCTGGCACGCTGCAGCTTTGTGGGCACTGCCATCGCCGTTGGGTTTTGTCTTGCACGGGACCGTGAGGGGCCATCAGCTGGTCCAGCCCCATCAGTGGCCACCACTGGGTTGGTACTAGAAGGAGTTTTTGGTGGTTTTCACCCCACTAATGGCATCTGCCTTTCCCAGGTGCCTTCAATCACGGCATCTCCATGAGGTCTTGTAGGTGGCAGAGCCCCTGCCTTGGTTTGAGGTGGGACCCCACTGCAGATGGGCTCTGTTAATGCAAGGAGAAGTAGAATTACCCGTGTTTGCAGGTTAAAGTGGGGTTTCTTTTCCTTTAGACATTTATGTGGCTTGCTTAAAGACTGGCCAGACCAGGAGCTGTTTCGAATCATGGATAATGGGAGTCAGTTCTGTGATTCATGGCCCTCATCTGTCAGAGATCAAAGGGCCAAAATAACCGAGCCCGGTGTAAGAAAGGCAGGGGCCAGCGGGGGCTGGGTTAACTGGAGGAAGGGGCAGGAGGGTTCTTAGCAGTTAAAGAGGATCCGGGGGTGTTGTGCCTCTCCTTGGCCTGCCATTGCGCTGTGTGAGGGGTGTTGGATTTCAGCCCCGCAGATGCGCAGGCGATGGATGCCAGATGTGTGTCGTTAGAGGATACCTCTCCTTACCAGCTGCAAACTGTCCATCGCTTCCTCTGCTGTTTTCATCAGGAGAAGCTTGAATTCCCACTATTTCCTGCTATCTCAGGCTGCTCTTTAGCTGGTAAGTCATGGAATTGTGCAGCCCAAACCAGTCACGTGTGGCGAAGTCAGGCATTGTGTGTTGATTTGTATTTTTTCAGGAGCTCGGTTAGGATATGCCTTGATAAACTTGCCCATAAAATTACATTGTATATTTAACTTGTAAAATGAATCTGCAGAAAACCCCAAGGATTGAAGTGGAAGAATGCTGGAGATGGTTTTGTACTTATGTGAGAAGAAGACATGGCTTTTCACTTTGTGGTCTCTGGTGCAACCGGATATGCTCCTAAAAAATGTGTGTTTTTAAACTGAAGAAATGGTTAAAAAATAGGAATACAGAACTCTCATGGTATAGTTAGGGATAGATTCATTAGGAAAATGTTCACACTTTACCCAGGCTTTTCATCAGCAGGAATCTGAGGTTTCTGTGAGGTTGCATGTGTTTGATGCCTTGCTGTAGGGCACTTGTTGAGTTCTGTGAAGACACCATTTTCCAGGCCCTTGGAAGCTCATTTCTTCCTGCCTCCCAGACAGAACACTTCAGCAAATGAAATGGCTTGAAAGGTCTTTTTTATTTTTCCAAACCTAGAAGAAAGGTTCATTATAAGGAAAACAAGGGCAGAAACTCCCTTTCCTGAGCACTTCCTGTGGCTGTTCCCACCTGGCTTTGTGCTGGCTTTGCCTCGGGGCAGAGGTGCAGGAAAGGAGAGGAAAAAGGACCTGGATCTCTTCTGAGGAAAGTGTTTGGAGGTACCTGTCTCTTCCATGCTGCTGTCCTGGCATGTTCCGTGGTTGGAAATGCAGCATTGGCTTTGACCTTTCCCAAATTCAGCAGAGAGCAGGGCTGTTTGAAATGCGTAGGAGAAACAGATGTAGAAAATGAGTTTTGGGAAGCAGCAGACCAGGTAATTTTTCTGGTTTAAAATGATTTAGGCATTATCCTCCTCCATATGGACTGGGAGCCTGCCCTGGACTGCACAGCAGAGTAGTGAGTCCTGGCAAAAAATTACATTATTTCAGTCTCCTTTTCCCCCAGTTGCTCAGGATCTCACCTCATTAATAGTGGGGACTTTGGAATGTCAGATATTTGGCGTATCTGGCTATTGGAGCTGTACAATAGGTCCCTGTGGCTGGCTGTCACTGAGCCCCATCCTTCTGTGGGGAGGTGTTTGATCTGCACCTGGTTATGCTGGGACTGGCCCTGCCCAGGAAACCTCTCCCACCTTAAACAACTGCTCCTTCGAGGAGGTGAATTTCCAGTTTAAAACATTACATTTATGCTTTTCTTTTTTTTTTTTTTTTTTAACTCATGAATTTCCCCAGAAGCGAGTAGCCCTGACCCTTTCATTAGAGACAAAAGGGAGTGTGTATAAATGTCTTTTGTGGCTTGGCAGTAAACTTGCTGAGGACGACATAAAACGTGCTCATTAAATGCTCTTTACCCAGCATTGCTTTTTGTTTTCAGCAGCACTGGTGATGTTTCATCCCACCATTAATTGCCTAATACCAATTATGGCACAAACAAGCCATTTGCTAGTGTAACTTTTTCCATTTATTTTCCGAGGTTCTTACTCTTGACACCCATTATGCATCTGGGACCATGAGGGGCAATATTTGTGGGGAAATACCAATAATGAGATCAGTGATCAATAATTTTACACAGATCTTCCTGTGCTATAAATGCAACCGTGGCTCTTGAGAACCTTCCAAAACGCTCCCCCTTCCCTTGGATGCTTTGTTGTATTGAGCTTAATTATATGGAGACAAAGAGACTTGGGGAAGACTCTTTTTTCCCAGGGATGTGCCAGTTTTCCGGCGTAAGACGCGGACTGTCCGTTGTGCGCTGGCAGCCGAGCGAGCGGCCTCAAGGGAGAGGTGGGCACTGCCTGGGTGTCACAGACACCCCAAACGCTGCCAAGTGCCTCGAAAGACTGGGCACAGGCAGAGGGGCAGAGCTGACCCCTCCTTACAGCCCTTCTGCACGAGGTCATCGTCTTCTTCATGGCATTTCAGCTTCTGGTTCCGTTCCGGCTGAAATCTGGGAGCTGGCCAGAAGGAGCAGCGATGCCCCAGCACTTTGAAAGGTGATGGTTTAGGATTCCTTTTGGAATAAAGAGTGTGGCTTCTGGAGCTTCCTATTCAGATGGGTGAGTTTAAACTTCTTAGTGAAACATCTGGATGTCACACTGACCCTTCCCATGCCTGTAGCTCTCATTTCTCACTCTGGTAGCAGAGATTTGTCCTTTGTCATTGCTGCTCCTGGAAAATGGTGTCAAGCCTGGTGTCCCCAGCGAGGTGCAGAGATGGGAACTGACAGGCTCCTTGTGTTAGGAATCACAGCTAGAAGGATTCATGAAGTAGGAGAGACTTTTGATGTTTAGCTGGAGGAATGGGAATGGCAGGTTACGAGACTTGGCTGTGGGAAGCAGCAGAGCCAGGCTGGGATGTGTCTGGAGCCCAGACCTGCTGCCTGGGGCACGTGTGGTGCTCAGAGCCATCCACTCCTCCAGTGCCTGGCTGAACCCTTTACAGCTTAGCCTGGTGCTACAGCGTTTCTTCTGAACTCTCCAACTGGATCTTGCTAAATTTTCCCCCTTAATTCTGTGTGAATCTCTTTGGCTTTGTAAGAAGTGAGAAGGAAGCTCCGTGCTTTTCTCACTGCCATGCTGGCAGCAAGTCTTGGTCACTGGTGTCCATTCAGAAGCCACCTGCCATGGGGACACACCACTGAAGGTCATCAGCTGCCTGGTGAGCTCAGAGCTTCACCCTGGCACAGATTTTTCTGCGAGAAACTACAAAAAATGGGACAAACCTGCTGGAGACACACCTCAGCCTTGGCAAAGCCGCTGTGATCTCACAGAGCTGAGGTCGCTTCAAAGGGTTGGAAACTTTGAAGGAAGTCTCTTCACCTTCTTTATAAGAGGAATACAGGTTCTTTCCCAGGAGAGTCATCTTCCCATCTTCCCATTAAATACAGTTTTGCCCATGCAGTGGAAAAAAATCATCAAAGCCCAGCCGGTGCACTGAGCTCCTGAAGGGAAGCCTTGGAAAGCCTCGGAAAGGCTGCCAGGAGCAGTATATTTTTTATTGCATCTATTATATAATGTGTCAAAAAAGAATTCTCTGCACTATGGGGAGATATTTATAGTCCATAGGGTTTTATGGCAGGAGTGGAGTGTCTCAGGTTACCCTGGCTGAGCCAAGCCAGGCTGCTGCCTCTGGCTCCATGGGAGCAGGTCTGGGAGCGTGAGGGTGACCTGGGGAAAGGAACAGCTCGTCTGGATATCATCACCTGTCCTATTTCTTCAGCTCCTGAGGAACCCTGGGAGGACCAAGCAGAAATTTTTTCCAAACTCTCAACAAATTGGGCATGGCAGGAGGTAGAAACCAGTGGCAGGATGTAGGAGTGGGCAGGAGGAGGAGGAGGAGGATGTGTCTAGTGAGTCTGGCTGAGGCTCACAACAGGCAAGGGGCTGAGGGAACAGCAAATGATGTGACATCCACAGGAAAAAATGTGTCATCTGAGTGGGGAGGGGACATTGGATGGACATCTTTGCCTCCCTCATTAGCAGAAGCTGTGTGGAAGACGCCTGGCACAGGTGTGGGAACACTCGGATCCATGGGAGCTGGTCTCTCTCGTGGATGTTCCCCCAGAACATTTGCACTGCCCAAATCAGCACGCTGCACTGACCTGGCACACACGTTCCAGTGGGATGGATGTAAAGAGGTCACAGATGTTGCTTTGAGTTTCCTTTAGGTCAGGAAGGTGGCAGTTTCCCTGGAAGGATGGTTACCTTGCCTTGGAGGGGGCAGCTGGGAAAGCGACGCGCAGAAATGTGTTTACAGGAATTGAACCATTGAAATATTTGAGCTCAATTTTCCTCTTCTTTAAAAAATAAATACCTTAAAGAGCAGATAAAACCCTCCATACCTCTTCACGCCTTAACCTCCATGTCAAGGAGCCGAGTTCCAAAAGACCTGCAAAGTTTGCAGACAACTTGCTTATGCAACTTCTAAATTCATGAGGATTAAAGCCCTGCCTATGGTATTGATTAAACCTCATTTGGCCATCTGACATATTCATATTTGTGAGGAGTTTAGCGGGAGCCAAGGCTGATAATGCAATCGCTCTGGGGAGGCTGGCTCGCGGCAAAGAGGGGGTGTCAGGTTGCACATGCATGGCTGGTATGTGTGGGAGTGATGCCACTGTGATAAAGTGAGCCTGTGGTCCCTTCTCCGCCTCTCCTGGGACTCCCCAGAATCCAGAAGGGCACGTACACGAGTGTGTTTGTGCCTGTGGGATCTCTCCACGTGTGGTTTTGCGTTTTCCTGCATTCACATGGCTTAAAAAGCATCCCAGAAGTGCCTCACGCTGCCCTTCCTGCCACAGCAGGTACAGGCCTAGTCATGTACGAGGAAAACATCACAGAATCACAGGATCATTGATGAGGGAAAGACCTCCAAGACCATCGAGTCCAAGCTGTGCCCGATCCTCACCTTGTCACCAGCCCAGAGCACTGAGTGCCACCTCCAGGCCTTCCTTGGACACTTCCAGGGATGGGGACTCCAAACCTCCCTCCAAACCTTGCCTGACCACCCTTTCCATGCAGGAATTCCTCCTGATGTCCAACCTGGACCTCCCCTGGCGCAGCTTGAGGCCGTTTCTCCTTGTTCCCTGGGAGCAGAGCCTGACCCCCACCTGGCTGCCCCCTCTTCTCAGGTTCAAGACCACGATAAACAAAAAACTCGAAAGCACCAGACACATCAGCAGCGTTTGAAAAACTACCCAAAGATGACAGATGACATCAGTTTGGATGGGAAATGAAGGAAGAAATAAGGGGTTGAAGGAAAAAGCCTGTGGGGAGGAGTGCCCGTGGCACGGAGTCAGCGTTATCTGAGCACCGCAGGAAGCTGCAGAGCTGGGACAGATAATCTGCTCCCTGCAGACCGCGCAGCTCCCAGCAGGCACAGGCTCCTTTTATTCCCCCCCCAAAAAAAAGAGATTTCCTGGAGGTGCTGTCTGCCATGGCTGTTTTATGACATCTCTGTTATTGCAGGTCAGGAGGAGCCAGGCTGGGCTGGCCTTGGCGTTTGATGTAATCCATGGAAAGATGTTGGGTTTGCAGAGGATTAGATTAATAGGGAGGAGAATCTGGATAGGAATTCTGGAGATAGGGGAAAATCTGAACGATATCCTTACAACTTCTCTTTTTCACAACTCTGCTTACACCTTTTACATCTTGCAACTTGTCTTTGCCACCCCTGCTGGCGAATCTCCTGGATGTACCATGGGGATTGAGATCCCCCGGTGCCAAATCCCACAGTGTGCTGAGCTGGACAGAGGGGAAACGACACGAAAAGGAAGAAGGAAAACAACAAAGAAACAAAAACCCCACCGAGCCTGGATTTTGTGTGTAATCCCTGTGTGCTGGCAAACTTCAGCGGAGCCCCAACACTGGGGGGATTGTGCAGCCTGGCTCCGGCTCATCCCCCTGGCACAATTTCGGAGAAACAACGGACAGGCTCCTCTTTCATCCCAAATTCAGCCACGCAGAAGTCCTGCCAGTCCTGTGCTTAACTCCTAGCACTTTAGTGCTGGAGAAGAAGGATTCTCTGATTTCCTTTAGGTTACCAGCAGGGCTTGGGGGAATATTGATGATTTCCTGCGGGAATATTGAGGAGTTTTTGAGGGGTCACATCCCCGAGGCGTAGCAGCTTTTCTCCCAGTACAGCTGCTTTCAGGAAGGCGTTCTACAGCAGCCTCGTTTTTAGGGAATAATTACCCAAAGCTGCTCTCTGAGAGCGTGGAGCAGCCGGAGTCTGTGAGGTGTCCTCTCGGCCAGAGGGAGGGGGTAGAGCATCTCTGCTGGGCTCTGCTCCGCTCGGGATCCGGCCCTGGAGCTGCTCTCTCTGCAGTGCCTGTCTCCCATCGAAAAGCTGCAAGGTTGTCCCTTTGGAATTGGAGAAAAATCATTTTACCCCAATTTAAACCATTTTTAGTCTGCTTAAACTTGAGTAATTTTCTTTTTCTTTTTTCTTTTTTTTTTTTTTGGGTCAGACCAAATACAGAAACTTTTGTTTGGTTTTTTAATTTTTTTTTTGTCTTATGAAAAGTCACTTCCCTACCAAAAAACAAAACCAAAAAACAACAACAAAAACAAAACAAAAAACCAACCCAGGAAAAAAAGAGCTTTTTAATTACCAAGATTTAAAAAAACCCCAACCCATTGCAGATAAGAGTTATTTATATGTGTATGTATACAACACGACAGATCTAAGTGTGGATTCTGTTGGAAAAACAGATTTGCACAGGTTTTATTTACTTCAGGACCATCCTCTGAAAGAAATGAATCTGGAATTTGGAAGGGCAGCCTGCAGAGTTTGCTGGCTCCAGCTGAGTGCTGTGAGTTTAGAAGCCCTGCCCTTTTTGAAAAAATAATCCTGGATTTGAACGCTTGGCTTCGGACTCCCAGACAATCTTGAGGTATATTCCTTACATTTATAGGGACTATTTCATTATAAATCCACCTTCATAGGATTGCTAAAGGAAGGGTCCCAGCAGCAAGGTGGCTTTCCCTGAATATTGGGAATTAATCCAATCTGCTTGCTCTGTCCAAGGTGAGGAACCTGCTGGGATGGGCCGAGGTTGGCACATTGGCACCAAAGTTTGGACCCTGGCCCTCCTTCCCAGGGAGTAGGGAGCATGCAGATGGCTGAGGTGCTCTGTGTGCTCTGTGTGCCTTTTGGGGTCACCAGGATAAAGAAAAATTCCTTTTCCTGTCGAGTTCCCTGCCCTAAGTCCCAGAACTCGGCCGAGATGTGTGCTCAGGAGATGGGATGTGGCTGTCACTGCCTGGGAAAGCTGGGAAGTTGTTCAAGGGAAAAGCCAGATGCTTCCAAACTGGGGCCTCTGGCATTTCAGCTTCCTTCAGGCCTTTTTTGCTGGAGCTGTAAAAATCACCTGACAATAAGCCATGAATATTAATACTCTTAGCCCGAAGGCAGAGGGAGAGGTGGGGGTTTGTTATCAGGTTAAAAGTGGACGGCTGCTTTCATGTGGGAGTGTGTAACCTCCAGAAATAAAACACCAGATGTGCTTGGATTCTGTTTTCCTTTAAATGACTTGGGAATTCTCGTAAAGACCAGGAATACCTAAATAATAATATAAAATAAAGTTACCAGGACTGTGTTTTGAGCTTTTTCCTTGCAGAAGGCATCAGGGGGAGCTGGTGAATGCCAGGGCAGAGCAGCCAGGGCGCTGCAGGATGGGTACCACGTTCAGGCAGGATCCTGAGGCTCTGAACCCTGCAGATTAAGCCAGGTTTACCTGTAAATCCTCCAAACAGGAACAGGATGTTGGTGCAGGTGTTCCTGCAGAAGGATGGTGGTGCACAGACCACGGGACAGCACCGTGCCCCAGGGATGACTCGATGCTGACTCAGTCCCTTCCTCGGGAGGGATTTGGACTCAGAATAGATTTGAAACAAAGCTCGCAGAGGTGCGAGGCTCCAGGAGCGGGATGGGATCCTTCCAAAAAAGAATTTTTCATTTTTAAATGAGTGTGGATTATTTGGGAAAAAAATGTGTTCTATGGGTGAAAGTTGAGAGCAATGCTCCCTTTCCTGTTCCTAACTCTTCCTTGAACACTAAAAGCAAATGCAGGTATTTCACAGGCAGATTATTTGAAGCAGAGTTTTGACAGACATCACGGAAGAAGCTTCATATCGAATTTATTTATGTTTACACGGCACTTTGAATAAAACTAAGAAGCTTTCCAGGAGCTCCTTGATGTCCACTGTGTGTGACCTTGGAAATCAAGTGTTGGTGGAGCCTGTGGGGTGATTTGAGGCGACCCATACTTGGTTTCAAGGGTCTGTGGGGAATCTCCAGAAGGAGTGAACAGTGCTCAGTGCCAAAAAACCAACCCCTCACTGCTGAGGATCGAGGTGGCCCGGTAGCATTCTTGAATACTGGCTTGTTTTGTTTTGAAAAATCACCTGAAAATTACCTTTCTGGCTGTTGTGAAGGATAGGAGTCACCTGTGCCACATCCAGTCCGAGCCAGGATCAGTCCCTCAGGTTGGATTTGAACTGCAGAGTTTGTCCAAAGCTCACAGAACTCAGGGTGGCCAAACTGCCCTAAAATCATGGCAGGAAAATCCTCACCCTCAGCCAGCGGTGATGCCGAGCCTGTGGCGAGCTGTGGGATGAGGAACACTCCTCATTTTATTTATGGATCGTGTGTTTCGGTCACGGAGGAAGGAAGTTCCATAATGCTTTGATAAATACAAGCTCTAGGGAGCTGCAGGAGTGTTTGCAGAGCCCAACCACAAAGCTTATTTTGACAAAATGTGGAGGCCAGGATCATTCCAGCTCTGGATGTATCTGCCAGGGAAACTCAGGGCTTACAGGGAACCTGCTGGGAGTGGGTCTGTTTGAGAGATTAAAGGGAATTTTATAGGAAAGCTGCAGTTAAACATAATAATAATAATAATAATAATAATAATAATAATAATAATAATAATAATAATAGTACTTCAGGTATGCTGGGCTTCATCTGGATCCATACCTCCCCTCAGAAAGATCCTGCTTTTAAGCACTTAAATGGTGTGAAAATGTAATTAAAATGTATGAAATCCATACTTTTAAGACCTGCAGAGTGCAAACTACCCTGAGTGCTGGGCAGCCCTCCTCCAGCTCACGGCCTGGGCCCTGCCCTGCCCGGAGCCCTTGGAATGAGCCGCCGTCTCCGAACCTCGGCAGGTTGCTGCAGAGAGGGGATTAAGCAAATATAAACCCTTGGGGATTTCGTTAAGCTCCAGCAGGTCTTAGGATTTCTGAAAAGTAAAACAAAACTTGCACGGTCTGGTGTTTCCGAGCAGCCGGGGCGCTCCGAGCCCAGACAGGAGTGAATTAGAAGAGGCTGAGGGAATTAAACGCTGGGGCTCTTTGATCACATCGGCCTTGTTTTGATGGCTGTCCTTCCCCAGCTCTGTTCTTGGCTGGAAATACATTTAATTCTTCATGACTTGACAGGTTTGTGTGCTGCCCGCAGACACCTTTTGCTGCTGTTTCCGCAGGGCTGGTCTGGGGCCTGGTTTATGCTGAATAAAAGCATCACTGCCAGGGATGGCCTTTTCCGTCACCATCCGTGTCCCTGCCACCGTTCCCATCCCCTTGGACTCTCCAAGGATTCCCTCTGCAGTTGGCCCTGGAGGCAGCAGAGATCTGGGAGCGATGGGAATGGGGCTGGCTGTGGGTGAGCAAGGGAAAACCAAGATTTATCTGCAGTAGCAGAAGGAAACCCGGAGCACGGCGTGGCTGAAGCGCGTTCCTGGCACAGCTGCAGCCCATTCTTCTTCCACCCAGCCCAAATGCCTTCAAACCCTATTTGTCTCCATTTTTCTACTCTCTTGTAAGAAGGAAATGCTGCTTTACAGAGCAAAAAAAGCAACTTCTTAAGCACAGATACATTTTTGAAGTGCCTTGCTCGGCGCCAAATGTCAAAAATTTGCCAGCAACTGATAAATCTTTTTGAAACCGCCCCATGTATTCCACACATCCAGCTGAAACTTGGAATTTCCTAATCTTGAGGTGATTTTGATCTGTATCCGAAAACAATGGAGTGGTCTAACAGTGAGGCAGGGGCGGAGAGCATCTCCAGTGCTGAGTAAGGACTTCCAGCGGGACTTTGGGGAGGATTGAGGATGCTTCAGAGGAAAAGCCCAGGTTTTAGCTCCTTCAGCGCCCCAGTGGAACCCGTGGAAGCCGCTGAGGAGGGGAGGGAGGGAGGGAGGGAGGGATCCGGTAACAAAGGGGTGGTGATTCCTCCCTTCTCACCTGCTGATTAGTCACTCACTCTAATAAAAGGTAATTTGAGAAAAGTGCTCTCGGTGCCTCCAAGGTCTGGCCCACACCCTGCTGAGGGGAAGGGAGATCTCTGCTTTCAGTGGGGTAACGTCTCACTCTCATTCCCGACTTGAGTTACAAAAATTAGTAGAAAATGTGTACGAGATGTCTATTTTACAGTTTTCAATCTTTTAGTTGAGTTTTCTGTGGATTAATGCTATCCAGGGTACTTGTGTGTGTTGATTTGAAGGATTTTTAGTGGAAAGGATCAATAGCTTTAATGTAGACCTTCTAAAACAACAGGTTTATAATGCAGAGGAGTTTTGTCTTCTCATTTTCATGAACAAGAGGGTTGTTGGAGAGTGAGCCAGACAGTTGGGATAACAGGTGTGTTCTTATCCATGGGAGTCCCTCGAGAAGGGGAATCTTTTGGGCAGTGACATCTGGAGTGTTTGGGCAAGGAAGGAGGGGGGGAAACGTTTTGTACCTGTGAACGTTGCTTTTTCTTATTGGCACTGAAAGTTCAGAATGGGAAGAAAAGCTGCAGCAAAAGGAGTTGGGTTTGGTTTTGTGCAGCATCTCAAGCACAGGCCATGGTGATCAAGGTGGGAGTCATGGCCTTGCCTTGTATTTTATTGCTTCAAAAAGGATGAGATTTCTCCTTCAGAGTCTGTGTTGTTGCTGTTCCATGTTCTGCTTTAAATCTGCTCCTGAAATGAAGTGGAAGAGAAGCCCCAGTGTTTGTCTGTAACTGGAAATCCTCGCTGGGGCTGTGTGAGTGCAGTGCCCAGTGCCAGCTGTGCTCCAGGTGGCCCTTTGGGCTCCCACAGCTGGAATCTGCCCTGGTGGGATCTTCCCGGTGCTTCCATCTGTGCGAGCGCTGCCGCTTCGGCTCAGAGGCAGAGAAACGCAAAAAGCTCTTTGCTCAGCAGAGCCAAGAACAAGATCAGAGTTTTTGGATTGTATCACAACTCCAGGATTCAACGACAGATCAGGGAAAGCACCTTCCCCAGGCTCCTGCAGAGCAGAGCCCCAAACCCTCAGATTCCCTGGAGCGACATTGAAACGCCCGCCCAGGGCACGCTGGGGGTTGCTTGGGATGGTCGTGGCTTTGTGGCAGAGTTCTTGCATATTTTCGGCACTGGTTTGCTTAGCAGAAGGCCAAAAGTATTCAAATAATTAACAAAGATTGCTGACGAACGGGGAAAGAGCTGTTTCTGTGGATATCGGTTCGGACACTAAAGAATTCCACAGAAAAATGTCACTTTCTTGCCAATTTGGTACATTAGTCTTGTTTTGTTGAAAATAACTGAAAAGTATTTCCTGGCTCTGTACCACTGTAGAGATGTGTGAAATAAACAGCTCTGCCCTTATCTTAGCCAAGTGAAAATATTTCCAGTTTCCCCAGAATTCCCCTGATGAGGATTAGCTTCTCTGATGATTAAGAGGTTCAGGATTTTGGTGGAAACAAGCAATCCTTTTTAAAAATCTTTTCTTTCCCATTTTTTTCCCTTTATTTCTTATACCTTTAGAGGGGACAGTGTGAATCCCTTTGCACATATTCTTGGAATAATTTGTAGCTCTTTGCTCCCTTTATCTCCATTGTTGCCTCTGACTCTGTGTCCGGGGTCAGCCCCGAGTGCCATCACACTCCTGGAGCCCCTCATCCATCCTGTGTGGATTCGCTCTGTCTGCAGGTCTCATCATGCCAAAAAAAAGAACACTTAGGGAAGATTAAACCCTAAATTAGGTGAGAGAAGAGTTTGCATTGAGCTGTTTCACTCCTGCTTTGCTCCAGTGTAAATCCCTTCACCCCAGCAAAGCCGGTGTTGAGTTATTCCCCCGTGGCTGCGCTTCTCCATCAGCCTCACTACTGTGTCAGCGAGTGGACCCTGCTGTCCTCACCACTTTTTACATTAATTTCTATTTTTACATCAGATAAGAAGCTCTTTCCAAACTCCCCGCATGCTCTCGCATGTTTTCGGGAGTGGACGGGGTTGGATCCGTGTTTGTGCAGACGGGGAGAGTTTAGGAAGACAAAAGGCACTGATTAATGTTTACAGTTTGCAAAAAATATTCGGCTTGTCTTGGTCAGAGTCCTGAT
This sequence comes from Orthonyx spaldingii, assembly GCA_013397795.1. Taxonomy (NCBI): domain Eukaryota; kingdom Metazoa; phylum Chordata; class Aves; order Passeriformes; family Orthonychidae; genus Orthonyx; species Orthonyx spaldingii. The sequence continues at coordinate 1,402,750 of VZTJ01001127.1, read as the reverse complement.
GGAGCCTGAATAAAGCTGCCTGAGCTCCAAACCACAGGGTCAGATTTTCGGAGCCCTGTGTTGGCTGGGGGAGTTTGGAGCTCGCACCTCTCCTGAGGGTGGCCCAAGAAGAGGAGCTGTGGGTTCAGAGGTCAGCACTTAAAAGGCTTCATCGTTGGGATTTGATCCCTGGCTCGGAGTGACATCAGGCTGGGACTTTCAGAGTTCTCCGTGAAGTGTCTGCTAAACAAACTGCTCTGCAATAGCATCAGCGTTGTGTGGAGAGGCAGGAAAATACCAGCAACCAGAGCCTGCTGCTAAGGTAGAAGAGGTTTTGAAGGAAAAAACTTCATCTCAGCCACTCAAGGGCTTCCCAACCTGACCTCTGGTCAGAAGGAGAAGGATGTTGCAGCTCAGTGTGCTGCTTTTCCTGCCCAGAATTGCCTGAATTGTGTTGACTCACTCTCAGCAGAAACACGGGCAGTGTGTGGGGAACCATTGCAGGAGCACAGGGCAAACCCAGGAGTTTCTTTCATGCCGGGGTGGTGCTGGGTTGGCTGAAGCGTGGGACCTCAGATGAGGGGTGAACGTGTGCCCTGCGAAGGAAGGCAAGAAACCCTGGCTGTGTTTGGCTGGGGGAGCTCAGCAGGCTTGTCAGGGGTGCTGGGATGGCCACGTGTGACACTCTGTGAGCCACAGGACCCCCCAGCTGGTCCCCACCACGCGGGGTTGGGGTCCGTGTCCCTGTGGGTGTGCACTGCTGGTCAGCCCTCACCTGGCACCTCATTATGGAGTGATTCCTGCCCTGGAACAGCCCAGCAGTGGCAGCAGCAGAAGCCTTTGGCTCTCCAGGTTTCCCCTCCGAGCCAGAGGGATTACAGTTGGCAAGGATTTATCCAGTGCTGCACTGCTTTGCTCAATGAACCAGTCAGTGCTGTGCCCATCAGGGATCGGTCTGAGAACCCCACTGGGTGCTGGTGATGCCTTTTTCTCCTGGTTTCAGGAATGAACACTGGACACGGTTGGAGGTTAGAGGGTCGAGGGTCATTTACCTCAGTGTTTTAATAGGATCCTGTTCTGATACATCACGTCACGAAGCCCACCATGCATGCATGCTCTTCCCTTCTCCTTCTTCTCTTCTTCTGTATCTTCTGGTTCTTCTTCTGGTTCTTCTTCTGGTTCTACGTCTTGTTCTTGTTCTTGTTCTTGTTGTTCTTGTTCTTGTCCTTCTTCTTCTTCTTGTTCTTCTTGTTCTTCTTGTTCTTCTTCTTGTTCTTCTTCTTGTTCTTCTTCTTGTTCTTCTTCTTCTGTTGTATCCCTCTTCTGTTGTCTTCTTCTTCTGCTGTCCCCTCCCACCCCACTCATGCACACAACTTATAGACCTGATCTCCCGGGGTGGGGGCAATAAGTTTACAGAACATGTTATGCTGAGGGGAGCCATGGCTCCTCAAGACAGTAGAATGTTTGGTTTTTTAGCTCTACAGGACCTTGGAGCTATGCTGAGTTATAGAGAAGTACAAGTATGCATGCTGATACTTGTGGATACACAGAACTGTGTAAAAGGTATAAAAAGAAATAGCAAAAAATCCTTTTGGCATCACTGGCACCGAGTCCCCGGGTGGCACCAGCTCCCGTCTTTATTTAGAAGCTTGGAAACAGTGATCCAAAATGGCAGAGAAATGCCAAAATCATTCTCTTTTACCAGTTTCAGTAATGCACAGCTGAGGAGGTGCTGGTTTGCTCCGCAGGGAGGAAGGAAATGCTCTGAAAAGAGTAACAAATGCAACAAGTTTAGGAGAAACCCCTAAAGATTTGGTCTCTGCCCCAAACAAAGCACTTCACACTTTTTTCTGCTGCTGTTTTCCAGGTGAGCAGCAATGAGGGAAGCAAAGCGACTGGGGGAGGACAGGGCAGGGATCCCTTAAGGCTCCATCCAAAGGGATGCCCACTTGCTCCTGGGATCAGTGCCAGCAGGAGCCACGGCTGTGGGCATGGTCTGTATTTCTAATTTGATCTCCAGGGGACGAGCTGTCTGCAGAGTGGTTTGGGGACATCATGTGTTGGGTTTTTTTACAGGAAACAAACAGGTTTTCTTTGTTACCATGGTTTGTGAGGGATGGCAGGTTCCAGGGGAGCTCAGGTTTGAGGTGTTGATGTGCCCTGGGCTCTGCCCCAGCAGCAGGCGTGTCGGAGCGGCGCAGTGGAGAGCTCTTAGAAAACATCCTAAACCAACCCCTAAACCACAAGCTCTTGTTTATTTTATCCCTCTAAGCACCACTTGACATAGAGAAGTATATTTGTACTTTTCATGGCCTTTGTAGGATGAGGGCATTAGCTCCAAAAGTAAATGAAAATTCCCATTTTAGCTGGATTGTAAATAACCTGATTCAGCACATGGGGGTCTCAGTTTAATCCCCAGCTAATGTTACACATAAAGAGGTATGAAAACCTGTCTGAAATATATTTGACCACCCAGCCCAGCACATGCTGGCCCCAAATCACAGACCCCATCCTTCAGCTTGTTCCTTTCCTTGCCTCTTCCATGTTCCACCTCCTGCATGTTTCTGCTTTCCCAGTCTCCATTTGGCCATTTCCTTTTATCTGGAGTCTTTTTTTCTTTTTTTTTTTTTTTTTCCAAATATCAGAAGAAACGTGGTTCAGGGTTTGGGTTGGTTGAGGATGAAGATTCCAGCATTCCTGTTCACCTCAGCAGGTTGGCTGTGTCTGTGCAGGGATGAATTCCCTCAGGGATGAATTCCCTCCCGCTGTTGAGCTGTGGAGCACCACGTCACCAGCTCTGATTTTATTGGGTTCTTACAAGAATTTTAAGACTGAATCTGAATGAAATTCCCTGAGAGTCAGGGGTTCAGCCCATCTGGGTCCCTGTTAAAGGACCTTGGTGCTCTCCTGGCTTGTTCCCCAGGAAGCAGTGATGACCTGCTGCCAGTCCTCAAGTGTTGCCATACCCCAAACAACTCTTGGTACTTAATCAGCTGCAGTAAATTAGGTGACAAGGAAGCTGGAGCTGCCTCTGACCTGGCCAAGCATAACTTATTACATAAGCAGGGCTCAGTTTGTGTCAAGTTGTGTTTTTTGCCTGTGCTGTACCTCAGTCTGAGCCTCTCACCGTGGTGAGGTTTTTATCCCAGCCTAAGAAACCAGGGGATCAAGCAGGTTTGTCACAGAAGCCACACTTGTTTTGTGAGCTGAGGAGCAAGGGCTCTTTGCTGGGAAGTCCAGGAGGAATTCCCAGATAGTGAAGCCAGAGGAAAGGTCCCTTTGGTGGGTGCCTGAGGAGTCGGGGAGTCCTTGAAGAGCTGCTCGCTGTGACCCATCTGCGTTCCAGGCAGAGATAATTTAATTTAAATGTCTTGGTAACATTTCTGAATGGAGGAAGTTGGCCTAACCCATTTTTCAGAGCTCTCTGGCCACGTTCATTTCTGCCTGGCAGCACCTCCAGAGACTTTTACAGGAGCGGTGTCAGCGCTCCCCATGGCAGCAGGGGCAGTGCCTGGGGTTGGGGGCAGCATTCCCAGGACCTGCTCTGGGCCAGCAAGGACAATCCATGTCTTGCCACGGGGTATTTTGGAATGGGTGAAGCATTTGATAGATTTGGATTTTTCTTTGGCGGGCTGGCAGCGTGTCTGTGCACAGCCAGGGCTGGTGGGAGGCAGCACAGCGGGGCAGGGGCTTCACTGTGGGACATGGGGAGTGCAGGTGGAATTTCTGGTGGCTCTCAGCAACCCCTCTGACATTTCCCTTCCCCCTGTCCCTCCTCTGCCCCATCTCTTCGCTCTCTCAGTGCTGAGCATCTCCCTGGAGGCTCTGGTGGACCCACCAGGCAGCTGGAGAGAGGTGTGTGTGTGCGCAGGATGCAGCGCAGACCGGACTTCTCCACACCATTTCCAAACATTCACAGCATCCTTCAGAGAGGTCACTTTTTCCCCTCCCCACAAAGTAACTGACCCAAAAATTTGCCTGTTATTTTTGTTAAAGTCAAAATATTAACGAGAAGCATGTGGGCTGTTGCCTTGTGTAAATATTAAGGTGAGCTGAAGTGGTCCCTGAAATGTCAGGAAGCTGCTCTTGGAACAAGCAGCAAAGGGGACTCGTGGCTGGAGTCCACCTTCCCTTGGAAATTGCTGCAGCAATAGCATGAAATCCCCATTTTCTTCCTGGATTCAAGCTTGTTTCAAAATTTTTCGTGGAATGCTATTCATTGCAGCCTAAACCACAAGTTTTAATTTGGAATTTTACTATGGCCAAATAATACTGTGAAAACGTCTCAAAAGTAGCATGGCCTGCTCCCCCCACCCCCAGCTCAGCCCTGCGAGCACATTGTTTCAAAACATTCCAGAAAGTTAAATGAGGCTTTTGAGCTTGCCTCTGGAAAATCCAATAAGCTATTCCTACTTCTTGTTTAATGAAAAAGGTAAAATAGAATTCTAGGCTCCGTCTTGCAGGAAACGGGAATGGGCATTATGGTTTTCTTTGGAGCACTTGCGGTGGCTGTTCCTCATTTCAGCTTCAATTTGGTGATTAAGGTTTACTTTTTGTCGTTATTTTAAGAACAGCCCAGCCCAGGTTTGGTGTTTGGCGCTGTTTCAGCAGCTGGGGTTGTTTTGGGGAGGTGTGACGGTAACGAGGCACTTTCACAGTGAAAAACTCCCGGTTTGGTGTAACCCAGAGCAGCCTGGTGCTCCAGGGGGAGAGCCTGGTCACCCCTGCCCGCCTTCCATCCCTCCTCAGCCTGGTTTGGGGCAAATCCGCGGGTTGATTTGGCAGTGGAGGATCTGCCCGATCTGTCCGCCCGCCCCGACAGCGTCCCGGGCGCTCCGGTGTCCGGAGGAGCTCCCGCCCGTGCCGGGAGGGTCAGGGGCGCTCCCGGGCCCGGCGGTACCTGCGGGGGGCGGAGCGGGACCGCCCCCACGGCGGAGCCGCCCCGCAGCGCCCCGCGCATCCCTGCGCTCCGTGCCGCCGCGGCCGCGGTGTGTCCGCGCTCCGTCCCTGCCCCGTCCCGCTCCATCCGCGCTCCTCCCTGCTCCATCCCCGCTCTGTCCCGCTCCGTCCGCCTTCTGTCCGCCTTCTCTCCGCGTTCCGTCCCTGCCCCGTCCCGCTCCGTCCGTGCTCTGTCCCCGCTCTGTCCCGCTCCGTCCGCCTTCTGTCCGCGTTCCGTCCCCACTCCATCCCCGCTCCCTGCTCCATCCCCGCTCTGTCCCGCTCCGTCCGCACTCCGTCCCTGCCCCGTCGCGCTCCGTCCGTGCTCTGTCCCCGCTCCGTCCCGCACGTCTCTACTCCATCCCTGCTCTGTCCTGCTCTGTCCGCGTTCCGTCCCCTCTCCATCTTTGCCTTGTCCCGCTCCATCCCCGCTCCTCCCTACTCCGTCCCCGCTCTGAACCACTCCATTCCCTCTCCATCCCCTCTCCATCCCTACTCTATCCCCGCTCTGTCCTGCTCCGTCCGCGTTCTGTCCGCGTTCCGTCCCCGCTCCATCCCCGCTCCTCCCTACTCCACCCCCGCTCCATTCCCTCTTCGTCCCCGCTCCATTCCCGCTCCGTCCCCGCTCCGTGCCGCGGTCATGGGCCGGCCCTGGGCGCTGCTGTGGTGCCTGGGCTGCCTGGGCGGCATCCCGGGCTCCTCCGGCGAGTACTACCGCTACCTGTGGAGGAGCTGCTACCCCTGCTACCTGGGGCGAGCGGGGTACCCCGACCTGCGGCCAGGTACGTGGGAAGGTCCCTTCAGACCCAAACTCTTGTCGGGTTCTGTGTAGCCGGGCTGGGGCTCCCTGCAGGGCTCTGCCTCCAGGGGTTTGTCCCCAGATCCCCCAGCTGCTGGATGGAGGTCTCAGGCTGGCGGCCACCCAAGTGACAGACTGGTTTATATTTATATTTACTATATTATTCGCCTTATGTTATTATTATTGTTATTATTGTTGTTATTATTATTATTGCTATTTTTATTATTGTTATTATTCAGTGCATTTCTTACTCTGAAAAGTCACTTCTGGCACAGGGAGAGAGAAACAGGAGTTTCTTCACATCTGTTGCTGTCCAGCTGGGTTAAAGATAGCTCCTGTGCCACATTCCTTAAAAAGCCAAATGCATGCATTTTGCTAGGGTATGTGGATTCATTTTTTCCCCTCAGCTCCAAAGGATCTCGCCCCAATCCAGGGCAAAAACTGAAATGTGATATGGTTTTATCAGGAAAAAATCGTGCCTTTCTCTCTCTGTGAGGCTGTGTTTGTCAGGGCTGTGTGAGTGTTGCTCAGAGGATTCTCACACAGGACAGAGCTCGGCGTTACTCAGGGTTGGGTTTTGTGCAAGGGGAATCCTCTGGCAGCAGCGGCTGGAGCCGGGAGCTGGGCACGGCTGGGGGATGCAGGCAGAGGAGCCGTGTCAGGGATCACTGCTCTGCCCTGGAACATTCAGCCTCAGCGTCTTGTGGAAGCCAATTCTGCAGCGTGGGAAGCACTTGGCCAGACTTCCCATGGAGCAGGTGGAGGGGATGGAGCCCTTGGTGCTCCCGTGGCTGACGTGGGTGGGAGATGGGGGCACGGAGTGAGGGAGGTGTGAGTTGTGCACTGCACCCCCACTTCCCTCCCCGTGTGCACTCAGCTGCCTCCACGGCAGGAAAGGTTTGTGGAGATTTAGGAAATAATAGAGAATATGGGAAGATTTGGGATGCTTGGGCGTAATGTAGACATCAAGGAATGCATTATCTCATCGTGAGATAATGCTAATAAATAAATGCCCCAAGCAGTCAGTTATAAAGTGATATCAGAATAGCTGTGAGATGTGCCAGACCTTCGCAAAGGGGCGAGTCGCTGCTTTGTTATTTATAGATCAGATGTTTGTCTCAAGCTCAGATCGTGTTTGCTGTCTCCATCCAATGTGTTGGCTCAAACTCTCCAAGACGAGCTCCTGAGATCCAGCTTTGTGCTGCATCCAACCTTCCCTTCCCTAATGCAGGATTCATCATATCCCAATCCTGCTTCTCTCAGCTCCACGGACAGGTAGCTCCATGCACGTTTGTGGCTTTATCCTTGGTGTGAGGTTCCTTTGAGGCTGCACAGCTGAGGGGTTTTCTCATGTTCCTCCATCTTGTGGCTCATCCTAAACTGGTGTCACTGCGGGTTTGGTTAATTTGGTTAATTTGGTTAATTTGGTTAATTTTTCCTTTGCTGCCTGAGCTTCTCTTGGACAGGTAAGAGGCGTTCTCTTGGTGTGCTTTTAGAGTCCCAGACGTTGTCTTGGTGTGATTTTTAGGCTCTTTGTGCTGGTTCCCATGCAGTTCCCATGTGCCCGGGCAGCACACACGTCCCCACAGCCGTGTCCCCTCAGCAGCAGCCGCCACGGCACAAGGCTCTGCTGTGCGCGCGTCACCGGCGCCTCTGTGCGTGACAGGAGAGGGAGGTGGTGCTTTGGGCAGCCACGGTGTGGCTTTCACTGAGGTCTGGAGCGCCTTGAAGTGCCTGGTGTGTGCAGACAGGGCTCTGCTGGGTGCCGGCGTGGCTGCGACGGCGGTGCCGGGTGTGGTGACCTTACACAGCCGCGCTCACAGGAGGAGCTTTGTGCTCTGCTGGGGGCTCACAATCCACCACCACAATCCATCCCCACAGGGACGTGGGCCTGGTGCTCTGATATCCCCTCTGTGAACCCCTAAAGCAGCCAGGAACCAGCAGAGCTGTTGCTTGATGGTTTTCCATTAGCTCCTTCAACGGCGACCTGCGTTTCCATCCGGGGGTTCCATTCCCAGCTCCGTGCCTGGGAATCCATTGGCTTCCACAGCACGGCACAGGGATATCTCCCACTCAGGGGGACAGCCTGCACAGGGAGAAGGGTAAAACAGTGATGAAAGGAGGTTGGAGAGGGTGAGAGCAGCAGCAAGTCCGGAGCAAGTCCAGGTGCTTGTTGCTGCGTGCACCTCTGCTCCGTGCTGAGTAATTCCTAATTACAGCCCCATCCCCAGGCAGACAGGGGAGCACGAGTGGGAGCTGGGCGACTCTCCCAGCCCTGGCGCTCGGGGGCAGGAAAAGGTGAGCTGAGGACAGAGCCAGGGACTGAGGCAAAGCGGCTCCCTGAGTTTTCCCTCTGTCAGGGTGTTGTGAAGCCGATGCACCCACTCCTGAGGTGCCTTTGGAATCTGCTGCTGGGGATGGCACAGGTGGTGTGGGAAAGCTGCAGGCACCTCCCACCTGTCCAGGAGAGGCTGCAGGGGAAGGAATGCTGGCCCCAATAACTCCCTGCAGCTCTTTATGGGCTTTTAGGGCTTTCTCAAATGCCTGGTTTAGGATGAGATGAAAGCTGAGGGTGTGGAGGTGCTCTGACCACCCCAAATGGCCTTTTACTTCCCTCCAGTGACTCTCACATTCCCAGCCATTCTTCCTCAGCTTAGAGGAGGAAAAAACTTGCAGGGTAGCAGAGGGGTATTGAAGCATCATCCTCTCCCATGGCTTTGTTGCAGTGTTGGACCTTGCCGTGGCTGTTTTGTCTGCACACAGGGAGTGTGGAAGACCATGGCATCCAAATTCCCCAGGTTATTCATGTTGGGACTGTGTGACACATGCAAGGAATGAAGTAAGGCAGATTTTCTTTTGTTCTAATCTATGTCCATGGTGTGGGATGGCTGTGCTCCCCTGCCCAGCAGCAGGGACTGTTGAGTCCTCTCCATCCAGTCTCTTCTTGAAATTGCTGAATTATCTTCGACAAACTGGTGCTGGAAAGATAAAGTCACTAAATCCCACACATGCTCATCTCAATGGATTTTAATTAACCTTTTCCCTGCAGCCCTGCTCTGTAATCCAGGCTAATTGCTGCAGGGATTAAAGCCTGGCACTGCTGCTTGGCCAGACAGAGTGAACCTCCACAGTGTTCCTCCTGCCTGTGCTTCCAGCTGGGATCCATCGCCTCCTCCTCAGCCCTGCAAGGAGATAAACTGCCTCCGTACCAAATATTTAATACTTTGCAGAGCTGCTGTTGCCACTTTCTTCCCCCTGACATGTAGCTCTTGTTGGAGATAAATCAGTATTCCTCCTGCAAGGACCTGTGTGTGTTCAGGGAGTGCAGCCAGCCAAAGTCATCACCTCGCTCTGTCCTCTTTTTTTTTTCGGTTTTGTGTTCATCTTCCCCATGTTTGGAGAAGCATTAGTCCACGGAGGTGTCTGAGGTTCCAGGGGTTGTTTCTGCTCAGGGAAGAGGCTGGGATGAGCCCTCCTTGCAGAAGACATGAACTCCAGTTTCCCTCCACAGCAGGGGTGTTTCCCTCCCCTGTGATCCAAGCCCCACTGCCCAGCCCTTGCTGAGTTGGGTTCCCCCATGGCCTTTGCCTGGTACCCACTGCCCTGTCCGTGTGGAGCAGGAAGCCCACGGGCTTGGCAAACTCTGCCCTGGCACAGCTCTGGCTTGCTCAGAGTCAGCTGAAGAGAAGCCTGTATGCTTCTCATTTTCCCTCCTTTGCTATATTAATTTCAACCAGATTTTGTCAGCTCTCCAGCAGAAAAACAACCCCGCCGTGCCACGAACCGCAGCCCGCGCGGTGTCACGTAGGGCTCGGGGTCCTGCTGCCAGGACCTGCACCAGGGGCAACGTGACCCTTCCCAGAGCTGCTCCGCCTGGCCCCGGGGGCAGCTCCTGCTGCTTCCCAGTCCGTATTCCTGTCTGACTCGCTCGCTGTGAGCCTGGGGCACGCCTGGAGATGCTGCTGGCGATGGATCTGTCCCCTCGCTGCCCCTGCGGACAGATTTGTTTTGCTCACACCATCGTGTAGGGTGTCCCCAAAACTCGCTGGTGCTGCAGAGGAGATCAGCGAGGCTCCAGGAGGGACACTGGGGTGCTGGGGGTTACGTGGGAGGGGTGGCAGCGAAGGTGATGGGTGATTCTATGGCCGCTCTCCCAGGCCAAGAGGGGGTTGGGATGGGGACAGCCCTCTGGAATCACGGAGATTTAGAGGGTGAAAAGTACAAAGGGGGAAGAGGAGACACGGGGAGAGGAGATGTAAAATTACTGAGTATGAGTAATGGGGTGAAAGTAAGAAGTTTACTCAACACATCACTAAGTTTCTTGGACGGTAAATTCTCTACGGTTTCAGATTAGAGTCGAAGGGAAGCGGTGGAATAATCACTTAAATTCAGACCAAAAAACTTTATTACACTACATAAAACCTTCGCAAACCCCAGTTTTCCTGTTCTTGAGCTGAATAGAGCCAGCTCTGGGTATTAATAGCTAATCCTGCCCACAGAGATGAGCAGGGAGTGCCTCAGGGGCTCCAGGGCTCTGCAGCATCCCAAGTGTGTGCAGAGGAAAATGATTTAATCAGAATTGGGTTGCTTTGAGCAGCATCTCAGGCTCATGCCATGGCATTTTTCCCCTTGAAAAGCCACTTTGGCTTTGGCTCACTCTTCAGAGAGCATCACTCAAAGCTTATGTTTCACCTCAAAAATCTATTCATTTTCCTTTCTTTCAGTATTAAGTGTCTTGGAAAAAACAGGAAGAAAATACCAAAACCTCCTAAAAGGCTCAGTCCACTGAATAAAGCAAAGGGCTGGCATTACAGAAATGAGCATTTTGCTGGGCTGATGGAGGCTACAGCTGCAGTGGGAGTTCTGCAGAAGGAGCCCAGCCTGGCCAGGTTGGGGTTTCCCTGGGAATCACTGGGACAGGAAGGGCAGAGGGTTTTTATAAGCTCTGAGCCTTAGGTTTTACCGTTTTAAGCCTCGTAGTGAAAAGTGTTCTGAGAAAGGTTAATTTTGTGTTATCCCTGCGCAGCTCAGCAACACCGACTCAAACAGGCGTCACCTTTCCCTCTTCCCTTCCAATTCCATCCCTGACCTGGACCTTCCCTTGCTGCTGGCTGACTTTCTTGGCAATTAGTCTGATTAACACAAAATTTGGCTCAGCCAAGGCTGTATTGCTCCTTTTTTTGTGCCCTTTGCCTGCCCAGTGGGAGCTGGGGGTGAAGCAGAGCTCGGTCGGGGCACCCAGCGCTGCTGGGCCAGGCGTGGGCTGGGGCTGGGCACGTTCCTACACCTCTGGAAACGTGCAAGGACACAGCCAGGTCCCCACCCTGCCGTGATTCACTCAGGAAATGTTTCTTTATCTTCTTAGTAACAGTCGTGGATGGGACGGAGATGGGAGCTCAGCTCAGGTCGGGGTTGTCCTCTCTGGGAGGGGCTTGGGTGAGCTGGAGGTGCAGAAAGTGCAAAGAGAAACACGAAGAGAGCCAAAGCTGCTGCAGTTTTTCTCTCAGTGGAGAAGGGAATGGCTGGTTGGGTGCTGGGCTGTTCGTGTGGGTGCGATCTGGTTCCTTTTTCTGATCCTGTCCAGTCTGAAATGTCGTGTAGGTGCACTCCTGTGCACGTCTGTGCACACCCACAAAGGGCAGGAATTAGGGAAATGTGCAGCTCTGCCCACATCATCTCCACATTTCTGATTATGGCACAGGAAGAAATCTGCCTCAGAAACTTGGAATTGCCTTTGGCATTCAAGAAAGTGTAAAATATGAATGAATCCATTATCTTGGAGTCAGTGGGAAAGGGTGACCATTGTGAGGTGACCTGATGGATGGGTTGTGCTGATTCACAATAAGATGCTTTTTTTTTGGTTGTCTGATTGCAGGTTTGTCCCTGGAATTCCATAAACAGCTTGGCTGATCGAACATAACAAAATGGCCAATCTTGTTCCCTTTGCATTCATTCCTCAGCTCCAGAGCCGGGCAACAGAGGATAAAAACCCCTGAGCTCAGACACCCTGCTGCCCACTCCCCTGAGGTTTTATCCACTCTTCCCTTGTTTTTTTGCAGATGTTGACGAGTGCCAGGTGCACAACGGGGGCTGCCAGCACCGCTGTGTGAACACCCTGGGCTCCTACTACTGCGAGTGCCAGCCCGGCTTCCGCCTGCACACGGACGGCAGGACCTGCCTGGGTAAGGCCCCCTTGGAAATTCCTTGGGAATTTCTCGTTCTTTGCAACCCTTTTCCCACCAGCAAATCCGTGGCAGTGTGCAGAAAACCTGGATTTCCTCACTGCGCCCTAAAAGTGGGATGATGCTGATGGGTTGTGTTCCTTTGTGTCTCTGTGTATTCCCTCACGTATTTCTGTCTCTGGGTTCAAGACATTTGTTGTTATTCCATGTGGTCACGTACAACTGGGGCTGCTTTGCTGTCCCTGAGTTTATTCTGGTTCAGGAGAAGTGACTTCCAAGTGCTTTGGTGCCTCTGCTTTTGATTCGGGATATATCAGATATGGCATTCTCAGAACAGATACATGAATAGAATTATGAGAAATTTCAAGTCAGGCTTCATTTTGACCTCAGCATTTCCCCAGCACATGCTGTGGGTAGCAGGTGTGACAGACAAGTGACAATAAACGTGGCTTTGTGTGGAACTGTGGCCATAATAATTCCAAAACTTTCTCTGGGATGCTGCTCATGCATCCTCTTGGATGGTGCTTGTCCAAACGTCCCCATCCAGGCCCCAGGTTTGCCTTGCAGCTGATTTTGGGGCCAATTCCTTGAAATGTTGTTGTCTGCCTGCCCCAAACTGGAGGCTCAGAGTGAGACTCGGAGTCTGCCTCCAGTGTCTGTGGCTGTTTTAATTAAACCACTTCTCCCTCACAGCTTCATTTGCCACATTTTTCCATTATTTGAGGGACATTTTCATGCAAGTGGAAACAATTCCCGGGCGATGGTGCTTGCAGAGACCATTTGCTGGGTTTTCTGGGAACGCAGTCACGCTCCAGAGTTTGCTGTGCCGAGCCTGTGAGTTCCAGTTGGGAACGGTGATGTGAGCAGGAAAAATCCATCCAGGGAAGCTGCACCCACCGTGCCCAGCTCTGCACTGACGCACATCTGGCCACAGCTGCCTCCAGCACATAATGACACCCAAACAAGAGCAGCGAGGCTTAAAGTGCAGGATCCCCAAGCGCCCCATATTTCCCTGGAAACATCCAGAAGGAAAAGGATGGCAAAGAAGGGACAAAGCCAAGCCTTGCAGCCCGCTGCTCCAGCACGGAGCTCGAGCACTCGTGTCGGGGTGCTGTGCTGCTGCTGTTCACATGTAAGTGTGCTGTGGTCTGTCATCTCCTAATTGTCTCTGCAATGTGTTGTTCCCTTTGTTGTGGTGTGCAGCGATCCTGCCCCTGCTGCCGCCTCTGCCTCGTGGAATTAAATACGGGATAAACTGAGATCCGGAGTTCTCGGCAGCGCCAGCCACAGAAGGTGGAACAGTTTTCAGGGAAAGCATAAAATGGATCGCTATAGGGAGGAATCTCTTCTTTAAGAGGAATTTCCATCGTTTTCTTTCACTCTCCAGGCTTCCCTGCTGGTGTGGCTGAGCATTCCCGTGGGATCCAGGCAGGCAGGGCTGCCCCGCTCCTGCTGCCCGTGCCCAGCGCTGCAAACCTGCTTTGCATTAAACTTGTGAGCAAGTATTTGCCATAATGTGCAGTGCAGGAATTCGTCTGCCAAAAGTGAGGGGTCTCTGTTCATGAAATCTGATCCGTAGGAGTGAGTGGGGCAGTTCCTGAAGCTCTGGGGAGTGGAGCCTGCAGGATCTGCAGCGAGTTCGTGGTGCTGGCACCCCATGGATCCAGAGCATCCAGGAAAGCAAAGCAGGGCAGGGCAAATAAAAACCTCTCACTGCATAATTTGTTATTAATAATGTTTATTAATGTTATTAACAATTATCTAATAATGTCTCTAAAATATCAACGGAGCAGGACCTAAAGCGGGGCGTTCTCACTGCAGTACTGGTGGCTTTTGCTCTTTACACAATTGGACCTGTCCATGTGTACATGTCACACCTTCACATTGCTCTGATTCATTAAACCTGTGGAGAGGTGGAACATCTTTTCCTTGTAAAAGCTCAGAACAGAGCACAGGCTCAGAGGTGACTCCTCTGCTGGTGTTTGTAGCTCCCCTCCTGTACCCACAGACACCAGGCTGCCTTGTGGTCCTTTCTGAGGGATTTGGGAAACTGCTCAAAGCTGGTTTTCTCTTCTCTCATTTTCTGGAGAGATTCTGTGCTGGAGAGGTTTGTGCTGTTAAAGCACAAAATATTGCCACTAAATACAGAGAATAGGCCAGGAATGAAGGGAACTGGAGACAGTGAGCATCCATGCATGCATCCATGCATCCATGCATCCATGCATCCATGCATCCATCCATGCATCCAT
>VZTJ01001127.1:1344846-1388427 GCA_013397795.1 Orthonyx spaldingii | reverse complement strand
CATCCATCCATCCATCCATCCATCCATCCATCCATCCATCCATCCATCCATCCATCCATCCATCCATCCATCCATCCATCCATCCATCCATCCATCCATCCTCGTCCTTCTGCTCAGGGAGGCTCGCAGCTCCATGCTGGGACAAATACAAATTTGGGCTGTAGGAAGCTCCTGGCAGCCCCAGCGAGAGTGTTCTGGAGACAGAAAGAGCCCTTTGCAGTGAAGTTTCCAGTTAAGGGCTGTCAAATCATGGATCTAATTCTTTAAATGCTTTCTGGTCCCCACAAAACCCACAAAGGCTCCGATGATGAATCGGCAGCGCTGAGCTGGAGCTCCAGAATTCCCCCGCCGTGGCCAAGGCAGCTCTCCAGGGTTAGCTGGTACCAGGGACTGTGACTCAGGAGAGCACAAAAATGGCTTAAAACCACCTTGCTGTGTCCAACTCTGTGCCACAGCTCCGTTGTGCAGGGTCCTTTTGTTGTGCCTTTGTTCGAATCGCTGCTGAGAGAGGGAGAAAAGGAGCAGCCGCTGCCATTGCAAGCGGAACAGAACAAAGAGAGGCCTTGGGCGTCCTGAAATTACCTCTTTCTTTATCAGAACCACATGGGCAGGAGGCAGGAAGCTGACATCTCCAGGTCCTTCTCCACGGTTTCAGCAGAGGGATGCAGGCCAGGCCAAGGGAAAGGGGTTTAGTGGGAGCCAATTGCTTTTGTTGGCCCGCGGAGCAGAGAGATGGTCTGGATTAACACACAACATGTTTCTGGAAGTTGTCTGAGGTTGGGATAAATCAGTTTGGGATTACATGATGGATCCCTGTTTATATTAGGAGAACTTCAAATGAAGGACTCGCAGCTATAGGGGTGATACAACGAACAGAAGGAGCGTGCCAGGAGGTTTGTGTGGGCCTGAACTGTGTGTGCAGGGAGTCAGCGACCACGTGTGCTTGGTGGGGCTGTTCATTTTGCAGACAGCTCGCACATTTTAGGGAATTTGACCTTTTCTTTGCCCAGTCACACTTTTTTCAGCCTTTTCTTAGAACCGATGGGGTTTGTGTGACGCTGCAGAAGGAGCTTCCTGCTCAGTTCTGGTTACGGCTGCCCACAGCCACTCTTAGGGTATCAACTCGCTGCTTCTGGTGGCAAATCACTGGGATCTGAAGGAAAGTGAGAGAGAGGAGAAGTCAGAAGAGAGGGGAGAAGTCAGAAGAGAGGGGAGAAGTCAGAAGAAAGAGGAGATGCCGGAAGGGCAGCTGGAGGGTGCAGAGATCAGGTATTAAATCAACTCCTGTGTTAGGCTGCTGCTGCACAGACCTGTGTGCACTCACCAGCAAAAATCTCCTTTCCATCCCTCCTTATCCATTCCCCAGGCCTGAGAGGGGTCAGAATCCGGGAGCAGCATCTTCCAGCAGCACTGCACTCCCCTCAGACAGCGGGGATGGAAGGAACGTCCCTCTCGCAGACACTGAAATATCATCTGTGGAAAATCTGTCTGAGCCGTAATTACAAAAATCTGTGTGATGTACAGGATGACACCGGACTTGGCAGCTGTGTCACAGAAATGTTAAGCTCAGCAGAGCATCTGGGAATGGAAATATTTTTAGAGTGGTTCTGTAAACATTAAAAAAAAACCCCGAGCAGTAATTAAAGCAAGGCCAGCAGCGAGGTCTGCTGGCTGTGACTCTGCGAGCAGCCAGCTAAGGAGACCCAGCCTCACACGGGTTCTCCCTCCTGAAATCTTGAGTGGAAGAACTCAGACTTTTGGTTTTTTCACTTGTCTTGTAGGAGTTTGCAAGGAGGCCGTTATTCAGACTTCAAATTCATCTGAATAACTGCATCCTGGGAGGTTATTTTAGACATAAGATGCACTGGCTTGTTCCATGTTGGCCCAGTGCTTTTCCCAGATGAAGGAATGTTTTGGCAGGCTTACGCATTGTTTTACTTCTTTTCTTTTTCTTTTTTTTTTTTTTAAAAAAAAGCTCTCCAACAAGCACATTATTTATGGCTATTTTTGAATATATGTTATTAAACACTTTAATATATTGGAATATTTTTAAATGACCACCCATCTCTGCTAGAGCTGGAGCAGTGTAACTCTGACCCAGAACTTTTCAGGAACGTTGAATATTTCTGTTGTTTCTTTCCAAATGGATTAAGGGAAACAATGCCAGCACAACTAACATAAACCCCGAGTTCTTGCTCCAGCCCTATGTTTTGTATGGCAAAATCCTGACCCTGTCAAGCTGCTTTTATTCCCCCAAACGTTGTTTAGTTAATTAGAGGCATAACATGAGAAGTTGATTTTTTTTAACATTTGGAATGAGAGTGATCCACAGCTCTGAGTTGAAGCATATTTTTTTTTGCAAGGGGGCGGTGTGCAGAAAAAAAGAAAAAATATATTTTTTTCCCTTTATTTTCATCCTGAGCCAAATATTTGTTTTCACTAATGTACAAGAGCAAGGACCCCACTTGCCTTGGGATTCAGAGATGTGTTACAAGCAGTGACTTCTACCGGCAGCTGCTTTCCAGGCTCTCCTGCTTCCAAAGCTCTGGAGGTTGTGGAGGGCACCGTGATCACCTGGAGGATCAGCCTGGGGAGTGATGGTTTTCATTAGAGATATTTTTAGCTTTCCTGTAAGATTCCTGAGAGCCAGCACATTAATTTATTCTGGGGTTTGAAAAAATAGGTCAGCAATGTGTGAGACCACAGTTCTGCTCTGCTTATGGGAGCCAGGGCTGGGTTTCCATCCTGGACCGGGGCTGGGTTGAGCCATGTTCCACCAACCCCGTGGGTTGTGACACTTTGGTGGCTCCTAGGAGACAGAACAGGGTTTAAAAGCCATTTTCCCATTCTTATAAGGGACACCTGTCTTTGGAGAAGCTCAGTGCACAAGGAGTGGGTGGATTAACTCAGGAGACTTCCAATGCTCCAAGGGGGGACTTGGATCTCTTTGGAGGCATGTTATTATCCCATGATGGCTTCTGAATGAATCCAGCTCCAGAAAGTCTTTCCCTGCTTTGTTTCCTAGCTCAAATTCCTCCTGGATCTGAGGCCAATGGTGCTGGAGAGCTGCAGTAAAAACAGTGTCAGACACATTCCCCTGGCTGCTCACAAGGTGCTCACATCCCAGTTAAACAACTCACTCCTCTACTGATCCTGCAGATTACAGGAACAGGGAGGAAGAGGCTGTTCCCAGGCTGATTAATGATAGCAGGCTTGTGAGGAGTCCACATGTTGGGTCACGGGGTCTGTTTTGTGCCGTAGCCCAGGCAAAACCTTCTGTTTTCTGACTGTTCGGAATCCTCCGGGCTCCTTGCGCAAGGCCACACAGAAATGCCGTGACACGGCCAGGAGCTCCAGTTTGGAAGCTCAATTCCCAGTCCTGCCTGCACTAAGGATGAAATCAGAGCTCCTGCTGCTGTGTCTGCCTGTGCTCTGTCTGGGTGACACTGCTGGGCACGGCATCAGGGACCCCACATGGCAGAAACCTCCTGGTCAGAGCCCTGAGCTGGGACTTGTTACACCTGGGCCAGGTATGGACACGCAGGATACATCTTTTTTCCCTAATTGATGAGAAATTTCCCTGATTGATGATGAAAAATGCAACATTTTTCCCTGAGTGCTCCCAGGACTGGCAGTACCTGCTGGGCCTCGCCCTGTCTGATGGGTGCCTTTTGCACATCACAGAGCCAGAAACTCGGTGTTCCACATCACTTTGTCACAGGAAAACCTGAATGTGCCTGAGCACAGCTCTCTGAGCAGCAATGGCTTGAACCAGCTGTGGCACTGCACCTGCAGGGACTGTCCTGGAACAAAAGGATGGGAATTTCAGCAGCAGCACAGAAGCCTGGCTGCTGACACGGCGCCCTTCGGAGAGGGCGGATGCCTGGCAGGAAACCTGCTTCCCTCCCATGCAATGCTGGACAGGACCTAACCCAGCTCCCTGTGTCCTGGAATCACCTTCAGGGAGAGTGCTGACACCTCTTATGGTGGAAAAGAACAGTCTGAGGTTCCTACCCAACACTGCTGAGCTGATCTTGCCTTCAAACAGCAGGGTGGCGGTGGTGGGTGGCCTCTCCTCCACTGCCCACAGGTTTTGTCAGCAACACCTCCCACTCCTCACCCTCCTTGCTCATGAAGTTGGCCATGAACTTGTCACTGAATGTGCTCCAGGCTTAAATTCTCACGAGCTTTAGGTGTGTGCAGTCTGTCCTGGTCCTGTGCGAGAGGCTCATCCTTCGCTCATCCGGGTGCCATCCTCATGTGACAAACCTGGTGTCCCTTTGCCTGGCAGCTCTGAACTTGTGTGCCCTGAACAACGGTGGCTGTGAACACGACTGTGTGCAGGTGACCCTGGCCCAGCACCACTGCCAGTGCCGGCACAACCACCAGCTGCACGAGGATGGCAAACGCTGCGTCCGTGAGTCCTTGAGGGGCTGGGGAGCCACAGCTTCCAGCTGGGAGCTGCGGGATGGGGATGCTCAGCTGTCCAGCAGATCAGACTGGGGGATTTCCAGTAAAAACTCTGTGTGTTTTGTTGTCATGGACATGTCCTGCGGTTTATTCCAAGGGATGGGAAGAGCTGGAGGAGTGTAGCCAACAAAAATGAAATTGTATGAAGGCACAGGCTGCTGTGAGAGTGGAGGGACAGCAGAGTGTGGCAGCGGGGTGGGATCCTCTTCTTCTCTCTGGCTGACCTGCTCCTGGCTCAGGAGGGGGAGAGGCTGAAGGGGACAGAACACAGGGTTGTTCTCATTCATAGCAGTTGGCATTCAAGAGACAGGAAGGAGGGAAGTCCTGGAAGGAGGGAAGTCCTGAGCCGTGAAGTTGCTAAGGCAAAAGGAACGACTGGGATGTTACAAACGCAGCAGTCAGTGGGGTTTGGAGCATCTGTCCCAATCCTGGGGCAGGTCAGAGATTGGCAAAGCTCTGGGCAGGAGCACTTGGAGCAAACTGCCAGCACTCACTCTGTAATCTCTGCAGAGGGACCTGCCCGTGCCAGGCTTCTGCTGGAAGGGTTTTGCTCAGCTTAGTGCCTGGCATTTAGCAGGATCTCACACGGTGTAAATCCTCCCGAGCAGATGGAGCAGTGATCGGAGCAGCAGCAGGGATTTTCTGCCTGGTGCAGAACAGGCGCTCACAGACCGCAGCCTTCCCTGCTGCTCCGTGCTCTGTTCTCCCTCACAAGAGGCAGGATCTGTGAGGGTGACCCAGCTCTCTGCTCTGCCCGCAGTGAGGAACCCGTGTGCTGACAGGAATGGGGGCTGCATGCACCGCTGCCACAGCCACCGCGGCCGCGCCCGCTGCGAGTGCCACCCCGGCTACCAGCTGGCCCCTGACAGCAAGGCCTGCCAAGGTGAGTGCCCTGCAGAGCTCCCCTGGAGGAAAATCGCTGTGTCTCGTGGATCAGGGAGTGCTCAGTGTGAACAGAACAGAGGGATGCACGCGCCTTCCCTTGGATGGCTCAGTGGTGTCTGGGCAAGAGTCCTGCTCGAGCAGTCTGCAACAACAGACAGCTGCTCCAGGGGAGGTTTAGGCTGGATTTTAAGGAGAAGTTCTTCCCAGAAAGGGTGAGCAGGCGTTGGAATGGGCTGCCCAGGGAGGTTGTGGTGTCACCACCCCTGGAGGTGTTTAAGGAGAAACTGGATGTGACACTCAGTGCCATGGTGTGGTTGACAAGGTGGTGTTAGGTCATAGACTGGAGTCGATGGCCTCAAAGGTCTTTTCCAGCTTAGTTGATTCTGTGAATGTCCCACTTCCATGTGATCCAATCTCCTGTGAAGCTTTACAGCAATCCCAAACTCTTAACTCTGTGTCTTTGCTGGTCTGGATCCCAATAAAGAATTTGGGTGCAAGAAACCAGTGCAGAACTCGAATACCACAACAATAGTCCCTTTGGAAGGATGTTTAAGGCTCAGCCTGCTTATCTTACGGCTTTCTCCCTGTCCCAGACGTGAACGAGTGCCTGACGGGGCTGGCCATGTGCTCACACCAGTGCCTCAACACCCGGGGCTCCTTCAAGTGCACCTGTAACCCGGGCTACGAGCTGGGGGCGGATGGCAAGCGGTGCTACCGTGAGTACTGCGGGCTCAGCAGGGCAGGGCAGGGCACCCCTGGGCGGCTGCAGGCATGGGTTTGTCACTGCCCCCTGGGAATCGCCAGGGCCAAGCCGTGGCAGTCTCTGCTGAAGGATTTCACAAGCAGTTTTGGGGCTGTTTACTCCCCCACCAGGATAAAAATCTTGGTCTGTCTTTAAAGTCACCACAAAGCTGCTTTAGGTGGTTTAGGCATTTGATTTGGAGCCATTTGGCTTCAAATAAGCCAAGCTCTGCTCTTGGGGACTCTGTTGGACAAGCTCAGTCAGCTGCAGATGTGTCACTGAAGGGGGAATTGAGCCAGTGAAGGGATCCCATCTGCTCCCATCAAGGAAAGAAATAAACTCTGTGATGCAAGAGTGAGTCGGACTGTCCTCACAGCTCTGTGCAGCTGGTGCACCCCAGCAGGGCCAGGCTGAACCAGAGCCTCCAGCCCCTCACAGATCACAGCCACCGTGGCAGTCCCAGTGCTGGCAGCTGGTGTTACTGGGAGCTGTGAGGGTCCCTCTGTGCTGGAGCTTGCCCAGGGTACGAGGACAAGGCTTTGCAGGCCATGAAAGGGTTTTGAAAGGCATCAAAGAGAGCAGTGTGGGGCACCAGGGTGATGACATGAGATTTGAGAGCCTAAGCATGTACACAACTTTCTTTTAGGGACACAGCCAATCTCACACAAAAACTATTGACGTTGCCCTGGGGTCACCAAAGCAGCCTTTCCACATGAAAGGTGTTTCTCCCTGCCCTTTCTAGCACATTTCCTTTAAGCAAAACCCTGTTTGTGCTGCTTTAGTAAGAAAAGGGAAGAGAGGGATGACAATCATGTTGTGAAATCTGGAATAAAGTCTTCCACTGTGGCACAGCTTTTGTTTTTGACAAGCACAGATCCATTGGGAAGCATCAAGCTCCCTTTCTTTCATCCTCCTTGGGTCTGAACGCACGAAAAACTCAGTGTTCTCGAAGGCAGAAATTGTTTTCCTGAGGTTCAGGACTGAGTCAAAGCTCCATGAAACAAGTTCCTTTTAGTTTAAGAAAGCTTAATTAACTAGACAAGTTTACAGAAACCTTGCCAAGCTCGGATGATCTATGGCTGCAATTGATGTTTGGGCCGACCACTTTTGACATGTCAGGAACTAACGATTCTCGCTGTAGGCATCTGGATGTTTCCCTACTTAGCTGCGTTCTGCTGCTCCCATTTCTCCCTGGCACCAGAACAGCTCTGCTCTGAGGCTGAGCCAACTTTTGGTTGGCAGCACACGCTGCTGCTTGGCAGGAGCGGGAGCAGTTTCATCCGCAGCCTGTTCATCCCAGAGATTGTCCAGAGCCTGCTCCACGACTCCGTCCCTGAGAGGCCGCATGAGATCCAGAGGTTTCTTTTTATACCCCACTTCCCAGCCCGGCAGTGGCCTCTGTGCTGAGCTATTTCCATCCTTTCCCACTGCAGGTCCCCCTCCTCAGCAGGGAAGCGGTGCCAGGAGCTGGCGGCACAGAGGGCGGGCAGGGGCAGTGCGGATGTGTCCCACGGGATCCTAACCAGGCTGCCTTTTCCAGGGATAGAGATGGAGATTGTGAACAGCTGTGAGACCAACAACGGGGGCTGTTCCCACGTGTGCCACCACACCAGCTCCGGCCCCGTCTGCACCTGTAACTTCGGCTTTCGGCTGGAAGAGGACCAGAGGTCGTGCACTGGTAAGGAACAGGAAAAGGCCAGATCTTGATTTCCAAGCACATCCCAGGTAATGGTGAGGATCCCTCTTGGGATCTTAGGTCAGGATCCCTCTTGGTTACTGGGTGTGTGCACTAAAAACAGGTTAAAGAGGACAGAAACTGGTGGAAAGTGAGAGCAGATGAAACATTGCTCAAAGACATCCCCAAACCTCCCCTCAAGCTATACATGGACAGAAATTATGACTTGGACAGCAATTATGGCTTCCAAACTAATTAGTTTTTCCCTGATGAAACTGCCCTAAGCAGGAGTCGGTCAGCTGCAATCACCCTGCTTGTAAGGACACGAAACCTCTAACCACAATCTCCAACTGGGAATCACAGTGAACTTCCCTCACGGACTCAGGACTCCTCCCTCGATGGGGAGGACGATCTGTTAACACAAAGCTCCCTGATTTCACGAGCAACTCAAGAATCCTGGCTCAGCATTTGGCAGCAGATCAGTAAAAGCTCACCAGAACTAGCCAGGGAGCAGTGTAACAGTTCCTGTCGCCACTCTGCAGTGCATTAACAGCCTTTGTTCTTCGTTCAGATATCAATGAGTGTGACACGGGTTCTCACTGCTGTCAGCAAGACTGTTACAATTACCCTGGGGGCTACGAGTGCTCCTGCCACGCCGGGTACAGGCTCAGCACGGACGGCTGTGGCTGTGACGGTGAGTGCCAGCACCTCGCTGGGCTCCAGGCAGAGCCCCTCCGCTTCTAAATCGCCAGTTGTCACTCTCCTCAGTTTGTTTGGTGTTGGGCAGCTCAGTTCTAAGCCCCACACTAAGCCCAGCACAACTGGAGAGGGGCAGTGGGATTTTTGAATGCATCAAGTTCAGATTGGGTTGACTCAGAGTGAGCTGGCCCAGGCCTGACCCCCTTGATTCACAAAAACCATTTGATGTTCAACCCCAGAGGCCAACGCTGCCCATCACTTTCACCCAAGGGATGAAGACAAATAACAGTGTCTGTATAAAACAGCCAAGATGGTGACTAATGAAGTTTTTAATTAGGAGAACAAGAAATTATCATACCTGGTTGCCAACAGCCAGGCATTTCTTCCAGTTTCTCCCAGCTCCTACCAGTTTTCCTGCCAGCTTTCTGGTGAGTCACCTTCTCAACAGAAAGAATGTGGGGAAAAATCCCCCAAATAATTGTCCTCACTTCCAAAGCTCTCACTAACATTTCCCAGGGGAAGGAGCCAAACACACCCACCTGTTCCTACACAATTAATGATGGATGGGAACTGAAGCCCAGCACATTTGATGTTGAAACCCAGGCATCCCTAATCCCTGAGGTGGTTTAACTCCATTTTTAGAGTCGATGGGCTCACATATTTAGCAGAGAGGATGCCACCAGCCTATTGCTGCTGCATGGCCGGGCCCCCTGTCCCTGCTCCCGTCCCTCTGGAGTGTCCCATGTTTTGCAGATGTGGATGAGTGCTCTGCAAACAACGGGGGGTGTGAACACACGTGCCAGAACCAGCCAGGCTCCTTCCAGTGTGGCTGTGACATTGGGCACAAGCTGGGTGAAGACAGAAGGAGCTGCATCTGTAAGTGCCTCGTCCCAGCTGCCTCAGGCTTCGCAGGGGGTCCCTCCTCTGCCTCCTGGCCCTGCCAGGACCACATGGACTGGGGTTCCTTAGCCCTGCACCTCACCTCTTCCAGCTCCTTCACAGCACCTGAGCAGTGGCAGTGCCTCCCCCCAGCCCTGGAAAGCTTTCCCAGACAGGAGCAGTCCTGTTTCAGCCTCATTCACAGCACTGTGCAGGGAGTGTTGGCACAGCTGCACCTCCAGCAGCTACACAGCCTGCAGTGGTGGCTCCACACTAAACACAGAGCCAGAGCCCCCTCCAGCCACCAGCCTCTACAGCTTCTCCTTGTAAGAAATAACAAATTATTGATTTGTAAGCAGCAGCATCTTTACCCCGTTACCAATCACCTATTAGCCAACACCCCCCTTTGCAGGGCAGCCCCCTGGCTCCATTCAGTGCCCTCAGCAGCATGGCCCAGGTTCCTGGGGAGGCTTTCCAAAGTGTGCACCCAGGGGAGCAGCACTGGGTGCCTCCTTGCTCCAGTGCAGTGTCTGGGCATCCTCCACTATGGCTTTTAGAGGCTCTGCAGCCCCTGCCCTGGCTCCCCTGGCTCAGCTCTGCAGGGAAGGAGACCTCTTGCTGTATCACAGATCCACCATCCTAAAGGATCACCAAGCTGAAATGCATCACTGAATTTTTTTTTTCAGCCAGGCAGTCTGGTTTAGTTTTCTGGAAAAAAGAGCAAACCTTACCTGAGAACTGAGAGAAGCTGGGGCCAAAATTGCTGGGAGGAGTGGGGACTCAGCACCCTGAGAAGCCAGAGCTGTGTGTCAAGGCTACGATCAAACCTTCTCCCAGAGATCTGAAGGTCACGTAGCTGGCCAAGGGCCACTCTAGCAAAAAAACCCCAAAAAACCCTGAACAACTTGGAAAAGCTTTAGGGGTGTCAAAACAGGGCGAGATCAGTGCTGCAAATCTGAGACCCACAGAGAGTTCTGGTTCCCCTTTGCTGTTGCAGAGGTCCTGCCCCACTGTTCACCTCCCAGAGACCTTGTCTCCTTCCCCACTGACCCTGTCACCTCTGTCCCTGCTCCCCCAGCCACGGAGGACACGGTGGAGGCTCTGGACGGCCGGCGCCCCGTCATCCGCCCCATCCCTCACGTGGCCATCCTGCGAGATGAGTTCACCCAGCTCTTCAACGACGACTACGAGGAAGAGGAGGAAGAGATGGAAGCGCGAGGGGAGCACACGCTGTCAGAGAAATTCGGTGGGCATTTTGCAGCAGTGCTCAGTGCCATACTTGGCTTGGAACTCTTCAGCAATAACGGTGCATGCTGGGTTGGTTTGTTTGGTGAACACGCGGGACCTGTCGAGTGCTTTTCTGTGTTCAGCTCTGCTGCGGCCTCAGCACGGGGGTTTCTCTGCCCAAACTCCCCGGGATGCTGCAGCAGCCTCGGGGAGGTTCTCACCCGCAGTGCCTCTCGTTGCAGTCTGCCTGGAGCACACGTTTGGCCCTGACTGCAGCCTGACCTGTGACGACTGCCAGAACGGAGCCACCTGCAACGCCGAGGGCAGCGGCTGCCTCTGCCCGGCCGGCTGGACTGGCGTCCTCTGCAACCAGAGTGAGTGGCAGCTCCGTCCCCTGCTCTGCGCAGTGAGTGCAGCCCTGCGGGGCTGTGGCCGGGCTGAGCATCATCTCCCTCTCCCTCCCCAGCCTGCCCAGCTGGCACCTTCGGCAGCAACTGCAGCCAGAGCTGCCGGTGCCAGAACGGCGGCACCTGTGACCCCGGCACCGGCGCCTGCCGCTGCCCGCCCGGCGTGGCCGGAGAGCTCTGCCAGGATGGTGAGTCTGGTGTTCCCTCACCTGCTCCGTGGTGCTGGGGGCCATCCTCGTCCTCCTCCTTCCTCCTCCTTCTTCCTCCTCCTCCGTCCCGGTGTCAATGTCTGAGCAGAGATTTGCCATCGCTGGGTAAATGGCTGTTCTGGTGTCCTAGGGTGATTTTATGTTATGTGTTTTATGCTGTATATTCAATATCTTCTGCTGTGCTCAGAAATGAGTTTTGTCCCTTTAAACTGAGGCAGAGAAGCGGTGGTGCTTTATGAAGTAGAGCATTTTGGAGGTTTCTTCCCAAAATTTGCCCTAAACTAGCACATCTGGCCATCGCCCATGCCACTCTCAGATGTCCCAGCTGTGCTTCTCTGAAGCCTGGAAGTGTTTCCCAGGGGATTCCCTAAACTCATCCCTGTGCAGCTGTTCACTGGCAGCATCTTTCAAATCTTCTTGTTGAACCATCCCTGCTCCGTCTGACTCCTTTGACTGCTGAGTCTTGTGAGGTAAAATTTCATTTTAAAAAGGAAAAAGTGTGGTAAAGGGGACTCTTCCCCCACAAAACAGTCCTCCAGGAGTTCTGCCTTGTCTTTGTACCCAAAGACCTCTGCAGTCCCTGTTCACTGCTTGGTGATGACTGGAGGCAGACACAGGAAAGAATGTCAAATCCACAATTTCCAAGGTAAAATTCCAAGGAAACCATGGAGGTATTTTCCTCCCAAAGCACTGGGAAGCTGTGACAGCAGTAGTTACCCAAAGTACCCAAAGGAGGTGTCACCACTGGTGGTGCTCGTTTCTTGCTCCCAAAGGGTTAAGATTTGGGGGACATAATCTGAAAACCAGCAAGAGGGAGACAATCAGAGATTCAGACAAAAGGACTTCAGTCACATGTTGGGAGCATATGGGAACTATTACTGAAGGAGGAGAGCGAGGCAGAATGCAAATGAACACAAGACATAACCCAACCTCTTCTTTCTGTAGGAAGGAGGTGATTGAGGGGGACGGAGAGAAAACAGGAAAGTAAAATTAAAATAAACAATGCAGAATTGCTCTGTTGTCCCAGGGTGGCATTTCCTCTGCTCCTCTGTTTGTAGGGACAAGGCACGTGCTGCTGGGCAGCTGCTGGCCAGAGCACTCTGCTGACACAGCCTGGCTGCCATGTGCTTCCAATATCGAGATCTTTAGCATAACAGAGAAAAAACAATAATTTTGTTCACTTAATAGTGCAAATATCCCTGTGGCTTTTCAACAGGAGCAGCCTCACGGGTTGCTTTCTCACAGAGGAAAGCCTTGACCTCTGGGAGCCCTGTGGGTGGGTTATTTCTGTCCTAACCAGCTGCTGGTCACCGTGAGGGCAGAGCTGATGGGTGCCTTGGAGCTCCACAGCGAGTGGCAGCAAGTGACATCCCCTGTGACACTGATTTGGAGCTGGTGCAGGGAATCTGATCGCTCTCACCCTGGCTGCATCCCTTCCCTCGGTGCATCCCTGGCCTCACACAGCTCTGGTTCCTGCTGCAGTTAAAATGACCTGCTGAAACTGGCTCATCTTCCCAGGAAACCTCTCTCTGTTACTAGGGTGCCCTAAGGGATTTTATGGGAAGCACTGCAGGAAAAAGTGCAACTGTGCCAACCGGGGCCACTGCCATCGGATTTACGGAGCCTGTCTGTGCGATCCCGGCTTGTACGGCCGCTTCTGCCACCTGGGTACGCTTGTCCTTGTCCTCGCTGCTGCCCTCGGTTCCCAGCCTTGCTGGGAAGGAGGTTTCTGCCCCTCGCCCTCACCAGCTTTTCCCTCTGCCTGCAGCGTGTCCCAAGTGGGCGTTCGGGGCCGGCTGCTCGGAGGAGTGTCAGTGCCTGCAGCGCAACTCGCGGGACTGCGACGCCAGGGACGGCTCCTGCCGCTGCCAACCCGGCTACCGCGGCCGGCGCTGCGAGCACAGTGAGTGAGGCATGGGGCACCGAGTGACAGTCACAGTGTCACAATGTCACAGTGTCACAATCACACAGCCACAGTCACACAGTCAGAGTCACCTCGGACTGTCACACAGGCACTCAGAGTCAGAGTCATAGTCACAGTGTCACAAAGTCACAGTGTCATAGAGTCACACAGCCACAGTCACACAGTCAGAGTCACCTCGGACTGTCACACAGGCACTCAGAGTCAGAGTCATAGTCACAGTGTCACAAAGTCACAGTGTCATAGAGTCATACAGCCACAGTCACCCAGTCAGTCACACAGTCACACAGAGTCAGAGTCACAGCCACACAGTCACAGAGTGACAGTCACAGTGTCACACAGTCACAGTGTCACAGAGTCACAGTCACAGAGTCACACAGTCACAGTGTCACAGAGCCACAGAACCAGAGAGTCACAGTGTCACACAGTCACAGAGTCACACAGTCACGGTCACACAATCACACAGCTGGGTTGGAAAAGACCTTTGAGGTCATCAAGCCCAATCTATGACCCAACACCCCCTTGTCACCCAGCCCATGGCCCTGAGTGCCACATCCAGGCTCTCCTTAAACACCTCCAGGGACAGCGACTCCATCACCTCCCTGGGCAGATGATTTCAGACCCAATCACCCTTTCTGGGAAGAACTTCATCCTAATGTCCAGCCTAAACCTCCCCTGGTGCAGCTTAAGGCTGTGTCCTCTCGCCCTGTCGCTGTTCCTGGGAGCAGAGCCCGACCCCACCCGGCTGCACCCTCCTGTCACGGAGCTGCAGAGAGTGATGAGATCTCCCCTGAGCCTCCTCCTCTCCAGGCTCAGCAACCCCAGCTCCCTCAGCCGCTCCTCACAGCACTTGTGTTCCAGACCCCTCACCAGCCTTGCTGCCCTTCTCTGGACACGCTCCAGCCCCTCAATGTCCTTCCTAAATTGGGGTCCCAGAACTGGACACAGCACTTGAGGTGTGGCCTCCCAGTGCTGAGTACAGGGGAAGAACCACTGCCCTGGTCCTGCTGGCCACACCATTCCTGATCCAGGCCAGGTGCCATTGGCCTTCTTGGCCACGTGGGCACAGCTGGCTCATGTCCAGCTGCTGCCCATCAGTGCCCCCAGACCCCTTTCTACCTGGTACTGTCCAGTCACTGTTGTGGTCAATCATATTCTTGGGTTTGTCCCACCAATCCAGCCTGTCCAGGTCCCTCTGCAGAGCCCTCCTACCCTCCAGCAGCTCCGCACTCGCACCCAACCTGGTGTCATCCAGTGTCATTCTGTTCCCACAAAGCACCCCTGGAGCCTCCCCCTTTCCTCTACCACAGCCTCTTTTCCCCACATTAATCTTCTGCAGGGAAAGCTCCCGAAAAGACACCCTCCCACTCTGTCTCACCTCTTGTTCACTCAGGAGCACACCCTGCTCATACCTGGCCACGTTCAGTGCTCAGCAGGAGCTGTGTGGTGGGGGGGACACCTGTGACAGTGGGTGGTGAAGCTCAGGAGGGTGCTCAGCACCCGGGGCTGGGCTCTGCCACGGCCAAGGAGTAATTTCAGATCTTCCTTCTCTCTAATTACGGTTGTTCACAGGCTGTGAGCCTGGGTATTTTGGGGATGGCTGCAAGAAGAAGTGTAGCTGCTCTGCAGGAGTGTCCTGTGACCCTGTCACCGGGGAGTGTCAGCAGGATTGTCCCCCAGGGTACCACGGCGAGCACTGTGACCAAGGTAAGGCAGGGCCGTGCAGGGCAGCTCTGTGTGTGCTGGGAACTCACCAATCCTCACAGTTTTCCTTCACAAAACGACACAAAAACACCTCCAGAGTCCCCTGAGAGCCCCAGCCCACTGCAGATGGTCTGATGGGTGGCCAGTAGAGGCTTTAGGAGCTGCCATCCACGGGTCTCTGTGAGAGGCTGCCACCTCTTTAAAGTGGGGCAGTGAATTCCTTGTGCAAAACGAGCCTGATTCAGAAAAGGAGAACAAGGTCTCCCTTCACCCTGCCACTGGACATCTCTGTGCCGGTAGATGAAGGTCACAGTGCTCTAATTATCTTTCCCTGGCCTCGATGTCTTCTCTATTCCATATTGAAAATCTCTTTCATCTGCAAAGGCAAAAGAGTATTTTATATTTAATTTATGTTAGGATTCAAACTTCTGCCTCTGTATGAGTCTCCCAGAGCAGTTTTGTGCCCTTCCCATGAAGGACCAGTTGGCAGGATGGTGACTGAACTGCCCAGCTCTGTGTTTGTCTGTGTCCAACACTCTGCTCTGAGGGTGCAGATTTCAAGATCCTGGGGGTGGTTTGTGTGTCAGAGAGCTTCACTTTGGTCAGACAAAGGTGCTTTGAGAGAACCTAAAGGCTGTGAGTCATTGGCACAAGGTGGTGATTACAAAATATGAACACAGAGCTTGGCACAGAATAACTTCTGCCAACCGCAGAGCTGAGCAGCGACTCAAAAATCAACTTACTCCTGCTCTTGTGAGGCTGGAGCCTCCTGAAGCCACTCCAGCTGGTTGGGTCCTGCAGAAAACACAGAAGTTGGACACTTGAAGACAGACAGCAGCAGCAGAAGACACTGAGTGGAGAGGTTGAGAGTGGCCAGAATTTGGGTTTGGATGGGAGCATCCCAGGAATTTCTGCACTAACTGATGTTTAGCCAAGCACTGCATCGCCCCAGCCCAGAAGTTACAACCATCAACCTCATCAATCTGCCAGCACAGGGTCATGGTGCAGACCCCATCTCTGACAGAACTTGGTCAGCACAAGAGCTGCAGACGGACACAGAAATCCCAATTCAAGTGCTACCATAGTGCTGGCAGGAGAGAAGGGAGCAGCTCCTGCAGGGCTGTGCCCCCCGGCAGGGTCTGACAGCCCTGAGCCCCCTGTGGTGGGATGCTGTGGCCCCTGGAACCTCTGGAGCCTTGTCAGGCTGGGTGCTTTCGCTCGGGATATTTTTAAAAAGGGTAAGAAAGGAGCTGAAGGCTGTAGGGGGGAGTCACAGGAAATAACACAAATATTTGTATAGAAATAGTAGGCTCTTGGCTGTTGTTCGGATCTGGAAATTATTAGAGGGTGAAGACAAACATCTGCCATCAATTAGCGAAGAGGAGGAATAACAAAAACTCCACTGTGTCACTGGAAATCGAGGCGCTGCGTTTCCTCCGCGCTTTCAGTGCCGGTGTGTTCGCCTCTGCTGAAGCTTTACAGAACGTTGCCTTTGGTGAGCGTGGAGCTCTTGTGGGGGACTCAGAGAGGATTTAGGGGTCTTTAGGTCTGCAGGTCACCATCTGGTTGCTAAATTGTGGCACGGGCTACAAGGATCACACTGAGCTGGTGTGGGCAGAACCATGCTGGCATCCAGAGCAGAGGGAAGGAAAAGCACTTATTCCTCCTCTGGATGAGGATGCTCCTTCTTTCCTGCTTTCCATCTGTGTCCTGCTGCAAACCTGGCTGCTTCTTAAAATCCTGCAGGCATTCAGCCAGGGAGGTAAAAACCCTCACAGAATCTTGGAAAAGCCAAGGGGTGGTTTGGTGTGGGGCTGTGACCCCGGTGTTCTGCACCCTAGCCCAGAGACAGCAGGGTGGCTTGGGCAGAGTCCTTGTCCAAAGACTGGAGACCAGTTTGGCCTCAGCTTTTGGGGGTGTGAGTGGTCACTGCTGGATGAAGAAATTCTTGTTGAAAGGACACACAACAAGAGAGAAGTGACAGACACATCAGGGCGGTGGTGGCAGTGCCGGAGGTGACCAGTGTGGCTCACGGAGTGGTCACACCCAGGCTCACAGAATCGTTAATGCTGGAAAAGACCTTCAAGATGATCAGGTCCAACCGTTAACCAAACACCACCATTCCCACTAAACCATGAGCACAGGTGGGAACCCCTCACAGCTGAGCTGTTCCCCGCAGACCCCGAGGCTCCTTCAGGCTGCAGGGCTGGGTTGGTAAAATGCCCTTGGGCACCTTGAGGGGCAAGTTCTGACCCTGCTGTTCTCCCACAGAGTGCCCTGAGGGGACATTTGGGCCGGGCTGTCGGAGTCCTTGTGCCTGTGGAGGAGCATCCTGTGACAGGAGCACGGGGCAGTGCCACTGCCCACCCGGCTGGATGGGACACGACTGTGCCCAAGGTGAGGAAACGCTCAGCGATTTCGGTGGAGAGGGAGGGGTTTAGGTGTAGAAACATTACTTTTCTTTTGCTAAAATTGTGTAGCTGCTAAAATTCATTTTAAGAACACCCAGTGCGGTTAGAATCATCTTCGTGGAAAATTGGAAAAAATTGCAGCTTTTGATGGTGAGTCTTAAACAACACAGTGAAACAGATGAAGATGTTTTTGGTTGTTGCAGTCCTCAATGTAGGAGAGAAACCTTTCTTTATCGATGCATCTTTTTAATTGTCTTCACCAGATTACTCTTTAACTGCTGGAAAACTAGAGAGCCCGAAATGAAAAGCTTTTGCATGATTGTGCAGTATTGCAGCAGCTGGAAGGTGTTAGTCACATAGAGATGTCCTGCTCCGAAGAGTTTGGCTGAGCAATGAAACTACGTGTGCACAGTGCTTACCATACATTTCAAGCTGTCTTTTTTCCAGGCCCTGGAGCAGCTTAGGACCAGTTGGAGAAGGATTCTTGCCCTGGTTTTAGCAGCTCTTAGCCTTTTGCTCCTCCTTTGCAACTCGCAGCGGGCCCTGGAGCGGTGACTGATGTGCTGTCCGTGGTGTGACGGCAGCTGCAGGGTCCCTGTGCCAGCAGCACCATTTCCCACTGAGGAGCCCTTGGAGCTCCCCGTGAGTGGATGCAAATCCAAAATTGGCATGAAAATCCTGGAGTGAGCTCAGAACAGCACTCACAGAGGGCTCGCACGCTGCTTGTGGAACAAGCACGGCCACGCTGTGCTCGCTGGTAGCCACGTGCTGCCAACAAAAGTCCACGTCTTGCAAAGCATGGGAATGGCGGAGAGAGGGAACCCAAAAGGTCAGACACTTCCCTCTGCCACCTCGGCTCTGATCCCACTGCTGTTCTCTGTCTGCTCATGCTCCAGCTTGCCCTGAGGGTCTCTGGGGACCGGGCTGCCAGGAGATCTGCCCCGACTGCGCCAACAACGCCAGCTGTGACCCCGCCACCGGAGCCTGTCTGTGCCCGCCCGGCTACACCGGCCAGCGCTGCCAGGATGGTGAGTGCAGGCTGGGGCTGGAGTGTCCATCTCCAGCTGGAATGGGGGGTATTCCAGCTGACCTGGAGCATCTGCTCCAGCGAATGGAGCATCCAGCGACCGACCAGGCAGTGCCACGCTCAGCAGGCTGAGCACTGTGCACATCTCTGTTCCCTCACTCGTTGGGGCACAGGCTGGGGACTCCAAAGTCCCTCCAGTCCCATCTCCACAGTGGTGACTTCTGCAGCAGCAGAAAGGGAGGCAAAATGCTGAGCCCCTCGTCCTGTTCAGCACCTGCTCTCGGGGTGTCGGGGCTGTGTCTGTGCTTGCGGCTCTGCTGAGGGCCGGGGTTCCAGCAGCCACCTGCAGTCCCTCCCTGTTTCCCTTGGCAGTCTGTCCACCCGGCTGGTTCGGCCCCGCCTGCCAGCTGAGCTGCAGCTGTGGCAACGAGGGACATTGCCACCCGGTGACGGGGACGTGCAGCTGCCCGCCCGGCTGGACGGGGCACCACTGCCAGCGAGGTACGGCGCCTGTGCTCTGTCAGCTCCACTCCTGGGCCACAGGAGTGCTGAGCTGCGCTGCCATCGCTTCATTCTCATCTTCACGCTGTGCCTCTGCCGGGGAAATCTCTCTGAAATCCCTTTGGTTTCTCTGCTCTGTCTGCCTGGTGCTGGCAGTGCCACTGTCCTTTCCGCAGCCGCGTTTGTGCCCGTGCCCAAGGGACGTTG
Source organism: Orthonyx spaldingii (assembly GCA_013397795.1). NCBI lineage: Eukaryota > Metazoa > Chordata > Aves > Passeriformes > Orthonychidae > Orthonyx > Orthonyx spaldingii. The sequence goes on along the minus strand of VZTJ01001127.1, from coordinate 1,369,463 downwards.
TGCCCGCTGGTGAAGGCAGCGCTGTGCCCACGCTGTGCTCTCAGGCACACACCAGTGATGGGCTCCTGCTGTGTTTTTCCAGCCTGTGACATGGGGCGCTGGGGTCCTGACTGCGCCCACGCCTGCAACTGCAGCAACAGCGACGGCAGCTGCAGCGCCCAGACCGGGCAGTGCCTGTGCGAGGCCGGCTACACGGGCAGCCACTGCGAGCAGAGTGAGTGCTGCCCCTCCCTGCCTGCTTTACACCCAGCCAGGGGCTGCAGGGCTTCCAGGGAAAGGCATTGGGCCCTGGCTGTGCTGCTGATCCCGTGCCCAGGCTGGCCAGGTGACACCTGTAAGGGGAGGATTAGAACCCACCGGTCCTTGTCAAAAAAGCAGCTGCCAGATGTTTTTATTCCCTTCAAAGTGTGAGCCCCTGCCTTAGGTTCCCTGGCACCCAGGAGAGGACAGGCTTCTCAGTCTCGTTTCTTTCAGAGTGCCCTGAAGGGTGGTTTGGGCTGAGCTGTCGGCACCAGTGCCAATGTGACAACGGAGCCAGCTGTGACCATGTCAGTGGGGCCTGTACCTGCAGCCCGGGCTGGCGAGGAACCTTCTGTGAGCACGGTGAGGCCTGGGGACCAGGGCTCCAGTCCAGAGAGTTTGTGCTCCCTGTCTGACTTTGCTCTCCCCTTATAGCAAAGAGAATCCCTTGGGATGGTCATGGGGAGAACAACAAATCTGCAAGCTGCTGTCTCTGATTTTATTTCTGGAGGGAAAAAGGGAAAAAAGGGGTTTTTTCCTAGGGAAAAAAGACTATGAAAATGTAAATAATAGGGGACCCAGTGGTTGCACAGCTGCCATGGTCACCCGAGCGTTGTACAGGGAGTCTTGGAGCAGCATCTTGGAGGGGTCCCTGGATGCAGGGATCCAGCTCCCTCAGCAGCCTCTCCGTGGTCAGGAACCTCACACCGTCACTCTCCCGATCCACCACTGCCCTCTCCTGTACCTGAAATGTTCACAATGGGCTTGCATCCAATACCTGCTGCCCTTAGCAGTGGCTGTCACACCAGTGCAGCCTCACATCGGCCACGAAGGCCAGCAAGGGGCACCTTTTCCCACTGGGAGGGCTCCAGCTCTGCATTTTGTGTGGATTTCTCCTTTGTTTCCCACAGCCTGCCCCGAGGGATTTTATGGACTGGAGTGTCGGCAAGCCTGTGACTGCCTGAATGGTGCCCACTGTGACCCTGTGACAGGACAGTGCCAGTGTCCCCCTGGCTGGACCGGCCCCCGCTGTGCCCAGGGTAGGTATCTGTGGCCACCCTGCCCTCCCTGGGCACTCTGGAGCCAGGGCAGTCTCTGCTGCCAGGTCACAGGAACCAGGGGTTTGGGTTGTCCGTTCCCCATTCGTGTTTTTCGCTGTGTGGAATTTAATTTGGATTCAGGCTGGGGGGTTCTGCCTGAGCATGTTGTGGCTGGATGCAATTTGGGCTTCGGCATCCAGCAAAACTGCTTCCAAACAGAGAAAAGGATGTAACAGTGATGGTGGCGGTGTCTGTGTCTGGATGCCTGTAGGACACATTATTTCCCCGTAACACCCCAAAACCACCTCACACAGCAGCCGTGCACCACTGCCAGGTCCTCTCCCAGCCCCTGGGATGGTTGGTAGGAGCCTGGCTGCTGTAACTCCCACCCACTGCCCACCATCCCTGCCTGCTCTGCTCCCCTGCAGCGTGCCAGGAGAACAGGTACGGCCAGAACTGCAGCCAGACCTGCCACTGCTTCAACAACGCCACTTGCAGCCACGTCAGCGGCCGCTGCCTCTGCTCAGAGGGCTGGACAGGACCCACGTGCCAGCAAGGTAACAATTCCCAGCCCTCCTGCTTTCCCTGCCAGCACGGGAAGGAATGCCATCCCTCGGGGTGGGCGGAATGCTGCTGCCTCTTACCTGAGCAGGTGAAACACCAAACGTTGTTCTGTGGGCAGCTGAGCAGCCTTGGGGGTGTCACTGGCTCCTCTTGCATCAAAATCAGCCTTGCTCTCTATCAAACCATCCACCCACGGCTCTGGCAGCGCGGCACAGGCCTCCAGAGCTGTGTCCTGACTGGGATGTTTGTCCTGCTTCTCCCTCAGCCTGCCCAGCGGGTTTTTACGGGAAGAACTGCCAGCAGCGCTGCCTCTGCCAGAACGGCGGCGCCTGTGACCCGGCCACGGGGACCTGCGCTTGCCCCGCGGGCTGGACGGGGCTGGCCTGCGAGCTGGGTAAGGAAACAGCCAGGGAAATGGCTCTGGGGCAAACAGGTCCTGGTTTGGAGTGGTTTTCCTCTGAAGGTTGGAGGTGATGTGTGAGAGGTTGGGGATGCACGGTCCTTCCTGCGCCTGCGGGGCGGTGGGGGCTGGAATGGTGGGAGCTGGGAGGGTGGGTGCCAGGACAGTGTCTCACCCTGTGCCCCTGCCAGCCTGTGCCCAGGGGCAGCACGGCCTGGACTGCCAGCAGCGCTGCGAGTGCCAGCACGGGGGGCTCTGTGACCGCCGGACGGGGCACTGCCTCTGCCAGCCCGGCTGGACTGGTGACAAGTGTGACAGACGTAAGTGGGGCACAGGGGGGTGATCTGGGCATCCATGGCTCTGGCACCTCCTGGTGCTGCATAAGAGGGGTGTGGGGCTTAAGCAAAGACATAAAATTCAGATTTCAGCACAGCAGGGCGCTGGCAGTGCCGTGGCTTTGGCTGTGCCCCAGTGTTGCCCACTGCTGCGTTCTCTGCTTCCACTGAATCACAGAGGGGTTTGGGTGGGAAGGGACCTTAAGGATCATCCAGTTCCAACCCCATCTGGTTCCTGTCCTGTGAGGGGTGTCCTGAGAGTGCTGGTGTGCACACAGAGCAGCCTGTGGCAGTGCTGGTGGGAGGGGGACGGGATTCCCAAAGGCACAGACCCTCAGACATCGGTGCAAAACCACGGGCTCTAAGCAGGGATGGAGGCAGGGCAACAACCCTGCATGGTGACACTGAAATGCCAAGTGAGGATCTTCCTCTGCCATGATTATTTCAAGGGGAACAGACGATCTTCCCCTTTGCATTCTTCCCTCTGTGTGTCCTTGTATCACACTGAGCCTGGCTTTGCTCCCAAGCCCCAGTAAACCACGACATCTGTCCCTTGGTGGCTCCATGTCTGCTGTGTCCTTAGATGTGACACACACCCTGGCAATCTCCTTCCCACGAGGAAGGCTTGAAAAAGCTCTTGGCCTTCAGAGCAGTGACAGGGACATTATAATGTATCAGCACACCAAGCAGAGATCCACCAGCTTCTTCCCTTCTGGGGTCATGGCACCTCAGCCCGGCACCCCTTAGATTGGGGTGTAAAGTCCAGTGGCAGCTCTTGCCAGCTGACGTCTGGCACAAAGGAGCTGCCACCAGAGCCTCAGCTGCCACCAGCCACTCTCAGCTTTCCTGCTGGGGATGTTTTTCCCTTCAGGAGGCTGTGAACAGCTCGGCTGGCAGCTGAGGCTTGGCCACACAAATGACCTCGCTGGATCCTGCCACATCCTGAGGCACAGCGTGCCCTGCCAGCGTTGTCACGGGCTCCCAGAGCCCCACACAGCCTCAGCAGCCTGGCACCAGGCAGCGTTCAGCACTTTTATAATTGCTTTCAATATAAATTAATGAAGGAACCCACCCAAAAGGTAGAAATTATGTGGAGTTTCTTTAAAAGAACCAAGCCAGGGTCCTGTCAGCTCCCCAAGGCTGTAATTCCAGCTGCCTGTGTGTGCGCAAGAGACAGACAAAAAAGCCCCACGTCACCTTTTTTGTACAACCTGTCCTCTCTCCCGTGTTTTCATCCCTGAAGCTTGTCCAGAGGGGCTGTTTGGGGCACGCTGTGAGGAGCTCTGTGACTGTGGGGACAACGTCTCGTGCCACCACGTCACTGGTGCCTGTGACTGCCCCCCTGGCTGGAGGGGCCGGCGCTGCGAGAAAGGTGAGGAACACCCCTGGGTGAGGGAAATCCAGGGAACCAGTGGCTGCTCCAGAGCCTGGGAAGGAGGGAAACTTCATTTTTAATGAGAATTATGAGTTGTGGCAAAATATTTTGAGGCTGCTGGGCTGGCTGGGCACTGGGGCAGGAGCCCCTTGGGCTCTGATGCCTTCCAGGCATGAACTTAAAATCCAGGCAGGAGGCTGATGTCCCACTGTTTGTTTTCCCACAGCCTGCCTGCCAGGTTTCTTTGGGAAGAACTGTGCCAGCCGCTGTGCCTGTGCCCTGGGAGTGCCCTGCCACCACGTCAGCGGGCAGTGCGGCTGCCCGCCGGGACTGAGCGGCTCTGGATGTGAAAAATGTACGGAGTTGGGAATGATCCTCTTGCAGCTCTGCTGACAGGCTCTGGGAACGTGATGGGCCAAGCAATTCCTACAGAAAATAGAAGGGGGGAAAAAAAAAAAAAAGAAAAACAAGAATGAACAGCCCAAGAGCAGAGCTGTGCCAAGGAGCAACTCCCAGTCTGGCAGCTGGGTGCATGCCTGTGGAATGTTAGCGGGGCACAGGAAGCCAAGTGGGAAATCAGAGCTGGGTATTTATCCAGAGGATTAGCAATAAATCACTGTTAAAATGAGCTCCTGTGGGTATGAGCAAGTCTGGAAGAGACAGAGGTGTGTGAGCACATTCCTGACGCAGAGGACAGTGCTGGGTTTGCCATCTCTGTGTGTGGAGCTTGTGGAAATGTGAGGGCAGGTGGGGCTGGCACAGCAAAATGCCTTTAAGTACTCACCTTTCCTGTCAATCCAAGTATTTCCTGGAGTGAAGGAACCTCTTGCATGTGGGTCCCTCTGCTTTTTGGGTGGCGGAGAACTTTTAGTGCCTTAAAAGGCTCTCTAAGTCCTGGCTAAAAATAAAAAGTTAAAAAAAAAAAAACATTGCAGAAAGGCTCCTGAGCCACCTTGGTGCCCTGTCTCCTCACAGCCTGCCTGCCAGGGACCTTTGGAGAGGGCTGTGCTCAGATCTGCCAGTGCTCTGGAGCCACCCAGGAATGTCACCCTGTCACCGGCGCCTGCCTCTGCCCCCCCGGCTTCCACGGTGCCACCTGCCAGCTGGGTGAGTCCTGCCCTGGTCCCACGGCATCCCCTCTGCAGGCTGTCCCATCCTGAGATCCCAGTGCCCTGAGGGATGTGTGTGTGAGCTGAGTTCTGGGTGACAGAGCAGATCAGAACCCCGCAGATGGTGCCAGCCTGGCACAGACCCGCTCCCGGCAGAGCTCTCTGCCTCCTCCCCAGTGAAACAAACCCACCTGGTGGATTTTCCCGGGGTTTCTGGACCTTGTTCTCATATTTTTAGACACTGAGGCCGCTGTTTGTTGTCCCCTCAGAGTGCTCCCCTGGGTGGTACGGCCGTGACTGCCGGAGGCCGTGCCAGTGCAAGAACGGGGGCCAGTGTGACAGTGCCACGGGGATGTGCCACTGCCCCGCGGGCTTCATCGGCGCTGACTGCGCCATCGGTGAGTGCCAGCTCAGCCTGAGGGGGTGGGAAAGCAGGGGAGCCTCCTCAGGGGGAGGTGAGGGGTGGGAGATGCAGACCCTGCCCACAGGAAGGCTGCTGACCCTGCGGGGGATGAGCAGCAGAGCAGGGACTGACTCCTGAGAGCAGCTCCTGGTGTCCCTTCTCCTGCCACCTGTGCTGGCAGCAGTGCCCTCCTGCCGTGTCCCAGGGAATGAGCCTGCAGCTGATGGTGTTTGATGCCTCCCTTATCCATGGAAACATTTTTCTCCTCAGTTTATTTTATGATAAAATGATTTTTCATGACACGCTTTGCCCTCACTGTATTTGCTGTACACGGCCACGGCTGGGCAGGGCTTGGAGCAGCCTGGCTTAGTGGAAGCTGTCCCTGCCCATGGCAGGGGGTTGGAAACAAATGATCTTTAAATGTCCATTCCAACCCAAACCATTCCATCATTCTGTGACACAGCAGAGCAGGCCTGGAGGCTCCTTCTCCCTCCCACTGCTCAGTTTTGCTCTGCAAAACATTCCCTCTCCCACCTCCCACCTCCCCAGCCCTGCTTTGGCCTGACCGAGGTTTTCCTCCCTCCAGGATGCCCCGCTGGCCGCTACGGCCAGGACTGTGCAGGGCTGTGCTCCTGCGGGGCCGGCGTTCCCTGTGACCCCATCACCGGACACTGCGTGTGTCCAGCAGGCAGAACCGGCCCCTCCTGTGAGCGAGGCAAGTCTGGGCCGTGGGGTCGCGCCTCAGGGAAAGGTCCTGAGCAGGGTCCGATTTCCCTGCGCTGGACTCTCTGCCCACCAGCGCTGCCTCTCTCTCCCTGCAGGCTGCGAGAAGCACCGGTACGGGGTGGGCTGCCAGCAGCCCTGCTCCTGCCTCAACGGGGGGCTCTGTGACCCAGCCGACGGCTCCTGCTCGTGTGCGCCGGGCTGGATGGGCAAATCCTGCGAATTAGGTAACCCTGGCCCGGAGGGATTGTGCTGCACCGACCCGGGCACTGTGGAGCTCACACACTGGGTCTTGTCCCACCCGTGCCAGCCCTGCCTTGGCACAGCTCTCTGAAGCGCAGCTGTGGCTCTGCTCAGCAGCTCTGCCGCTCGCTCTCGCCCGCAGAATGTCCTCCGGGAAGGTTCGGAGCCGCCTGCCAGCTGCGCTGCCCCTGCCTGCACAACGCCACCTGCGACCCTGCCACGGGCACCTGCCGCTGCCCCGCCGGCCTCTACGGGCCCCTGTGCGAGCACGGTGAGTGCTGGCAGCGGGGACATCCTCGGCTTGGGCCATGGGGAGGTCTCTAAAGCTCACCCGGAGGGCAGGACACGGGTGTGACCCCAGTGTCGCACAGCGCGGGGCTCTCCCTCCCTTTTCCGCCAGTTCGCAGCGAGCCCTTCCCAGGCAGCAGCGGCAGAGAGGGGAGTTCTGAGCTCTGCGTGACCCCGCGGTCCCGGCGGTGCCCTACCAAGGCAGCTGGGCACCGAGAAAAGGCCGTGGAGCTGGGCACGGGGCTCAGGAGCTGGAGCTGGGCACGGTGCTTGGGAGCTGGGCTCGGGAGGTGGACTTGGGGCTCGGGAGGTGGACTTGGGGCTCGGGAGGTGCTCATGGTGCTCGGGATCGGAAGCTGGGCGTAGAGCTTGGGACCTGCACATGGTGCTCAGGAGCCGGGCTTGATGCTCGGGATTGGGAGCTGGACATGGGGCTCGGGAGCTGGACATGGTGCTCGGGAGCTGGGCACGGTGCTCGGGATCGGGAGCTGGACGCAGGGCTCTGTGGTCACGACTCGCAGTTGCTGGGCACATCTCGGCCAGAAAGGCTCGCTGCTTCTCTCTGCTGGGCTGAGCGAGGCGCTGCTGCAGAGTTCCACTCGTCCGTGCTCTGATGAGCTTTTCCCGTGCCAGGCTGTCCGCCGGGATTCCACGGCGCGGGCTGCCGGGAGCGCTGTGACTGCGAGCACGGGGCCGGCTGTGACCCCGCCACCGGGCGCTGCCGCTGTCCCCCGGGGCTGCGGGGCGAGCGCTGTCACACAGGTACTGCCCATCCTCCTCCTCCCCTCCCGGCGGGTCCCGGTGCAGGTGCTGCATCTCGTGTCTCACACAGGCTGCGAGGAAGGGACGTACGGCCACGGCTGCCAGCGGCTCTGTGACTGCCCCAGCGGTGTCCCCTGTGACCCGGCCACGGGGCGCTGCCTGTGCCCCCCGGGCAAAACCGGCCCCACGTGTGCTGCAGGTGAGCTGAGCCCCAGCTGGACAGGGGAGGACAGGCACTGTGTGACGGGGGTTTTGCTCCCAGGAAGCTGGAAGGGGCCTTTTGCTGGTGTGTGTCCCCTCACAGAGCGAGAGGGGCAGTGGCACTCACCTCTCTGGGCCCTGTTTTCAGTCCGATCTGAAGGCAAATTCTCCCCCAGCCTCCAGATCCTCTGTGTTCAGATTTACAGGGTCAAAAATCTGAGCATCAAAGGCTGAAGGAACATCCTGGTGGCCTGGGGATGCTCTGATGCCCTCTGTCACCTCAGCACAAAGCTCTGTGCCCTACCCTGCACCCAGCACTGCTCTGCCTGCAGCATCCCGGGAAAGCTCTGAGCATTCCTGCTCAGCTGCTGCCACCGGCAACATCCTGAGCAGCTCTGTGCCCTCCGCAGACTGCCGGCCCTCCCAGTTCGGCCCCGACTGCCGCCTGCGCTGCCAGTGTGACCCCAGCAGCTCCTACTGCAACGCCCGGAACGGGCAGTGCCTGTGCCTGAACGGCCACACCGGACCCACCTGCCGGGAAGGTGAAGGCAGGGAAGGACAGGGACAAGGGCAGCCGGTGCCTGGTGGGGAATCCCGGGGCAGAACCCGAGGGGAGGCTGTGCCTGTGCTCAGGGTGTGGCGTCTGAGAGCAGGGGTTGGGTTTGGGAGCAGTAAATCAACTAAATCCAGTCACTTAGGGTAGCACCTGCCTCTCTCCCCAAGCCCCTCGGTTGGTCTGACCTGTTTGCTGTCACTGCAGCCACGAGGGAAGTTTATGAAGCCTCAGAAATGAAGCTGTTTAGCAGCCTGATCCCACATGTGCCCCTGGTAAAGCCAGGGCACAAATCCCACTCTCTTACAGGCACACTGGAATAGCGATAACTCAGAGTGACCCCCACACTCTTCATTTCTGCCCAAACCATGACTGAAGCTGTTGGCTCAGAGTGACACCCACACTCCTCATTTCTGCCCAAACCATGACTGAACCTGTTGGCTCAGAGTGACACCCACACTCCTCATTTCTGCCCAAACCATGACTGAAGCTGTTGGCTCAGAGTGACCCTGTGGGTGCTGGGCAGGAGGGTCTGACCCAAACCCACAGAGTGGGACCAGTGCTCCCAGCTCCCAGTGGGGAGGGGAATGGGGAGGGGCTGTGCCCCTGGCTTGGCAGCGGTGTGGAGGGTCAGTCCTCCAGCAGGGCTGCCCACAGCGAGGACTGACCTGTCCTGTCTTCCCTTCCAGCCACGCAGTCCCTGCCACCCACTAGGCCACCACCACCCCCGGAGGGGCTCCGGCCGGAGGAGGAGTAGGCCCTGCACTCCCTTGGTTTAACCAAGCAGCCACCTGAAGAAGCCAATGACCTGTAACGAACTCATTTATGAGCCACATGAGCAGCTCTCGTCTCCTGACAGCCCCAGCTGCTGCTCTTGGGGTGGTCTAAGTGAGGCTGGAGCACCCAGTACAACCAGTTCACTGTGCCAGCGCGGGCTGGCCGCCAGGACACGGTGCCCACACCAGTGCATGCCTTTGGCCAGAGACCAGAGGACCAGTTCAGAAGGGATCAGTCCTGGCCAGGGGACAGTGGACTTTGACAGCTCGTGACACATTGCTGGCCTTCATCTTCTGGGTGCTGGGTTGGGGAGGGGGCTGGAATCGTGGTCCAAATCAGGTATTTATGCATCAATATTTATGGGAAGCTGCACCACAGTGCTGTCAGGACTGATGGCTGAGAGTGCCTGGCTCTCTGGAGATTGGGCCTCCTGTGGATGCACCACCTCACTTGAATTATTTTTTTTTAAATTTGAATTTTCCATGGTGTTTTACTGTAAATGACCATTTGCCAGGGGAAAACATGCTGGGCTGCAGAGCTGGTGCCTCCTCACTGACAGCACAGGCTGTGCTGGACAAGCTTGGCAGGGGCCTGGAGCCTGTTCTTCGTGCCAGGAGTTTGTCAGCCCATGGACCAGGAGTTTGTCAGCCCATGGAGCTGCCCGTGTCACTTACTCCAAGAAGAAGGAAGCCTAAATGGAGTGTGGTAATCAGAGTGTGGCCAGGCTGTCCCCTGGAAGGAGACAAAGTGCTCGTACATCTGGTCAATGCAAATCCCAGTTGGAATGGCCTCGTCCCAGCCCTGAACCCTGAGTTTGTCATTCCAGTTGTAGCCAGGAGCTGGCCACCTGCAGCAGGGGAATGTCACCACTCCAATGTCACCACATCGCCCTGGCCAGGGCCCAGGGCCCCCTTTGTCTGTTTGCACAAAGCTCCTGGGCGGGTAAAGCCTGGGAGCCGACACTGCCGGGGGAACCCCAGCTCTGCAGAGGAGAGGGACAGCCCTGTCCCATCCCATCCCATCCCATCCCATCCCATCCCATCCCCACTCCAGTGGCTGCAGCACAGCCCTACCCAAGGTGCTTGGCCTTTAAATTATTCCCACAGGGGCCAACTGAAAATAATAAAAGAATTGTTTCTTTTCCTGATGGAATTTATTTTAATCTGTATATAACTTGTAATTTTGGGCTAATTCCTATTTTATTTCTTCCTTAACAGTATTTTTTTTTTCTGCATTAGCTATCATTCTTGTGAAGAAATCATGTTAATATAAGTATGTAGTGAAGGACCAAAATGGTGTTGTCCAGGTTGGATGTTGGATAAGCAGGGAGCAGGAAGATTTTGTCCATGTGCCAAATGACCCCACTCAGTCCTGCCAGTGGTGCTGCCCATTCTCCAGACAATCATCCCTCGGCTTCCCTTTGCCCTGAACTTCCTGGGGCCTTGGAGGAAGGTTCCAGTGATTGGGAGCAGCACAGGAGGAGGAGGAGGCCAGTGGAGATGCTCTGCCTCGATGGCCCTGCTCCAGGAGAACATGGAAATGGCCTTAAAAATGGGGATGGATCCATCCTGTCCCATTCCAGCTGCAGCTCTGACTCCTGGCAGCTGCTCAGAGCAAAGCACGTGTCTGAGCATGGGACTGTAGCAAATCTGTACCTGTATTTTTACATAATGTTCTCTTCCTGTTCATATTTTCTTAATACAGTTTGTTTGCTTCCTCTTTTCTTGTACTGTCTCCCTTTTTGGGTCTTCTTTAATTTAGCACTGATGAAAAATGTTAACTTTCTCCACAGTTAAGAGAAATAAACAGAAAGCCTGGCTGAGTTTCTACTTCTCTTGCCCCTCTCAGTCAAATACAGCTGACAGCTGCTCCAGGTGACAGCAGGGTGGCAAGGGCTCTGGAGGGTGTGTCATGAGATGCAGATGTTGTGTGAGAACATGCAGAGGCCTCAGAGATGCCAGCAGCAGAATGAAACTTCTTTTTATTGCTCATAGTTGGGCCAGCCTGGCTCCTTGGAGCTGTCATGCTCAGAGCACACACACAGTTCATTGGTATCCAAGAGTTTATTGCTACCTTAATTTACAGTTTAACAGTGTGATCAGAACAGATCTTACATCAACTCTGCCCCTGTGAATGTGAAGCTGGCAGTGTGTGGGGCTGGCTCACCCTGAAATTGTAGCTGCCACGTCCCCTGCATGGGGTGTGAGGAGCTGAGCCCTGGGCAGAGCCCCCTCCTCACTCAGGGAGGAGGGAAAGGCAGGTGGGAGCTGCAGCACAGCTCCTCATCCTGCCCCTGCTTCCCCCTCTGCCTGGAGCATCCACTCCTGGCCCCAGAGCTGACTCCATGGGAACAACTCTGGCATCAAGTAGTTTATCAAATGACCAAAAGGTGTCTGGCATCACCTCACCTGTGCAGGTCACAGCTCTGCCAAAGGCACCAGGAATTATTGTGGGGGGAAGAGACAGAAAAAAGAGAAACAGGAGGGAGAACTGGGTCAAGGAATAAGCCAAGCACATGGATTTAAGTTCCTACAATCCCTGATTGGGGCGTGCTCTCCCCACGCCAGGGGTGCAGCAGTGTTGGCCCAGGTGCCAGCAGGGACGGAGAGGGCAGCACGGGCACCTCAGAGCCCAGAACAGCCTTGGCCTTTCCAACCTGAGCCACGCCCTGGGCTGCTCCCGGAGCCTGTTCCGGGTCACCAACGCCAGCGAAGCCAGGAGTGCCCGGTGCCAGCTCTCCCGTGCAGGAGCTGCTGTGTCACAGCTGTCACACAGAGCCCTCCTGGCCGACAAGAGACCAGCACAGTTCAAGCAGAAAGGCTCTGCTGCCACCTTCTCTCCGTGGGCTCAGTCTGCAGAGGTCTGCAGGTCCCTGAGGCAGGTCCCTGAGGCAGAGGGGTCCCTCGGGGGTCCCTACACGTCGGTCTCGATGCGCAGCCGCTCCATGCGCCGCACGTTGCCCTCGGCGGCCACGCGGCTCGTGATGGGCCGGGCACAGGCCTGGGGGAACCAGCCCCGCTCCCCGTCCCGCAGCCGCTCCCCCCAGCACCAGCCTAGGACAGAACAGAGCGGGTGACACGGCCAGGAAGGGCCGTGGATGCTGGGGAGGCACCAGTCCCTCCCCTGGAGGTTCTGGCTAGAGGCATCCAGGGATGGCAGGGGAGGAGGTTTTTGATTTACTGCCTGTTCTGGGGTGTGTTTCTCCCCTTTCTGAGGCCTCTGCTGCTGGTGCCAGCCACAGCCTGCACACAGGAGTCACCCCTAAGGAGTGCCACCTCCCTCAGCCCCGCTGTCACCTGGTGGGACACAGCACCAGCCCGTGCCACGGGTCTCACCAGCAGCCAGGGTTTCCTGGAAGCTTCTGCAATTGCTAAAATCCCAGTTCCCAGGGATCACTGAAGGTTCCCCCCACCCTGGCTCCGCTGAGGTCAGAGCCTGCCCTGGCACTCACCGTCCTCTCCCCCCAGCACCAGGACAACGTCGGCCTGCTGCAGGGACAGCTCGTCCGCCTCCTTGGCCAGGTAGGCGCGGGTGATCTCCACCTGGCTCAGCTCTGCAGGACAGGGGACAGCAGGGACAGTGAGCACAACCAGCCCCCTGCTCAGCTGTGACCCCCAGCTGCCCGCCCAGGGCTCCACAGCACAGCGTGCTCCTTTCCCTCCTGTCCCTGCCCCTCATTCCTCCAAGCTTGTCAAACTTCCTCTAACAACAGCTGAAGGCATTCCTGGAATTCCACTGTGCCTCCCAGGAAATGTATTTAAGGTTAATTGTGACTGATAACTTCATGGGAGGAAACTCCTAAGGAGCAAAGCACTGAGCTTTCCTCTCCATTGGCAGGAGTGGAAGAGAACCAGGTAAAAACCCAGGTCTGCAAATGCTCTGGTGTAACAGGGAGTCCCAGCAGAGCCAGGTTGCCCTCTGGCACACGGTACCTCCTTTGGGAGTGGTGTCAGGCTTCTCCTTTTCCCTGTGCATCAGCGCCGACATCCACCGGGCCCGGTCACTCCTGCCAGAGGGAAACACAAAGAAAGCCTTAGGCCAGCATCCCTGTGGCCAGCAGGAGCTGGACATTCCCAGCAGGATGAAAGCTCTCCGGGGGAGTCAGGACACTTCCCAAGTCACACACACAGCCCAGCTGCGTTGCTTCACTTGGACAGGGGAAGCTGACACGGGAATTATATGGAAAATCTAAGAGAGAGGAAGGAACAGAGCCTGGGAGAAGCCTGTGCACATCCCCATTTGGGAGAGGGAGCTTTGCAGAAGCCTCAGAGGATTCCCAGGGCACCAGTTCATCCCAGGAGGCAGAGCAAACCCCAGCGTGGCACTCACAGCGTCTCTGCTGACAGCACCACCTCTTCCCGCCGGCCCTCGCTGTCCTTCTCCAGCACCACCCGCAGCAGGTGCCCACCAGCCTTGCCAGGAGGAGGGGAGGGTGGATCCGTGCTCTCCACCTTCTCCACGGTGACCTGGTCCAGCGTGGCGTAGTTCATGACCGTGTAACTCTCCTCGCTGCGGCACAGACGGGATCAGCGCCTCAGCTGTGGGATCCAGGCCACGTCCCAGCTCCCAGCCTGGCACAGGAGGCTCAGCAGGCGTTGCCAGAGCTGCCTGGAGCTGATGTCCAGGGTGGGACGTGGCTCTAGGGGCTTGCTGGCCACCCACCCACCGAGGCAAAGCCACTGGTGGGACTGGGAGCTTCACTTCTGGCTGACAAGGGACACCTCAGAAAGGTGAAACCAGGCAGATCTCACGGATTTCTCTGGTATGTGCTGCTCGGGAAATCGGGGTTTAACCCCCTGGCTGTTCTCCAGGGAAAGGCAGGGCCCTCCCGCCGCCTCACCTCTTCTTCTTGGTGATGATCAGGACGTCGTTGAACAGGAAGAGGTAGCAGAGGCGGCCGGCGCCGCGGCGGAAGATCCCGGCCTCCTCCGAGAGCAGCAGGTGCAGCTCCCCCCGCTTCAGCAGCCAGCGGGACACCGAGATCAGAGGGAAAGGCTGCAACAGCACCAGGGGCAGGCTGAGTTACTGCCCTCCTCACCAGCAGCACGAAATCAAGGCAGGGAGTGAGCCTGCAGCAGCTCGTGGTCAGTTGGGATGGACACACCACATGGTTTTGAGTGTCTCTACAAGGGATTTTCCAGGAGGCAGGTAAAGGTGGAGCAGCCGTGCACCCCACTCTGGCACACCCAGACACAGCCCCTGGACCCCAACAGCCCCTGGCACCAGCAGTGGGTGACAGTGGCCTGCTTTACTACCCCCTTTAGAAACTGCCTGCATCCACCAGCCCAGTCAAGGCTTCTCAGAAGGGTTCCCAGCACAGGCTTGACCTGCCTGAACAAACCCCAGAAGACTTCCCACCACCACCACTCCCACAAGGCCTCACCTTCTTCTTCCCGAATTCCAGCTGTTTCTGCAAGGTGTACATCTGCTCCGTCCTCTCCATAGCCCGAGCTCCCTCATTGCAGCTCCTGACCAGCTGGGAAGAGAAAAACATCACAATGGAAGTGGAGAAGGGTTGGACACTGAGCCCATCCGTCTCCCAAACCACCCCCTGGCTGAGGGTCAGGGGCTGTCCCACTTCCCTGAGCAGGAGGGACAGACAAATCCTGGCACAGGCTTCAAACCAGGTGTGGGAAAAGGCTCTCCTAGAGAGAGATGGCAAATGGGCTCTGCCTGGAGAAGTGAACCTGCACCAAAACTGAGGAACAACAGGAAGAGGAAGAATTAATCATCTGAGGAGAAGTGCTCAAGGCAGGAGGATGGACAATCACACAGAGGGGAGGACTCTGCTCGGATGAGAGTGGGACAGACTGGGAGCAGCAGGAATGTGCTGCCAGAGCTGCTCTGCAGGGGGAGGAAAGGAAGGGTGTCCACTGGCACGGTGGTGGCCGCGGTCTCTGTGGCCCTTTGGCCTGTGTGACTGACCAGTGGATGGGAAAACACAGGGAGATGAGATCCAGGAGCATGGGCAGTGCACAGTGCACAGCTCCTGCACTCTGCACTTCCCTCTCTGCTTCACTCACTGCCCTTTGCCCAAATCCCCAAAAACCACGCTGAGAGTTATCCCAGGAGGGACAAAGATGGGCCAAAGAGGAAAGGAGAAAAGAGGACAAGAAAAAGGAACAAACCAAGATCAGGTGGCAAAGGTGAGAAGGGAAAAGAAGTGTTCATCCAGCAGCTTTTGGAGCAGAGGAGTCTCAAGTGAGCTGGTGCTGGGAGGGAAATGAGAGGCCGGAACGGCAGCGTTGGATCAGTGCTCCAGAGGGCTGAGCTGGCAGGAGGAGAGGTGGAGGGCTGGCAGCTGGGCCTCACCTTGCTGATGGCCTTCACAGCACGGCTGGCAGCTCCGAACGCTGCAGTGCCTGCCTTTGTTTTTTGTTGGACAGTCTGGAATTCCAAGATAAGAAGTTTTAGTGACATTGCTCCACACAGAAGGGAGCATCAGCTGCCTCCCTGGGATTTCAGGATGTTGATTGAGCTGTTCCCAGTGGTCAAAGGAAGTGCTGGGAGCTGTGAATCTGGGGGTTTCATGTCTGGTATGTGCCTGCCCACCCCGTGGTCCTCATCCCTGCAACCCACTGGGAGCAGTTACTGGAAATGCCACCTCCAGCAGCTTTGCCATTTAGAGCAGATTTCCAGGAAGAATGCAAGACCTGCTTTCCATTTCTGGGCTGCCTGATCACTCATCAACAAGGGCACCTGTGCCACCCCACCCTGGGACTCAGATATGGCACAGAAAAACCTCAGGTTGCTCAGAGGGGTGGCACCAAGACATGAAGGGTTATTCACAGAGCTTTAAGCTGCACACTTGACATCCCTAAGAGATGCAGATTGCTCTGGATATAAATCACAGAATCACAGAATGTGCTGAGCTGGAAGAGACCCATTAGGATCATCAAGTCTTGGCCCTGCACAGGACACCCCAAGAATCCCACCGTGTGCCTGAGATTTATCCAAATGCTTCTCCTGAATACGTGCTCAGCATTCAGGCCCCAGCTCCCAGAGGGCTGGGAGTCCAAGCAGAGGTGTCCCGGGCTCAGAAAACCACAGGGAATAGCAGAGTCACCTCTGCAGAGGTGCCAAGCAATGCCACCATGTGACTACTTACATCTAAGAGCAGAGGAAGCCGTGTTACCCTCTGCATGGGCAGAATGAGAAATGAGATCATTGGCAGGCCTCCACACTCTGGTTTTCTTTCTATTTGTTTCAGGGTCTCTTTAAATAAGGGGTTTGTGTTTCTGGAACAGGACAAGAAAGCTCCATTAAATCTGTTCTTCAGTTGTCAGGATTTTCCAGCAGCTCTCCACGCACGGGAAATGCAGAGCAGCGATGGCACTGCCTTGGGTGCTCATTGCACACTCTGCCCAGCTCAGAGTGCCCAGCTGGGCAGAAACAGGACTGGTCCCACAGCAGATGGTGGAAAAGCACCCAGAGAAGGAGGGTGAGCCCACCAAAAGGTGGGTAAAGCCACAGATGTACCACCAACAGACTCAAACTTGGCCTGGAGGTGAACAGGGCCCATCCGTGTCCCTGCGTGACCCCTGCAATCCCTGGCAATTCCTTGGCCAGCCCAAGCCCTGCACTCACAGCAGCTTATCCAGTGTCCTCTGCTGATAGACTTCGTTGGAGCAGTAGCTGATGTAGGGGTTGAAGTGTTTCGAGGCGTGTTCCTCCACGATGTCGCTGATGTCCGGGATCACGAGGTGCTCCTGGTGTCGCTTCTCCAGATCTTCAAAGAAGCTGAGGAGAGAATTTAAACGACCTCACCACAAGACTCACCAGGGCCTGACAAACTGAAAGTTCCCATTGCAGCTGCTCCATGGTTTTCCCAGAGGAGATGGGGCCTGGATCCCTTCTGGCAGGGCAGCTCCAGCAGAGGAGACACCCACGCCCTCCCTAGAGGCACAGGCTTCCTCCAAGTCCTGCATGGGATCCCTCCCCCACCTCAGCCCTTCAGGAGGTTCAGTTTCTGCCCCATCAGGAAGCCACAAACCCTCAACGCCCCCGCAGTCATTCCCAGGGCTGCTGCATCCTCCTGCTGCTGCTTTCCCACATGGACACAGCTCGCCCAGCACCGGCTCCCAAGGTGTTTCCTCCCCAGCTCCCAGGGAGAACCTTCAGCAATCCCAGGGATGGTTGGTTTTGCACTACAAAGAAACAGCTCAGGGTCCCCTCCCAGGCCTGCCTGGCCCCAGCCCCACTCGCCTCGTGCTGACTGTCAGGATGTCACCGATGTTGGAGAAGAGGTGGTGGTGCTCTGTCTGGGTCATGGTCTCTCTCAGCTCCTCTGACCTCATGAAGTGAGCCACCAGGATGCTCAGGCTGTGCATGTAGGAGTACTCAGAGGTGATGATCTCAAACATGGCCTGCAGAAAGCAGGGCAGGGAAGATGCAACAGCACAAACTGACTGGACAAAGCTGGGAATTAATTGCTAAATCTTATTTATACTCTTTTCTCACTGGAAATGACTTGGCTCCATGTTGGTTCTCTGCGTCACCTCATTCATGGCCTGGCCAACACCAACAACCCCAGAGTGTTTTAGGACACTCAGTCATTGAAAAGCCACAGTATGAAGATGTTTTCCCTTCCCATCAGCACCTGATGGAGCTGCCTGTGTCCCCAGCAATGTGTGCAGGTGAGCCCTCCCAGCCCTGGAAGCAGCAGGACCATGAACAGAGCTGAGCCCAGCTCCACCTGGACTGACTCTGACAGAGCCAGGTGTGTCCCACAGCCTCTGGTGCCCGGGCATGTCCCAGGCCGCTCTCACCTCCTGCCGCTTGCGCTCCTCCGGGGAGATCCTCTGCAGGATGCCCGACTCCAGAACCTGCGGGGAGAGCCCGGGATGAGCAGCACGATGGTGCTTGCACGCCCTCTAGTGCAGCCTGGGGCTGTCAGCCGCGCCAGTGCCCATCCCATCATCACCCATCCCACCGTCCCACATCATCCCACACCATTCCACCCCATCCCACCCCAGTTCACCATCCCACCCTCACACACCACCACACCCCATCCCACCCCATGTCACCATCTCACACCATCCCACACCACCACCCACCATCACCACTGCCCCCAATCACTCACTCCTGCATCACCCTCCCCAGCCCCACAGCCCCCAGCAGCTGGCTACTGCCACTCCCTGGCTGAAGGTGACCATCTCCACAGTCCACAGGGGATGTGTGGGATGGTGTGGGATGGCCCAGGAGGGAGCACCTGCCTTCCCCCCTGCCGCACATGAACCCCAACCACAGCACCACAACCCACACCAACATCCCTGGGCAGACCCTGGGTGTCCCAGCCAGGGCTGGACAGCCCAGAACACCCCAGTGCAAGGACTAACGCTGTGGAATGATCCCCTCACAGCCCTCAGACCCTCTGGGCTGGCTGCTCCTACCTCTGGGAGCTGGCTCCAGGTGACCTGTGCCGGGCGGTAGCTCTGCACCACGATCGCGGCGCCCGGAGGGGACGGCTCCTCTGGTGTGGATTCCTCCAGCAAATCCTCGTCTGACTCATGGCTGACAGAGTTCAGACCTCTCTCACGGATCTCCTGATACAGCCGGGGCTCTGTGGAGGACAAGACACGAGGTCAGCGCAGCTCTCCCAGCCGAGAGCCTTCCCTTCCCACCACGGCTGCCTTGCCCTGTTGGCCACGAGCCACAAGCGTCAGCGAGCCCGGGCCAGAAACTCCCTGATGAGGTTGGACTTTGCACTGCAGTGATTACCCAGCAGCTCCTGCTCCCAGCAGCCTCCCACAGCTCTCCCATTTTCCCTGGGAGCCATCCAGCTGCAAGCACTGCAGCAACTGGAGCATTATCTGCCCCAGGAGTGGGAAAGCAGGGCCGCAATGCTCCTCTTGCTTTGGGGAAACAGAGAATAAAGCCATGGCCCCAGGGAGCAGCACAGTGGGAAGGAGCCTTGCAGGGATTTGCTTGGCTGAGGCAGAGGAGACAGGGGCACTCACGGTCCTTGAACGAGCCGCCGCGCTTCTGCACCCGCCTCCGCCCGAGGGTTCTCTGCAGGGGCAAGAGGAGAGCCTGCTGTGGTTACCACACTTCTGAGGCCCTGAGAAAACTCCTTCAGGAAAAGGGGGCGTTACCTGTGCCAGCCAGCCCACACCTCCCTGTTCTTTCAGCCTGGCTTTTGTCTGAGCTCTGTTTGCTTTACCCAGGTGACTCAGCTTTCACCTCCCGTAATCAGGGTCATGCTCTGAACCATTCTGTACCTACACTGCTGCTGTCAAATCTCCCTCGGAACCTGGACTTTGCCTGCTCTGGAGTCTCCCTTTCCCCAGACGTGCTTCACCCATGTTTGTGTACGACTGGAGCCACTCTCCCGGCCAGCCCCACCCTGCAAACACCCTGCAGCCGCCTGCCAAGTGTCCCGGGAGCAGCTATCTCCACTCCCCACCAAAGCCATGTCAGCTGTTCCTGCATTCTCCAGGGACCTGCAGCATCTGCTGGTGACATGGAGCTTCCCAAGGCACCAGTCATGACACCAGGCTCCAAAACTGACCGGAGCTGCGGGCTCTGCAGCTCCTCTGTCACCACCAGGACAGCAGGACGTCATCCCAGTCTGACAGGGGTGACAGCAGGTGCCAAACCCACCTTGTTCCTGCCGGGGCTGCGGTCGGGCAGGGCGCTGCCGTCCTCGGACACAGGCTTCAGCGAGGGAGCGGCCTTGGCTGGCTCCAGCTCCGCGCCCGGGCCCTTCATGGCGGCGCGGTAGGACATGTTCCTCAGGTTGCGCTTGAGGCCTCCACCATCATCCTCATCCTCCACCTCCAGGGACAGGATGGGGACGGCCGCCCGCTTCGGGTCAGGGCTCAGGGGTTCCCGGCTCGCCCCGAAGCTCTGGTGTCGGGAGGGGCTGTTCTTGGGCTTGGAGGAGACGGCCAAGCTTTTGGGGATGAGCTGCTGCGTCCCCACCTTCAGCGCGGCCGGGCTGTCCGTGCTGAGGACGATGCGACGCGGCTCGGCCGAGGTGGGGGAGGCCAGCGGTGACAGCGGGGTGGCACCGGGAGCCGCGGTGGAGCCGCGCTTCCCAGGGGGACAGGTCAGGCTGGGGGGCTCCGGCCGCACCGGGTGGCATCGGTACTCCAGGAGCAAGGTCTTGTCATCCACAGAGGTGCCAGAGGCGCTCCGAGACATGGCAGGGGGCCCGGGGAAACAGCAAGCTGAGGAGGACAGACAGACACACGGACAGGTGGCTGAACACCTCCCAGGAAGGCAGCAGGAATTTACAATGAGCCACGGGAACCTTGGGAGGACTCAGCCTCCGCCTTCCCAGGGTGCTCCGCAGGCAGGGCCTGTGTGGGCACACTCGGGATGCTGTCACTGCCTGCGTGTCTCGCAGGGCCACTCGGGTGCCAGGGCCAGGCTGGGGCTCCAGGATGTGGTCAGGCCGGGGTTCCAGGCCGTGGTCAGGCTGGGGCTCCAGGCCGTGGTCAGGCCCCAGGAGCAGCCAGGCCGTGCTGCAGGCACCAGGCAGGCTCAGACCTGAGCCAGGCACGCCTGGAGCCGCACCGAGCCCCGCTGCTGCCACACCTCCGTGTCCCCTTGTTCCCCTTTGGGGTGCTGCCACCCACCACAGCCGGTCTGCACCCTCCCCAATGCCACCTCCCCCGGGCTGTGGAATCCCCGGCGGCGGCGGCGCCTGGCCGTGAACCCTGAGCTCCTCCGAGCTCGTACCTGCCCCAAACCGCGCCGAGGGGCGGCTCCTCGCCACCCACAAAAACACCTGCCCCAGTCCCTGGGATCCTCAGCCGGGGTTACGGTTACTCATCCCCTCCTGTGCCACCCACGGAACTCTGCCCCTACGGAACACACAGAGCATTTTATGCCCTCTGCCTGTTACATAACAGGAGTTCAGGAGAAGCTCTGGTTTAGTTCTCCTCAGCTGAGACCTCGTTGTGTGCCAGTGCCATCTCCAAGCTGTTCCCTTTCAAAGACCAGGAAACAAACCAAGGCTGGACCGTGCTTTTCCCAGCATGAATGCCTGGCAGGAGGACAGCACAGACCCATCAACAACAGCTCATTTGACAGAGAAGCTGCTCATTCCTCTGTCCTTGGATGCGGGACACATGCTCTGTGTCCAGAGGCCTGCCAAGTGTCCTGCAGACGAGGAAAGCGCCACATTCCGCTCTTAACCCCATCCTGGCTGAGGATGAAGCTCATCCTTAAGTCCCTGCAGCAATAAACAGGCCGGAATCCAGAGGCTCTGGGGGCTGCAGCATCCACAGCTCTCGGTGCTGGGGTGGAGGAAGGCTCGGTGGCCACACAGGGCATCGCCCCCCCGTGTCACTGCCCACGGTGGCACACGGGCACAGTCACCGCAACTCGGTGCTTCCACCCCTGCCTGCCCCGGGCTGGGGCGCAGCGGGCAGGGCTCGAAATGGGCTGCGAGCACGGCGGGATCCAGCCCTGGGAAGCACCCGACCCCCCTGGGATGGACCCAAACCCCGCCGGCATGGCTGGGCACTGAGACCCTGGGGGACAGCGGGCACGGAGCCGCGGCAGGACGAGCCCCGCTGCCCCTCGGCAGGGGCGGCACAGCCGGGTCCCCGCCGTCCCCTCCCCGGAAGGCGCTCGGCAGCCGCTCGCTCGGGGCCGCCGCCCGCACGGCTGCCCGCGAGCCCCGCTGCCCGTGCCGGTGCCGGTGCCGGTCCCTCCCTGGGGTCCCCGGTCCCTCCGCAGCCCCCCAGCCCCGACCCCGCCGCGCCCGCACCTACCCGCGCCCCTCGGAGCCAGCGCGGCGGCGGGGCAGGTCGGGCCGGGGAAGGGCTGGGAGGGACCAGGAAAGGCTGGGAGGGAGCGGGGCGGGCCCGGGGGAGGGGTCAGGCCGCCCCCCGAGGCCGTGCCGGGGTGGAGGTGCAGCTCGCAGCCCGGAGCCGCAGCCGGTGTCCCGCACGTCCCGGCTCCGAGGAGCGCTCTGCTCGCTCTCCCCGTGCCGGGGCCGCCCCGGCTTCCCAGGGGTGAAATATTAATTAAGCGTCACTGGAAACAGTGTTTTGCTGCTTCTTGATGAGTCTCAAGCAGGTGCTTGGACTCTCGGCATTGCCTTGTCTCCTAAAATCGCCCGTCAGGGTCACTGAAGGCGAGGGGATTGTTCGGTGTCGTGCTCCTGTCGCGTTAACGGGTGACAAGCGCGTGTGCCCCGGCTGTGCTCGGGGTCTGGTGTTTCAGAGCCCGGGGACTGTCCCTTACTACAGGCACGGCTGATGCTCGCTTTATTTGAGTCTTCAGTGGTCAGAGGTAAACTCAGGCGGTCGCTCCGGATGCACAAAACATCAGTTTCGGCTGCTACTGGGAAAGAAGATCTGAGGGTCAGGCTGCTGACAGCTGCCCAGCTGCCCAGTAAGGCTCAACAGTGCTCTGTGTCTTTTCTGGGAACAGACTTTTCCTTGACCTTGTCTTTTGCCCCCCTGTTCTGCTCCTCGCCACCCCCCAAATGGGGCCTTTTTCTCACTTGTTTGTGGTGAATCTCAAGCACTTTGTGCATGACAAAGTCCACTTGTCAGCAATATTCTTTTAAATGCCTCTGTTCTCTCCACTCCGGGGCCTGCCTGACAATCGCCCCATTATCACAGCTTTCTTATCCCAGAGATTTTTTATCCTTTCCCTCCGGGGCTAATAAGGAGAAAAGCTCCAGCGAGAGGAGGGCTCCTACTCAAGGGTTCAGCTCGGACTGAAACCCTCCCGATCTCCGGGGAAGGGCCATTATCCCGTATGTGGGACACCATCATTTGATCACCATGAATGACTTTTTGAAGCGAGGCCATTCATCAGTTGTGTAATGGGGTTTTTAGCTCAAAGACCCGGCTTTCAAGTCATTTCTGCTCCCAGGGTCCCCTGGAGCTGAACCATCTGACCGCTATCACTGGGTAGTTCACTTCACTCTGTGAAAGGAAATATGCTTGACATTTTCCATCAGCTCACTGATGCCCCATCCCAACACATTCTCCCACCCTGGAATACTCTCACTCCTCCCTGTGCAAACATCCCCTCCCTTCAGTGGGGTGTGATGCGCCTGCTTTGCTCCGGGGAGGCCTTGAGTGCTGTGTCCAGCTCTGGGCCCCTCACAACCACAGAGATATTGAGGGGCTGAAACATTTCCAGAGACGGGCACAGAGCTGAGGAAGAAACTGAAGAAGTCCTGTGAGGCTGAGGGAGCTGGGGGGTTCAGTCTGGAGAAAATGGGGCTTGGGGGGGACCCTTTGGCTCTGCACAACTCCCTGACAGGAGGACAAGAGGGGACAGGAGGAGAGGAAATGGCCTCAAGTTGTGCCAGGGGAGGTTCATGTTGGACAAGAGGAAAAATTTCTTAATGAAAAAGGTGGCCAGGTCTTGGAAGGGGCTGCCCAGGGAGATTTGGAGTCCCCATCCCTGGAGGTGTCCAAGGAAGGCCTGGATGTGGCACTCAGGGCTCTGCTCTGGGTGACAAGGTGGGGATTGGGCACAGCTTGGAGTCCATGGTCTTGGAGGGCTTTTCCAACCTTAATCATTCTGTGATTCTGACCTCAGCAGCAAGTGGGGTGGCCATAATTCAGTTTTTTAAAGCTCTTTTGAATGTTACAAACCACACACAGCCAACATCAGACCCCACAGGAACTGCAGAGCAGCAAAGCCAGGCAGTGACATGCCCAATGTCCCATTCCTGGGACGTTCTCCATGGTTATTCCATGAAAAGAAGCTCACGGGACCACTGCTTATAAAAGCACACAGGTTTATTGCATATCAATCTCATGTATAAATTCATTGTAGCATTGGAAAGATTACATTTGGTATACATTCCTATTCTACAGCATTAACCTCAAAATCAGCTTTTTCTATTCATTATTTTAAAGGAATTTCTCTACACAAGTACATTTGTCTTTTATCACAAGCATCAAAATGAAATTTGTAAAATTGCCTTTTTTTTTTTTAATTATTTTCTACACTTCATATCTTTTATTTCATTATGCTCCCAACAAAGCGATTCCATATTAATTAATAACTGCCAACACTTTTTTCTTTCTTCCTTGGCAGTTCGAGGCTTCGAGCCTCGGACGCAAAATCTAATCACATATACAATAAGTGCATCTACGGAATTTTTTTCTTTTTAATAAAAATTTCACAAACGGACACAATAATGACTGCTAAACACAAGTCATGCACAGTTTACTTATAAACATAACAGAAGCAATATACAATCAAGAATGATATGGAACAAGCACCATCCTCTTTCTCAATGTTTTTTAAACATTATATGAAAACCAGACATTTACAATTGATTTAAAAAAAACACTATACAGGTCTAAAGGAAAAAAAAAAATCCAACCTAAATCATATCTGTATTGTAACAATGGGAAAAGGAATGACATAGGATGCACAGATTTATGATTCTTGCAAGCACAATATATATATGTTTTAAATTACATCTTCTGCAGGCTGGAAATGACATCAGGGCAAAACATCTCTTGCTTTGAAGAGAGCAACGAGAATGTAAAATACACTGAGAATTACTTTCAGAATTACTTTGTTCACATGTGAATTGCACATTTGGAAAAATCAAAGCTGCCTTTTTTTTCTTTTTCATTCTTTTTTTTTTTTTTTTTTTCTTTTTTGTTTT
>VZTJ01001127.1:1308158-1329771 GCA_013397795.1 Orthonyx spaldingii | reverse complement strand
GGCCCCTCTGACGTGCATTAAGAAAAAGGGAAAAGAAAAAAAAAAAACCCAGTGAAGGTCCTGGCAAGCCCTTCAAACCAGCCTGAATTTCAGAGCCATTCAGCACCTTCAGCTGTCCTTGAGATGAATGGTTAACGTGAGTGTGAAACAACACTGCAAATCAGAGCCCTCATTTGCCAGCATACATCTAAATATAAGTTAAGTGTCTATCTTCGAGCTGCCAAGCCTGATTATTTTTGGCTGGTACACATAATATACAACCCTATGAATCACTCTGTGTAATGCTCCAGGCCTGTGGTATTCTGCTGGCACAGCTTTGTAGAGAGGAGGGGGGAAAAAAACACCGGAGTGGTGAGTGAGGAGTGTTTGGGAAAGGGTTTTTTTTGGGGGACAACATCACCTGTAAGGCTGCTCTCCAGTGTGTGTCCGCAGATGCCTCGTCAGGTTGGCTGAGCGTGGGAAGATCTTGCCACAGTACCTGGACAGGGAAAGGCAAAGGAAACCATCAGGAGAGGTCATGGATGCCAGAGCACAACCTGAGTCCCTAATTCTGGCACCGCTCCCAAAATCCCTTCGTGTGCTCGCAGATGAGGGGGACAGCGGGGAGGACAAAACTCCCAGCCCAGGGTCACTGTGGTGGGCACTGTGGTCAGTGTGGGCACTGTGGGAGCACCAGGAGCAGCTGAGGGAGCTGGGAGGGCTCAGCCTGGAGAAAAGTAGGCTCAGAAAAAAACTTCTTGCTCCTCTAACTCCCTGACAGGAGGGTGTCAGGTGGGGGTCGAGCTCTGCTCCCAGGGAAGAGGGACAGGACAATAGGAAACAGCCTCAAGTTGCCCCAGAGGAGGTTTAGATTGGATATTAGGAATTTTTTTTTTCTCTGAAAAGGTTGTAAAACATTGGAATGGGATGCCCAGGGAGGTGGTGGAGTCACTGTCCCTGGAAGTGTTCAAAGAAAGTGTGGACATGGCACTTGAGGCTGTGGTTTAACTACAGCATTCCTGCATGGGGGTACAGAGGGTTTAATCACTGCCTGGGCAGATTGGCACTTGAGATGTTTCTGCATCTCCTTTACAGCCCTGTTGATGTGCTCATCATATGGAATCTGCTCTTTCATCCTTGGAATTCACAGAATTTTCCTCTGGATAAAGGCTGCAGCACCGTGCTGTGGGTTAGGAGGCTGACAGGCTGCTTGGAGCAAGGAATTGCAGCCATGGGAAATTAATAAAGGAAGGAACTGTGTTCTACAGTAAACCCGGTTCACAGTAAAATCAAAAAGGTATAAATAAAAACACTCCTTGGGAAATAAAAAACTGTGATAGGCTTCCTTAATTTCAGAGACCTTCAGCTGTCCTGGAGATGAACAGTTAATGTGAGTGCTCCCCAGCAATGGAAATCCAAGTGGTAACTTGTGAGTGTGCATCTAAAACTTAAGTTTAGTCCCTTTTGTAAGTAGAAGCCTCACATTTCTAAATACTCAACTGAAATCTGAGCCTGCAGCTTTTGTGGCGAAGTTGGACATAAGAGACCCATCAACTAAAGTTTGTACCCACTTTCTGCACCCCAAAAAAGTCCCCTCAGCAGGAATCACCATGAGAACCTTGAGGTAAAACTGCGACAGCAGACAGAGGTTTATTATTAAATAGCCGTGATCTGATCCAATTTGGAGCTGGATGGGTACGTGAGGACTTCTGTGGATAGAACTATGCTTGAAAGAGCTGTTTCCTGCATGCCATTTTTAAAAACTCAATCATTTTTCCATGGCTGAGGTTGGATGTAGCCGGGACTGGCGTTGGGAACGGCGGCGTTTGCTGCCGCACGCCAGAGACTTGGCCTGGGGACTTGGGTTTACTTGAGAATCTCCAGATCCGCTCCCAAGGTTATTAAAAATTACAAAGCAAACAGAAGATGCTGATTTCCTACCAGACAAAACAAGCTATTTCAGAGGGAATTAGTCATCCCAGCTCTGCTCTAACTCGGCCGCTCCTTGTTTTCCCTCCCGGTGGAGACGTCGGTGTGGAGCTGCTCCGCTCTGTGCTGGTGCCCAGCTGGGGTGGCACATCCCTGGGTGTCTCCAGACCCCAGGGTTTGATCTGGATGCCATGGGATGCCCGTGGGGTTTGAGCTGGATGCCGTGGGGTGCCCGGCTCACCTGCAGGTGTAGCGCTCTTTGCCCTTGCGCAGGATGGGGTCGGAGAGCGTGGGCGGCGGCGATCGGAAGTTGAAGGGGTGGTGGGGAAGGGGCTGCAGGGAGGAGCCAGAGTCGGCCTTCATGGCTGCAAAGCTCTCCAGTTTCTCCGTCATCGTCTCGATGGCCGACATCTGCAAGGACAAGGAGAGAGCCCCCGTCAGAAAAATCCACAGGAAGGGCAGGGTTTGATGCACGGAAGGTTTCTGGTTGGTCAAAGGCTGGTGCTGGTGTTTGCTGTCACTCCTGGAAGCTGGAGGCACAGTGGGAAATGGAGCCACTGAACCCAGCCAGGAAACACAGGAATAGTGTGTTGGTCATGGGGAAAGCAGGAAAGGCACAGGTGGCAAAGCCAGGCATTTAGTCCCAGAAATTAACACTTGTTCACTTTCTGCAGTGTGCCTGTGCTCACTGCCAGCACTTCAGATTAAAAATTATCTCAGAATACACCAGAGACATCCATTTTTTCCAGGGATAACACTGAAACTAAAAACCACAGTCAGATGCCTGAGGCAGAACTCAGTACATCACCCCAAACCAAAGTCTTGGGAAGAGGGAGCTCTGATGTCTCCTACAGTGGCATCGTTGGGGCTCAGAGGGACAGGGCAGCGAGCTGTGGGTGGGCAGAGAGGGACACAACCCCAGGATAGGGGAGACAGGGAAGTTTCGGGCCCAAAGCAGAAGAATCCTGGCCAAAGTGGAGTGGGAGGGATGTGTGATGGCTGCTCGGGGAACTGAGACAGGAGAGACTGAGGCTGAAGGGGTGAAGAGGGAGCAGCTGGGAAGAGGAGGAGTTGGAATCAGGCTCAGGATGGAGTGGCTCCACGGGGAGCTTGCCTGGTGAAGAGGCCAACACTTTAATTATGGGCAGGAAAGGTTCAGCAGCCCCCAAAGGTGATGGAAGGATGGGTGGGAGATGGCTGAGCTTCCTGGAGGAAAAGGGAGCTGCAGCCAAACCCCTGGATGTGAGTGGTGGCTGGGTGAGTTATGGTCAGGAGGAGCAACACCTACACATCCCATTGGGATGGGAGCAGCTGGCATGCAGGCCTGGAGATGGGACACCAAGCTGGATGCCCCTGGATGCTTTATCAGGTTTAGTTTTTTATGACTTGGCCATGTTCTTACAGATACGAGATTAACCACCACACCAGAGAGAGGGAGAAAGGGAAAAACCTGGAGGTGCAGGAGAAAAGGGAAACAAAAAAAAGGAAAGAATGAAGCTGGACTGTGTGCAAAAAAAAAATATTAAAAAATGGTTCTGCATAAAAATCCACTTTTACAGCACTTTTACTTTCATTAGAGAGCAACAGGAAATCCAAGTCTGAGAGACCGACGCGGCTCGGAGGACGCCGCCGACATCTCCGACGTCCAGCTTCGTGCACTCCTGAGAGCACTTTGGAGATAGCAGGGGCAGAAAAGAGGGATAAAACAAACAAGGCAGCAATAAAGCTGCCTCCTGGCTGCGCTGACATCAGCCGGGCCAGGCGGGAGCTGCGGAGGCAGCCGGGGCGGCAGCGAGGAGCGGAAGGCAGTAGGAAGCCATACATCACCCCGAGATGCTCGATTGTACAGGAAGGGCTGACCTTTTGCACGTTTACACTTTATTAAACTGGGCTTTACAAGGAGGAGGGGGGGACAGAGGGGGAAGAGAGCCAAGATATTGTTTAAAAATATACGGCTATGAAAAAAAGTTGTCTTAATCACCCGCCGAAGACATTGTGGAGGGCTGACAACCATTCATAAGCTGTAAAAAAGAGGAGTAGTAACCCCCACTTCCCGATAATAGATCCACAGCGCCTTAGCTGGAGGCTCCCAGCCCATGATAAATAGTAAGTAATACTTAGCACCAGCCACTTGAAAAGGTTACTTGATCATTTACAGCGCCAGCTCTGCCCCAGCTGCCAGTCATGCAACAAAACCATCACGTTAAAAAGCTCTCCGGACCTTTCAGAGCCGCGCTCTCAGCCCTTCGCCGAGGTACCTGGAGCTCTCCTTTGTTGTGCCCTGTTCTTTAGGCACTTAGTCAGAGATATTTGCTGCCTTGAGAGCCGTAGGCTGGTTTTAAAATTCTAAACACTGGCCACGGCCTCTCCAGTGGCAAAGGCACTTTGCTATTTACGGAACAACTGCCTGGTTATAATAAAACAGAAAGGGGGAAGAAAAGAAACTTAACAGGTGAGGAAAGGCTTTCCATTAAGTTATCAAGAAGTTACACCGGTTATTTATGTTGTCCAGAGTTTCATTTGGAATAGACAATGTAGGAAAACTCCCAGAGAGCAAAGGAACTTCTGCCAATGACTGGCTAAGAAATAAGAGCTGCTTGAAATTCATTTTGAGAGAGGAAACATCTCCTGAATGCTTTTATCACATCTTCTGGCTTCATCACGTCCCAGTGAGGGCACTCCAAGAGAGCTGGGGATTAGTCACAGAGGAAAAGGCTGAGACCAGGCTCGTGTTTAGAGCGAGACAAGCCCGGGTAGAACGTGACTCTGACTGACCAGGCACAGGAACGTTGGTCCTAATGAAGAAAGCAGAAGCAGGAACCCTGAAAATGTGGTTTCTTAGGAAAAGATCCAGGATCCAGAATTCTTAGGAATGCTGGATCCAGGGAATGGTCATGGCCCCAAGGCTGCCAGAACTCTCAGACACGGGGTGGGATTGTTGGGGTGTCTGTGCAGGGCACAGGTTGGACCTTGTGGGTCCCTTCCAGCTCAGGATATTCCGTGATTCTATGATAACACTGGAAGGGGAGCTGGAGGTACAAAACTCCCATATTCTGGAACAAATGCCCCGAGTTCCCTCGCTGTGTCTGAGATCCCTGACTGACTGCAGCATGGGAACGGCGCCTCTCCAGATCGAGTGATCTGAACACAGCGCCCCTTTATTTAAAATCACTTATCAGGAAGCTTTGGGCTGGAGTGATTGTAAATTTGAGGCTATTCTGCGTGACAAGCTGTTAGAGATAACCAGACCTTCCAGATCTTTTCACTGCCATGGGAAGAGGACGTGGTCAGGATTTCGGGAACAATGTTAACAGCCTTCCACCCGGAGCTTGCTCCTGCTCGGGGTCTGAACGTTTCTCATCGTCTCCTTGGGTTGCTTTGCCACGCTGGCTCCTCCCTGCTATCAGATTCTTTACAGGCAGATATCCCCACTATTCTAACTCACACAAACACAGGATGTTCCTGGCCAGCCTGTCACCATTATCCAGCCTGGATGAAGGAAAAATCGGGGGAAGTTATTAACCAAACTCTGAGGCTGGCGCGAAACAATGAGGGAACTAAGTTTAGCTGTGAAAGCAACCAGGACCCAGCTTTCACAAACCTGCGAGTTATTTATCTAAGGTGGGAAGCATTATCAGGGGAGAACAATGCTTGTGAATATAAAGGAGAGCACAATGAGGACCACGGAGCTGGGATCCCAGCCTGGTCCCAGCAGGAGGGATGGGGATAGCTGGGGACTGTCACACGCCTTTGGGGCCCCTGCCCGGCACTTCCACACACTCCTGGTGATGGAAGGGAACTTCAGGCAGGTAGAAAATGCTGCTGCGTGAGGGTTGGGCAGTCTTTTTTCACTCAGTACCACTGCAAATGACCCCCCCCAGGTGTTCCCAGAGGAAAAAAACACAGAGGCATTCTGTGAAAGGGGAGTTTGGCAGATCCCATGAGCTTCCCAGGCCTCATCCCTGTTTTTCTGGTAATGCATAGGAAAGCGCAAAGCACAACTACCATCATCCTCAAACTGGGTATGAATTAAAAGTGTCTGAAAGGAACTGGCGGAAAATAGTGGAGTTTCCATCCTCCTTGGATGAGGAGGAGTCTGATCCCAGTGATCCCAGGGACCTGTGTGTACGAGCTCCACCAGCATTCCAACAGCACAGCACGACAATGTCACTGCTTTTACCTGGGGGTGAAAAAGCAGCGGGGAGGGTCGCAGGTACTTCTCCTTGAGGGCACCCACGGGGTCTGTCACCTTCCGCTTCTCCACCCTGCTGGACAACAACACAGAGGGTTACATACCTCACAGGCAGCCCCACACAGCCACACTGTGCTTAAATTACACACAAGGCTATTCTCCTGCTCACACAAATGCCTTCCTCCCCCTTCTCCTGGACACTACAAGTTCTGATGCACAATTACCCTGCAGAAAGTGCTGGAAACAACATGAACACGAATCTCCTCCTTTGGGCAGTATTTTTTTAGCCATCAGGCTGATGACTGAGAAAACATTTTGCTCCTGCTCTGCTGTAGTGGTTTATAAGCCTCTGCTGTTGGGAAATGTCATGGAAAACCCTGTGTTTGGAGCAAAAATATCTGAGCAGGAGAAGCTTTAGAGTCCACAGCAGGCAGCCCCTGCATGGAAAAAAATTGTCTTTGAGAGTGTGCATTTATCTGAAGAGTTAACACTGGGCCAGACTTTGCAGCCCCAAGCGTGCTGAAATCATTAGGTGTTTCATATTTGTTTCCTCCCTCGCAGCTGAGACATAATTTGCATTGAGTTTCTTTGGCAAGCCCATGTGGACAATGATTTAAAAAGTGAGGGACTGGTGGGAGAATTCTGAAGCAACTCAGAAACCCGAGTTCTTCTGATATCTCCTTGGCCCATTCAAATATTTCATGTTTAAGCACCTAAGATGCAGAAATGACCCTAAAGTGAGGCTCCTGTTTTTGAAAATATTGGCTTTGCTTTCACAAGATATTCGACTTGCAGGGAAACTGAGGTGAGAAATCACCAAAACGACAAACTGAAGTGTTCTCTGAGGGAGAAAAGTGTTGTGGAAGTAACTCCAACAAACACAGCTGCATCTTTAAAGGGCTGGAATCGAGTCCATCCAGCTAAACCAGCAGAAATCCAAGAGTAAGAGTGATTTTAAGTACATTAGTCCAGCATAAATTGAGAGCAAATTATCTTAGCTGCATTTCAGCTGATTGGTGTGTGGATCAAATTTCCAAAGAGTTTAAAGAAGAGCCCTGCCGAGTGCAGTCAGCGAACTGTGCATAATCTGCATTTAATTCTTCTTGGGTAGAAGGAAAGAGAAGAGCTGGATTGGCGACGCAGTCAGAATTAGGGGGCTTTGGAAGGTACGTGCTTTTATGGGTCTGAGTTGCCAGAAAAATCAAAGAATGAGTAAAAAGTTGCTCCCTAAGCCCCCCTGACCAGCACAGCTTTGCTGTCCATGAGGTGCTGAAACGCCCAAGGGAACATCCCTGAGCCCAGCAGAGCCGTCAGGGGAGAGCCCTGCCTGCTCCACATGCGTAAAATCTGGTGAATTGACAGCATTTCCCCAGCTCTGCCATCTCCCAGCGCCGGGAATGGGGACACAAGGTCCAAACATCCCCGTCAGAGCCGAATTCCGCAGCACCAGGAGGATTAAGCCGATGGTTTCAGCCCAGTGCCTGAGAACGTCACCCCCACAGGCCCAGCTAAAAACTGCCCCCATTTCAGGCTGTCTGGCTGCATTAAATTATATCACCAGGAGAAAATGTCAAGGATTTAAGTGGCCTTTGGGAGAAAAAAATGAAGGAGCCAAATGATGTGAGAGAGTCTGATAAAGGGAAGTTTAGAAACAAAATATTTCCATATTTTTCAAGCTGGGACTTGGAAGCTGGGCTGTTTCGCTCATTACATCAGAAGTCTGATTCGCAAGCAACGCCACCGCTGACTTTCTATTTTAACACAAGACTAAAACTATGTGCATCCCATGGAATGCAACAAACGATGCCCCCATCCTTCACTTCCATCTGTCTTCTGGGTCTTTACAGTTTTCCCGAGGCTGCTGTTTTAATTGGCAGCAGCTTTTCCAAGCCACGTTGTTTCAGCATTCCTGCTGAGCGTGCCCAGAGGTGGCAGGACCCTACGCGGATTCTTTTGCCTTTCTATCCCATTTATTGATTTCTTTTTTCCCAGGAGTACTTTTTATGAACACTGCTCACACCATGCCTGATTTCTCCAGGAGGAGATGGCCATGGTGGGTGCCAGGACACGGCACCTCTTGGACTGGACACGGTGTGGGCACGCAGTGGCACATCACCCCTCATAGCTGGCGGAGCCAGAGACGCTCGTTTCATGGCCAGCACTGAGGGCTCACTAATCCTCATCCCAGCCGACAGCTCCTTGGCCTGGCCAGACACTGACATCACTTTTTCCCACAGTTATCAGCCCTGCGACAGCGGCCGGCGGTGACATCGGGGCTGTTGTGGTGCTTGCAGCCCTTTGAGCGCCCACCCTGGTGCTGACACCGTCACACTGCGGTGGCTCTGAGGCTTTCCAGCGCCAGGGACACGCCAGACCCCGCAGGGAAACAGCCTTCCAGCAGGCTGGGCACAGCAAGGATCACCACGCATCCAGCACAAGGAATGCAAGGACAAAGCGTTCACCTCCACGAACTGAATCCAGGAGCCCTCCAGGCCAAGCACACAGACCCAAATGGATGCTGTGGAGCATTTAGACATGGTGATGTCCAATTTAGAGGTGCTGTTTCCTAAATCGAACTAGTTCTGGACATGTCTTTTCACTGGGCTTTGCTAAAACCAAACATGCCACATGCACCTCATCCATGGCAGGAGGAAACCAAAGGCAATGCCTGGATGGGTCACACAAATTTACTGTTACCCTCACCACAAAGTTTTAATAGTTTTCCTTTGGAAATAGGTTTCATAAAAAGCTCTCAAGCAACGAAAGGCCCAGCTTTTCTCTTTGTGCCTCCTCCTGAATTGATTCCTTCTGGAAGTTTAGCTGGCATTTGGATAACTTCACCCAGCCTCCTCTACACACGCCTTCCATGTTCAGCTCATTCTGACGTAACACGTCAGGCTCTCCTCAGAACCATCTGTTCAAGTGACACCAGAAAGGCCTTGTTATCTCCCAAGAAAGATAAATCTGTGAGAAATGTATCTGGGAGAGATCTGGGTAGTAACACGCTACCATGTGTTTACACGGTACTTGTTACTCCAAGAGTAACGCGTTTCGGCAGGTTGGGTCTGCAGCACGGAAAAACTCCAAGAAAAGGCATTAGAAAGGAAAAGGGAGGGTGGGAGGAAGAAAGGTGAAGCAGCTCACAAAAGGCCCTCAAGTCAGTCAGTGGGAGAGCTGCATTTCCAGGCTCCCAGGACTCCTGACTCATTCCCAAGCCATGAGAGCCCGGGGCTCCAAGGCAGCTGAACTCTGCATTCTTATCGAATCAAACCTCTGGAATTTCCCCAGCAGAAGTGCCATCTTAGCGATGGCTCGTGGGAGAGTCCTTAAATAGGTCAAGTTTCTTCTTTATCAAAATAAGGATGTGTTCTTTACACATCGATTACCAGGGCTCCTTGCAATTACTCAGCCCTTTCCATTCAGGAAACTCAACGTATTGAGAAGCACAAACAGCCACAGGAGATGTTCACTGTTCTTCCCAACCAACCTGCATTCTCCCCTGCCTCAGGGTGTGGTGTCAGCTGGAAAAGGAGCTGGTTAGGGAAAGGCTTAAGGCAGGGTATGTTAATACCTGTAGATGGGGTCCATGAAAAAGGGCGATGGCTTAGCGTAGTGCAGGGAAGGCTGCTGAGGCAGCTGGGACTGGGAAATCTTAGGTAAGACCTCACTTGCCATCAGCTTCCTCTCCCCATAAATGTGGTTTTTCCGTGGCTCTCTCCCTCCGTTCTGGCTGGCTCGGATGCGGTTGCCAATGCTCAGGTCCAGTGGCTGCTCCTCCCCTGAGGACGGGGCCGGGAGGACCTTGGGGGGCGGCAGGATTGGCTTAATCTCTTTTGGCTTCGTGGTGAGATCGAAGGGGGACTCCGAGCTGGTGCCGCCGACTTTGTGGAGGTCCCTGGGTGACTTTGGTTCTGCCTTGACCAGCAAGTTGTGATTGAGGGTCCGCTCCGTGAAAGGGTAGAGGGAGTGGGGGAAATTGGGGAGGAACTGGAAGGGGAACATGGAATGATACGGGAGTGAACCCATCTTTTTCTCCTGCATCCCCATAAAGCCAGGCCCAAAATACTTCTCTGCGATGGAGGCGATAGCTTTGATAGAGTCATTGGCTGCCCCCGTGGTGGGCAGCAGGTGCTCCTCGGGGGGAGGAAAGAAGGAATGCTGAGAATAGAAGAGAGGGATCTCGCTCGTGGTGTTGGTGGAACTCGCAGACACCGAGCTGCTGACGAAATCTGGCTTGGTCTCCATTTGTTTGCTCTTGTCTTTCGTTTTGTCCCTGTCACTCTCTGCGTCACTGTCCAGGTCAGAGCCGGTGCCAGTCGTGGTGTCCAGATCCGTGCCCGTGGTTGTATTGACATCCTCAAAGTCACTGCCATCGGACATGTCGCTGTTCCTGGCTTTTAGCTTCTCCAGGTAGGAGTTTTCCAGGCTGCTTTCACATTTCTCCTCCCCTGAAGGGGCCTGGTTGCTGTTGCTCACCGCAGAGATCAGCGGGAGCGCCGGGTTCCCGAGGGGGCTGGGGAGCTTCGCGTCCGGAGTGTGGTTGAGGGGACTTTTGAGCAGTTGCGTGGGTGGTAACAAGGGGGGCCTGGGGTACAGAGAGGGTGGAAAAATCCCCGGGAATCCCGGGGTGAGGGCGGGAAAGGCTGGGGGTGCCGGCGAGAAGGGGAGCCCGCCCGGGTGCGGGCGGGATGGGAAATACTCGTTAAAACCCAGGCTGGCGTGGTTAAGGTTGGGAGAGGGCTTGGATTTGTCCATCATGGAGGTGGGCGTGAGGGGGAGGCCGGGGGCGAAGATGCCGGCGGGGCTGTAATGGTTCTTGCCCTCGCAGAAGCGCCGGTGCTTGTTGAGGGAGGAGGTAGTGCTGAACATCTGCCCGCAGTCCTTGCACTTGATCTGGGTGCGGCAGTCCGCGTGCATCCGCTTGTGGCGGCACAGGTTGGAGAACTGCGTGTAGGATTTGTGACAGACCTCACCTAAAGCGTCAACAGGAACCAACAACAAAAGCGATATGAAATTAACAGGAAAATTGCAGGGATTCGCCAAGGGATTCACCTGCCCACCCCTTCCCTCCCCGCCCTGCCCCATCAGCTCCATTCCTGGGATCTCCCTTCCCCGAAGGCAGAAGAGGGGAGAGCAGTGGAACATCACCACTTTTCCCTTTGGATGAAGCCCATCCTGGAGAATCTCTCAAGAAGCAGCCCCACAGGAATCTGAGGGGGTATTCTACTCATGCCCAAAGTTTTGGGGATTTTTGGGAAAGATAATCATGGAATCACAGAATGGTTTGGTTGGGAGGGACATAAAGCCCATCTCATCCCACCCCTGCCATGGGCAGGGACACCTTCCACTGTCCCAGGTTGTTCCAAGCCCCGTCCATTCTGTCCTTGGACACTTCCAGGGATGGGGCAGCCACAGCTTCTCTGAGCACCCTCTGCCAGGGCCTCCCCACCCTCACAGGGAAACATTTCTTACATATATCCAACCTGAATTCCCCCTCTTTCAGTTTGAATACATTCCCCCTGGTCCTATCACTCCAAAGTCCCTCTCTGGTTTCCCTGTAGCCTCTTCAGATCCTGGGAGGTGCTGTGAGGTTCCCACACAACTTTATCTTCTCCAGGATGAGCAGCCCCAACTCTCTCAGCCGGGACCCACAGGGAAGATGCTCCAATCTCCTCAGAACTTCACTGCCCTAATCATACTTTTTAATGATAACATTTATTTATCTCAGCTCATCTGCTTCCCATTAGTCCTGGCATGGCAGGAAGCACTGAGGGCTGGAGGGAGAAGAACTTTTCCTCATTTAATCAAACCTATCCTTCCTTAATGCCCTTAGTTGTACATAACCCCTCCTGGGGGATGCTCTTTAAATCCCCTGCCAGCCAGACCTGAATTCTGCCAGGGCTGGGATCTCTTTTTTTGATCCATTAAATCAGTCCAACACCCCTGCCCTGCTAAGTGAAGCCACATCAGCGTTTTCTTTAACGACCTGTAAATACCAAGCTTCCAAAACATGGATTTTTATGACCCCTTTCACCTCCAGACTTTGCTGGTGTGGAATGAACAGGGCAAAGAGAGACAGAAATCCCACCCCAAACTTTTCTACACATCAAAACACTGGGACTTTTTATTATCTGGTGCCTCTTTCAACATGGGAATAAATGTGGTGGTGAATTAACATACTCCTTCCCCCGGGGAACTGCTGTTATCACCCTTTTGTGAGCAGGGAAACTGAGACAAAGCAAGGGAAGGGCATTGTTTGGGGCTGGACATGAATCCAAGTTCTGACACCCAAACTTCCAGCTCAGGGACTGCTCAGTGCTCCTTTCTTCCTCCCAGCTTTACTCATAGATGCACGTCAGCTTGATTTTCCCTGTATTTTCTCCTAAATCTTTCCTAAATCTTTAGGATTTCTTTCAGTGCTTGAATATCAAATGACTGATGGGAGCATCACTAGCAGCTCTGAAAATATAATAATATAACAAATTCTAATTGAAATTCAAAGCAGAGATGGATAAAATTTAATGAATTTGACATTTCAGTTCAGATGAGCACCCCAAAATCCAAAAGACTGTCACTGAAGGCTCTGGTTTCTGACTGCACTGGAAATTTAGGCTGCACTGTGTCCCCAGAGGGTTTCATTGTTGGACCCTGACACAGACCAGAGCTGCAGAGGAAGCACAAGCAGGACAAGAAAGTCATCACAGGAGTTTGGATGTTTGAGCCGATCTTAATTTTTGGCAATCACAGTTTAAAATCTCAAGTCAGGTCTCCTGAACTGCTTTTAGTGCACACACACAGAGTTTTATGGCTGTTACAAGTATTATTTTAGCTACCTTAGAATTGCAAAGAAAGGGTTTATTTGGCTTCTTTACTTCATTTTAAAGTGTTTTCTTAAACAATATCCAGAGTTCTGAAAGGAAGCACTACTGAATTTATTTTTCATGAAAATTCAGCACTGCTGAATTTTGTTTCCATGCTAGTCTCTTAAATACAACAATCGCTGGTTTTTTTTTCCAATGGATTCAGGAGTCACCAACTCTGGAATTGTTAAAAAAATCTGTGAATGTGGCACTTAGGGACAAGGTTTAGTAGTGAGCACAGCAGTGCTGGGTTAAGGGTTGGACTTGATGATCTCAGAGGGCTTTTCCAACTGAACCAATTCTATGATTCCAGGATTCTTCCGTTTTACTGAACCAATTCTATGATTCCAGGATTCTTCCGTTTTTCACCTCAGGAATTGTTGCTAGATATATAAATACTGCACAGAATTCCCTAAAGAGAAGTGCTATAGCTCTGAGAGCTCCCATCATCCTTCTAAAATAAGGAAAACTGGAAAATTTCTGTCAAATCTGCAGTTATCCAATGATTTCGTAATTCCACGTGGAACGTCCTCTCCTGCCCTTCTGACTTCTTGAGTTATAAAGTTACAGGTTTGGGGTCTTTTGAAAGCCAAATATAATATTGTAAAAAATTAAACCCACACATACACAGACCCTTTTCTTCCATTGAACAAGGCAAAGAAAAAAAACTTCCTGGTGAATCCTGCCTTGTGGATTTGGAGTTGTTAATGGATTCCACGTTAATGGGCAAAACAACCTGACACGTCTGACCAAGCAGGATCCCTCTGCAGCTGCTCCACACGCTGATTTGATCTGACAACTCCCTAATTCTGATGAGGTGAGAGTGAGGAGATTATGAGGAGAAATCCCTCATCTCTCTGCAGCAATCCTGGGAGTCAAATTATCCCTTTCATGTGCCCGGTGAAAGATTGCAGCAAAATGAGCGAGAGGAGCGTTTCTTCTTCCTCTGCTGACACCCAGCTGATTATCTCAGGGCACTGATTATCTCGGGACATTAATGAAATGAGTCTCCCAGGATATTCCTGCATGTTGTTCCCATTATACCAACAGGGAAAAAAAAAGGCAGGAGTGGGTTCAGTGGCTTCCCTGCTGTAACATCAAACATCAGTCTGGAACCAAACCCAGATTCCGGCCTGTGTCTGAACGTTCTGAAGTGTCAGGAAGTGATCCCTAAAGTTCCTGGAGCTTTGTTGTGACACCATCCACCTCCCTGCACACTCATCCAAACCCAATGGGTGCCTTGTCAATTAAAAAAATATACAGCCCTGGGAATGACAAGGAATGAGATGGGTGGCTCTCCAGGGAAAACGCCCTTCTGGAAATATCCCACCAAGGAGAGCACTGAGGACACAGTTCATCTGCTGTTTATTTGCCTCTCAGCATTTTCTAGATGAAACATGCAGTAAATAAAGAAGAAAAAAATTTTCTTTTTAAAAAACACCTTCTCATCTCTGTGATTACTCCAAGTTCTTTACAATGGCTCCAGGATTTGAGGCACCCCTGTAAAACATTTCGATCAGGCTGTGCCAGCTATTTATTTATGTCACCAACAGGAACATTCAAAAGTGATTAGGGCAAAAAAGACGAGAGAAAGAAAAGATATGAGAAAATGGCATCGCTGTGACCGCTGAGAGACTCAGCTTTTAACTTGTCAAGAAAGTCAGAAACTGCCACGAATGTTTACTGAAAAAACAGGGAGCATGCAAAAAGAAAAAAAAAAAGGAAAAAAAAAGGGAAAAAAATTCGTCTTGTTCTCTGAGCTATAAAATTACAGCGGCTGGGGATGGGAGGGCTGGGGGGCCCTGCAGGATCCCTGCAATTACAGCCAGCCTGGGCTGGTGATGGCCGTGACAACTTACATATGAAAGGTTTGACAGTGCTGTGGATGTGCTTGTGCTGCTTGAGGCCCGAGGAGGTGGCGAAGGTCTTGCCACAGTCGGGGCAGGCGTGGGCCCGTGCCCCCACGTGCTGGGAGCGGATGTGCCGCTGGAGGTTGCTGGGGTCCCAAAAAGAAAAAAAAAAAAAATGCCTTCAGGAGGGGGGAAAAACGCCTTCAGGAGGGGGGAAAAAGCAGGAGGAGAAGAGCCTGCATGTGAGAAAGTTATTTTGTTAGGTTTTTCTTGTTGCTGCTTGTGGACAGGTGAGACCAGGTAATGCAGGAGCCAGGTTTGTGCCCTGTGGCACCTCCCTGAGCGTGTGGTGCCCATGGTTTGAGAGGTCTGTGGCACCTCCCTGAGTGTGTGGTGCCCATGGTTTGACTGGACTGTAGCATCTCCCTGAGCATGTGGNGCACCTCCCTGAGCGTGTGGTGCCCATGGTTTGACTGGTCTGTGGTGCCCATGGTTTGAGAGGTCTGTGGCACCTCCCTGAGCGTGTGGTGCCCATGGGTTGAGAGGTCTGTGGCACCTCCCTGAGTGTGTGGTGCCCATGGTTTGACTGGTCTGTAGAATCTCCCCGAGTGTGTGGTGCCCATGCTGTGGTGCCCATGGGTTGAGAGGTCTGTGGCACCTCCCTGAGCATGGTGCTCATGGTTTGAGAGGTCTGTGGAACCTCTCTGAGCATGTGATGCCCATGGTTTGGCTGGTCTGTAGCATCTCCCTGAGCGTGTGGTGCCCATGGTTTGACTGGTCTGTGGTGCCCATGGTTTGACAGCTCTTTGCCCACCCACATCTCCCCATTGCAGCCCTCACCGTCGCCCCAGTACCCAGCTGGGAATGGCCACAGGGGAGTGGGTGGGGAGAGGGCTGAGCTCCACATGCCCAGGGGGATGCCTGGGACAGTGAGGACACCTCTTCTCCTTGGGACAGGGACAGCAGGGTCCCCTCTCCCTGTGTCACCCTGCTCTGGGCCAGCATGGGCCACCCATCCCCTGAGGCACTTCTCCAGGTCCCAGTGTCCTCTCAGAGGTGAAGGCCTCCATGGAAACTGTCCTGCACCCCTTCCCAAGATCCCAGCACCTTCTCCCAGGTGAAGCCTCCCATGGAAAATGTCCTGCATCCCTTCCCCTGTGTCCCAGTGCCCTCTCCCAGATGAAGCCCCCCAGGGACACCGTGTCCTGCACCCCCAAATCCCAGTGCTCTCTCCCACATAAAACCCCCCATGGACACCGTGTCCTGCACCCCCAGGTCCCAGCTCTCTCCCCAGGTGAAGCCCCTCAGGGTTTCCGTGTCCTCACTGTACCTTAACACAGTTTTCACATTCGAACCGTTTCCCACTGTCGTGAGACATTTGGTGACGAATCAGGTTGGATTTCCAGTTGAAAGCCTTGGGACACTGGTCACACTTGTACTCCCTCTCCTCCGTGTGGATCACCATGTGCTGCTCCAGGCTGGGAAAGAGAGACAGGCTGACCTCTGGACCACCCAAAAAAGGCAGGTCTGAGACCCAGAGAGGTGACAGAGATGGGGACAGAGGACCAGCTGTGGGGCCTGGGGCTTTCGAGTTACCTGGTGCAGAGCAGGAAGGGAGCTGCTCATCGACTGTGAGAAGGGCAGTGACATCCAAACACCATTTGATGTTTTTGACATTTATCTCACTGGTGGAAGATGCTCTGTTCTGCCTCAAAATGATGCTGTGTTTTACTTGTTTTATGCTATTTCTTATTAATACCTGACTCCATTCTCAAGGGGGAGAAAAAGAAAGTAAACCCAGCCCTGACCCTGCGGGTTCCTGAGGGGGAAAATGGACTCTTTGTGACCAAACCTTCTGTGGCATCCCCCTGGGGAAAGAAAAGATATTTGCTGCTTTTGAGACTCTCACGTGTCCATTTTCACGGGCACCTGGCCCACGGCTTCCCAGAACACAGGGACTCAGCGTTGGGAAGAAACATGATAAGGTGCAAACACGTTTCACTTCTAAATGTCAGACATCTTTGATTACTTCACTCAGCAATTTCACCTTCTGCCAACTGGCAGCGTCTCCCGGGCCGGGGGGATGATGGCAATCCCGAGCGGCTGCTGGCACAGGGCCACGGCAGGGGTGGCACACGGTGCTGCAGTGCCCTGTGCCATGGGAAACCTGCACCTCCCTGGCCAGGGATCCTGCACATCTCAGCCCTTAAATCTTGTGTCTCTCAGGCCAGGGATCCTGCATCCCTCTGGTCAGGGATTCTGCACCTCTCAACCCTTAAATCCTGCACTTCTCAGGCCAGGAATCTTGTTCCTTTCAGGTCAGGAATCCTGCATGTCTCTGGTCAGGGATTCTGCACCTCTCAGGCCAGGAATCCTGCACCTCTCTGGTCAGGGATTCTGCACCTCTCAACCCTTAAATCCTGCACTTCTCAGGCCAGGAATCTTGTTCCTTTCAGGTCAGGAATCCTGCATGTCTCTGGTCAGGGATTCTGCACCTCTCAACCCTTAAATCCAGCACCTCTCAGGCCAGGAAATCCTGCACCTCTCAGCCTTTAAATCCTGCAACTCTATGGCTGGGAATCCTGCACATCTCAGGCCAGAAATCCTGCTCCTTTCAGGACAGGAATCCTGTATCTCTCTGGTCAGGGATTCTGCACCTCTCAACCCTTAAATCCAGCACCTCTCAGGTCAGGAAATCCTGCACCTCTCAACCCTTAAACCCTGCATCTCTAAGGCCAGGAATCCTGCACCTCTCAGGTCAGAAATCCTGTATCTCTGAGGTCAAGAATCCTGCATGTCTCTGATCAAGGATTCTGCACCTCAGCCCCTAAATCCTGCACATCTCGGCCCTTAAATCCTGCATCTCGGAGGCCAGAAATTCTGCACATCTCAGGCTGGGAATCCTGCACCTCTCAGGCCTTAAATCCTGTAACTCTGTGGCCGGGAATCCTGCACATCCCAGGCCAGGAATCCTGCACGTCTCAGGCTGGGAATCCTGCATCTCTCTGGTCAGGGATTCTATACCTCTCAACCCCTAAATCCTGCACATCTCGGCCCTTAAATCCTGCATCTCTCAGGCCAGGAACCCTGCACCTCTCAGACCAGGAATCCTGCATTTCTGAGGCCAGGAGTCCTGCATCTCTGAGGCCAAGAATTCTGTACATCTCAGACCAGGAATCCAGTTCCTCTTAGGCTGGGAATCCTACACCCCTCAGACAGAAATCCTGCACCTCTCAGTCCCTGAAATCCTGCCTATCTGAGGTCAGGAATCCTGTACATCTCAGTCTGGGAATTCTGCATCTCTCCAGCCAGAAATCCTGCACATCTCAGACCAAGAATCCTGTTCCTCTCAGGCTGGGAACAGGATAGCACCTCTCAGGCTGGGAATCCTGCACGTCTCAGCCAGAAATCCTGCACATTGCAAGCCTTAAATCCTGCACATTTCAAGGCTTAAATTCCGCACCTCTCAGTCTGGGAATCCTGCACCTCTCAGGCTGTGAATCCTGCACCTCTCAGCCAGAAATCCTGCACATTTCAAGCCTTAAATCCTGCACATTTCAAGGCTTAAATTCTGCACCTCTCAGTCTGGGAATCCTGCACCTCTCAGGCAGAAACCCTGCACATCTCATGCCAGCCCTGAGAAACAAGGGAAGAAAATGTGCATCCTTTGCTGCCTTTGGGGTAGTTTAAGAGGAGTTACAAACACGCCTCTCACTGTGAATTCCAGCGAATTTGTGTCCACCAACCATTCTTGTAACAGAAATGTGAAAAGGAAAAAAAACCCAAGATTGTATATTCTTCAGCTCATCAAAGAGCTGAAAGTATCGATTCCAGCCCCCATGGAATCAGCTCCTGCCTGATATCCCCACACATGGATATTAAACCGTTCCTACAGAACTTTAAAGCATGGCTGTATTTTTGCAGAAACATTCAAGCTGAGCACTGCTGGCAAATCCTGCCAGTCTTCATGAAATGCCACAGGGAAGACACTCCCTGGGCATTTCCAGAGAGCCTGAGGGGTTCAGGATCCCAGGAATTGTGTCAGCCTTGGCCACTCAACACCCACAACTCCTCAGCCCCTGCTGGCTGCTCCTTTGGAGCACCAGCCCTGCTCCC
This sequence comes from Orthonyx spaldingii, assembly GCA_013397795.1. NCBI lineage: Eukaryota > Metazoa > Chordata > Aves > Passeriformes > Orthonychidae > Orthonyx > Orthonyx spaldingii. The sequence goes on along the minus strand of VZTJ01001127.1, from coordinate 1,310,845 downwards.
AGCCAGACAATTCATATTCATGGGCATGCCCCTCATAAACTGCCAACCCACTTGTTTGAAATATTCATTTTGCTCGAGAAATGGGGCTCTTGAAAGGACCGGATTTTTTACACGCACAAAGCAACGCAAACCTTTCGTCTGCGCATCCAAACCCACGCTCCTGTTAACTGTGATTTGTGAGTTTATTTCGAGCAAATACGGACAAACTAATATGCTGTTTAGAGGCAAGTTCCTACCGGGATTAACAAAACGTTTATTTATTTAGTCAGCTGCTAAATGCTCAATTTCAGGTCCCTGGCGGCATCCTTGATTTCATCCGTATTAACTTTGAAAAATTCTAAGACCATCCAGGCACTCTGAGAGGGTTTATTTTGTGTTTTAGTGACTTTAAACTTGGCAGATTGATGGGGGACAGGCAGATGTGGATGTTCCCTCCCCATCCCACCAATCCCCCAGCGTGTCAAAGGCTGAACAGGGATGCTGCTGACTCTCTTTTCCCTTGTCAAAAAAAATCAACTTTATATTTCTTATCTCAAAATATTGGGAATCAATGACCTAAACAAACCCACCAAGGCCACAACGCCAGTTCCAGGGAGCCAGGAATGCACAAAGGGTACAAATAGGATACAACACATACATTTCAAAAGGGTATTTTCTAATTAACATAAAAATTAGAGAGCGTTGGACGCTAAAGAGGAGAGAGCTCCTAACGCTGACAGATAAAAGAATTGGAATTTTTACTAAAATGCAAAATATTGAAAACATTTGAAGGACGTTCTCCTTGTCAGGTAAAAAAAAATGAAGAAAATTGCAGTGTCTGATTTTTAATGGAGAGTAGCCAACGTAGAGACACGAGGTGAGGGGTAAAGGTGCCACACTGGGCTAAGAGGATCCCAAAAAGGAATCCCAGGATCCATCCCAGCTTCTACAACACCCACAGCACAGCCAAGCTCTTTTCCTTGCAGATACAGGGAATGCTCTGTAGCTTTCACCTTTCTCTGCATTTTTTAAATAGATTTTTTTTCCCCCTCACTTCCTCACCCAGATCAAAGAGCTGAAAGTATCAATGTAATTAAGTTCAAAGTGACAAATGCAGGATTTTGAATGTTAAACTGAAGTGAAACAGGCCTTACACGGGCTTTAACCTCGAGGTTTTTGCTCTGCTCAGGCAGAGGCTGACAGGGGATTGCCAGTTCTCACAGTTTTATTACAAATCTTGTGGTGCACAGGGTTTGTTCACCCAAGAAGTCAGAAGAAATGAGTATGTGAGAACTTCAGCCTCTGGTAAACAGAGAAAACTCTGCTTTTATAGAATTTCATAAAGGCTTTTATCAAGGCTAAGGATGCAAATAAACACAATCTTAAAGTGATTAAAACAACCCCTCAACTTTTAAAGCTGGCTCCTAATATTTAACTATTTGAGTCTCCCTTTGCCAAAGAATTAAAGATCTCAAAGATCTCTGCGTTAAAGCTGCATTTCATTACTGCCACATTCTGCTTAAAACATTCAGATTTTCAATTAAAACCTGAGTTAAAATACTTTTCCATTTAAAGAGAAGTTTAATTCCTGTTTAGAATTATCATTGTAATAGTAACTGAATAATTGTTGCAAATTAAAAAGTGACCTGAAGAATATCCAGTCTTGGTTTTTTTCTTTTTTACATTTCAAACATTCAGAAGAATGTTTGGTGGACATAAAGAAAATAAAAAATTTGATTGGAATAGAATTTTTTAATTGTTTCTGTCAGATCAAATATGAGCTCGTGACCATATTAAGAGTCCTGAGGGCACTGACACCTCTTTAAACCCACTGATCTCAAATGACCAAGAATTAAATTTAGAAGAAGACTTCATGCACATTTTAACTGAACTAATACTGGTGGTTTTTCCCTCAGAACCAGAGCACAGGGGAGCAGATGGTGCAGAGATCCCACCCAGGTCTCTCAGACAACAATCCCTTAAACTTCACACCAACAACCCTTGGGTGCTTCTACCAACGGGCAATGAAAAGCAGCAGTCCAGGAAATCAAGGTGAAATAAAACACTGCCCAAACAGCTACAAAGGGTCCCAAAGTGAACATTCCTAAACCTTATAGGGAAAGGAAAGGTTTCTACGGAGAAAGGAAAGGTTTATCCCAAAAAGAATGTTCCTAAAGCCTATGGAGAAAGGAAAGGTTTCTATGGAGAAAGGTAAGGTTTATCCCCAAAAGAGCATTCCTAAAGCCTATGGATGAAGGAAAGGTGTCTATGGAGAAAGGAGAGGTTTCTATGGAGAAAGGAAAATTTTATCCCAAAAAGAACGTTCCTAAAGCTTATGGAGAAAGGACAGGTTTCTATGGAGAAAGGAAAGGTTTCTATGGAGAAAGGAAAGGTTTATCCAAAAAAGAACATTCCTAAAGCCCATGGATGAAGGAAAAATGTCTGTGGAGAAAGGAGAGGTTTCTATGGAGAAAAGTAAGGTTTAGTCCAAAAAGAACTGAAATGCTATGGAGAAAGAAAAAGTTTCAATGGAGAAAGGAAAGGTTTATCCCAAAAAGAACATTCCTAAAGCCAATGGAGAAAGGTTTCAATGGAGAAAGGAAAGGTTTATCCCCAAAAGAACATTCCTAAAGCCCATGGATGAAGGAAAGGTGTCTATGAAGAAAGGAGAGGTTTCTGTGGAGAAAAGTAAGGTTTATCCCCAAAAA
>VZTJ01001127.1:1289833-1300191 GCA_013397795.1 Orthonyx spaldingii | reverse complement strand
CGGGGAAGGGCCAGCGCTCTCCCGCAGCTGTACCGGGGCTCCCACCTCTCCCCGGGACACAGCGAGGAAAAGTTGCCGGTGGGGTGCGCTCCCGCAGCTGCTGGGACTGGGACCGGGACCGGGACCGGGACCGGGACCGGGACCGGGACTGGGACTGGGATCAGGATCGGGATGGGGATCGGGACAGGGATCGGGACGGGGATGGGGATGGGGATAGGGATCAGGATCGGGACAGAGTTCGGGATGGGGATCGCGACCGGGAGCGGCCCCCGCCCGCCCCAGCAGGTGGCAGACGCCGCCCGCCTCCGGTCCCGCCACCGCCGCGGGGACCCCGCCGGTGCCTCGGCCCCGGTCCCGGGCGATGCCAACGGAGCGGGCCGGGCCCAGCCGGGCCGGGCGGGGCCGGGCGGGGTCCCCCTGACCTGCTCGCTCTGTCCCGCGGCCGCTGCGCTCCTCCGGTGCCGGCGGCGGGGAGGGCAGGGAAGGGAAGAGGAGGGAACGGGAGGGGAGGGAAGGGAAGAAGCGCAGCCGGGCCGGGTGTGTGCGGCAGCTCCGGGGCCGGGGCAGACGGAGCCACAGCCGCCCCCGTGAACGGGGTGTCGCGGGGCGGACCTTACCGGGAGCTCCGGTACCGAGAGCAACCAAAAAAAATTTCTTTTTCAGGGTACCGGGGGTACAGCCCTCACTGAGCACCCGGTGCAGCTCTTACCGAGTGCTCTGACACAGCCCTTACAGGGGGTATAGCCCTTCCCGGGAGCTCCGGTACTGAGAGCAACCAAAAAATTCTTTTTCAGAGTACCAGGGGTACAGCCCTTCCCGGGAGCTGCGGTACCGAGAGCTGTGACACGGCTCTTACCGGGGGTGAAGCCCTCCCGGAGCACCCGGTGCAGCCCTTCCCGGAGCTCTGCTGCATCCCTTACCAGCCCTTTTCGGCAGCTCCGGTGCGTCCCGGGCCTCACCGGCTCTTTGCTGGCCCTGCCTCCCTCCCTCGCCGCCTCCCCACAGCCCCACCGCGAACTCACCCAAATTTCGGTGCCTGAGCACCCAGCGCTGCCCGGCAGGACAGGCCGGGGCATCTCTCACTGAGGGTTTCAAAGCAGGGACGGCCACAGACACAAATATTTGGACCATTGATAAACTATCCCCAACTGCCCAGAAACCCATCCCTGTGCCTGTCAGAATCCTCGGTGTAATTCCACCATCGTTTTCCACTGGTCTGCAAAGAGTTCTCCCAGTGCAGACACGTCTGTCCTCATCCTGCATCCAGCTGAGAGGCCAAAAAAGGGACTGGGCCGTGGGCAGGGTCTGGGTGTCTCCCTGGACCTGCACAGCTCCAAAAGCTCAGGTTTTTGCCCCGAGGAGCTCCAGGGTGACACAGGACACACACCTGGGCACAGGTGAGAGCAGAGTTCTGGGAGAGCCTCGCTCCACCCAACCCGGGGAGTTCATTCCTGGGGATTCCAATAAAAAGTTGTCTAAAATTCTCCTTTTTCTCATTATCTTTTTCGTTTGCACTTCAGTGCTCCTCCCTGCTTGTTCAACAAGAAAAGCTGTTCCCAGGACAAAACCACACTGAACTTAATGGGAAAAGTGCCTGAAAAAACCCCAAAAAGCAGCTTAGGAGTGAGCCCAGAGCTCAGAGTTGACTTGGAAAAACAGAGCTCAGGATGAGCCAAGCTAAGAGAAAAAAAAAAATAAAATAAAGTAAAATAAAAAAATAATAAAGTGAAATGAAATAAAATAAAACAAAACAAAATAAAATAAAATAAAACAAAACAAAACAAAACAAAACAAAATAATAAAATAAAACAAACCAAACCAAAATAAAATAAAATAAAAAATAAAATAAAATAAAATAAAATAAAATAAAATAAAATAAAATAAAATAAAATAGCTCTTAACAGACATTTCTCTTGCAGCTGGCAACCCAAACCAGCACTAAAACACCAGCCATGGTCTAAAAGGTCCATCAAGTTCAGAGACAGAGTCACAAATTTTACAGGGGAAAAATCCTTCAGAATTCCCCTGCCAAGGGCTGACACTGCCCCTGTCTCACCCTTCAGCTCCTTTTCCTCTCCTGTTTGTTCTCAGAACAAAGTAGCTCCTTGTACTTAAAAACGTCTGCTGCAGCCCCTCCAGAAATACAGGGCAGGCTCCTTTAATGATCAGGGGAAACTTGGATTCTGCTGGAGTCACATTAATTTCATCAAACATTTCATTATAATCATTAACTTCATCTCTCAGTCGTGCTACTGATGGTCTGGGCTCATCAAAGCCCTTTTTATTTGTCGTGCGCCGAGAAAGCTCAGATTTACTAATCCAGCAGAAGATTTACATTCACAAATCAATTCTGTTTGTTTATAGAAAAGTTCCACACTTGATCATTTCGTGTTTCCCACCACAGCATGGGCAGCTCTCCAAATTACCAGCTTTGTTTTACACTAAATAGTTAACAGGATAAGTAGGGTTTGGTAATACTGAGAATACTCCTTTGCTTGATTTTTTTAATCTAAATTATTCTGGGCACGGGGAGTTGCAGAAAGAAAAAATAAAAGGAAAATTAAAAAACCCCAAAACAACAAAACCAAAACACAACAAAAAAAAACAAACCAACAACCAAAACAAACAAACAAACAAACAAACAGAAAAGGGAAGTAGAAATAACCCAGAGGAATCCTTTTCCAGCCTGGGCTGATGCTGTAGGTGTGGATTGCTGGCTCTGACCATCACATTTTGCAGCTAAACCCGAATAATTTGGTACAATCACTGAAATATCAGCCCTGCAGAACCACAGCAGCCACGCTCTGGGGCTGGTCTCACTCAGAGCCCAGCACCACCTCATCTTTCCACTGAGGAAAAAAGTTCTGGAGGGAGACAGAGCCCGGGGACGAGGTTTAACCATTCCCAGAGGATGGAGAAGGAACACGGTGAGGGAGAAAAGTCCATCCATCCCAGAATTATCTCATTAATTAGGGCCCTTCCTCAGAACCAGCCCCATCTCCCTGCTGCAGGGATTTATCTGAGCCTCCACACATTTGTACTTCGGGGGAGAAAAGGAAGCATTAAAAGGGGAGAAAGCAGCTGCTGTGCTCACCGAAAGATCAAAACCCCACCCACAAACACATCAGCCGCAGCAGAGGAGCTCAAAAACTCAAAACCAGCCCGAAGAAAGGTTCTTTGTGCCCTTGTCTCACCAATAATTCACTCCAGGGGCAGCCCAGTGAGGATTTCTCCTCCTGCTCTCTCAGACCTGTCCGTGTGTCCAGTTTTGGACACGAAATTTGGCCTCGTGAAGGCACAGCCAGGACAGGGCCGCACATTTTGCTTTTGTTCCCGTGTTTTCCTCCTTTGGAATTGCCTCCCCTTTGTTTCTCCTCAGCCCCGTTGCTTTTGATTTCCTCTTTTTAAGGCTCCGTGTGACCTGCTTGGGAATCCTGACCAGAGTTACCAAACCTGTGGAAAATACACCCAAAATTCTGCATCGCACACACACCTCACACTGGCTGAGGAAACAGAGCCCTGATTTTTTTTCTATCTCCTATTACTCCTTTATTTGTCCCTCAATATCTGCACCCCAACTGTCACCCTGAAAACCAGCTCATGGCCATTAATGCAATTATTCTCTATTATAAATATATTATTACATGGATTCTGTTTAATATCTCAGACTCTTGAACTGCTCAAGTATTTTCCTTTTCAAGGCAGGAGCATCAACAGGAAAAAAAGAAACCATTTCCCTTTTAGTAAAAGGCATCATTTGTCTACCATTTGTTTCCAGTCCTTCTTCAGAATCACAATTATAATTATTAATATTTATCTCTATTAATAATTATCTCCATTAATTTATATGGTTTTTAATTTATAATTTTTCTCTATTAATAATTATCTCTAACAATCAAGGATCTTCTTTTCAAATACCTCTCCAGCACGAATAAATATAAAGAAAACTGGCTAATGTTATTCCACATGTGAAAATTTGCTTCATAATTCAAAAATAGTGAATGAAATGTCTCAATTAACCTCTTTCTAAATAGAGAAATAAATACACTGTAAGTATATTATAATCTGTTAATGGGTGGGGAAAAAATCACTCAGTGGTTCAGATTTTGCTGTCAATTTCCTCACTAAAAATCCAGGAAAATTCTCTTTGCATTCCTGGGACTGTTCCTGAGTTACAGAACTGTAAAGGAAACAGAAGGGGACAGCCACACACTCAAAGGACCATCTCTCCATGTAAAAATGCTTTTTTTTTCCTGAAAAGAAAATGATTTTGATGAAAATTCTCTCCTGGCCCTTGTCACCAAGTGCTGCTTGGTTATTTAGAGGGCAGTCATTTATTACAAAAGCTGTTTTTTCCCTGTGAGTGCTTACAAGCAACCCCAAACCTTTTCCTGCTGCCTTTAGGGGAAAGATCAAAACTTTCTCCTGTTTTGGGTTAGGGAAAAATGTGTCCCCTGGTGAAATAAATGAATTTAAACCCAGCAGCACCTGGAGACAGCAGGTAGAAATCAGCACTGGGTCACTCTGGAAATAGCTTTGGGATTTACTCTGGGAAGGGTTTGGGATGTCTGCTGAGACCTCTCCCTTTGGGGATCTCCCCCTTTGAGAATCTTCCCCTGCTCAGATCCCTCCTCAAAGGATTCTCTCAGCACCAGCCCCCTAAAAGCAGCAGCCTGTGGGGTTTGGAAGTTGACACAAAAATTCAATTATCTAAGTTTACCCTGGCAGAAAAATGAGTGGAGTGATTTTTAAAGCCCAGGGTGGCCCTGGCCAGGAAAACACCTCCCTGTGAGAGCCCAGCTCAGCTTCAGCTGCTCAGGCTCAGGATGAACCTGCAGCATCCCCCACCCACAGCCCCCTTTACCGGCACAGTGACCCCAGCTGAGCCAGAACGAATAAAATCTGAAAGCATTTTGTACCCTCCAACTCTTCCAACTGCAGTATCTTTGACACTGTGTGACATTTTTGCTGTGGGATTGCGCAGTGCAGTGTTTCCAAGGACAGTTTTCCTAGGACCAGGATGAAAAACTCCAATTTGGGGTCTAGAAATGTTACTTTGAGTCTCTGAGAGCTCAAGAGCTCTTGTGTTGGTTTGTATCCAAAAGGCACCTTGGCCACTCGGGAATTATGAATTCCCTGGGTTTGATGGAAGCCCAGAGCAGCTGGAAACATCCTAAAAAGCCCTTCACAGCCCCAAATCTGCCTCCTATCCACTGAGTAAGACAATGTTTCTCATTTAAGTTAGGCCTGAAACAGTAACTTCTATTTGAGTTGTACTCAAGGGGAGGTTTGAGAAGCTCACAACGTGAGTTGCTCAGCTTGAACCCATTTTTGGGTCTGAGCCTCAAAGAACTTTGCAAACATCATCAAAATCCTATGAATTCCATAAAAACCCCCACGCAGGGACTGCTTTACCAGCACTGCTGTAACCTGCCTGGGAGGCTTCAGCTTCCTCCTCAGCAGACCCCAAACCATCTCCCACTCTCACTCTCCTCTTAAAAACAGACAACAACTGAATTTCCATCCCAGGATCACCCTCCCCGTCCTCCCCGGCCACAATTTCCATGGTTCCCATTCCCAATGCTGGTTTCCAGCTGTCCCAGTGGGGTTTGGTGCCACAAGCTGGGCTTCACATGATTTTCTCCACCACCACCAGGTCCAGGGACTGAATCATGAGTTAAGGAATGGACCATGAGTTAGGGACTGGATCCTGAGTCAGGGACTTAATCCTGAATCAGGGACAGGATCCTGAGTTAGGGACTGGATCTTGAGTTAGGGATTGGATCCTGAATTAGGGACTGGATCCTGAGTCAGGGATTGGATCATGAATCAGGAGTCGGATTATGAGTTAGGGACAGGATCCTGAGTCAGGGGATGGATCCTGAGTCAGGGATAGGATCACGAAACAGGGACTGGATCATGAGTTAGGGAATAGATCCTGAGTCGGGGACTGGACCCTGATTTAGGGAATGGATCCTGAGTTAGGAACAGAATCCTGAGTCAGGGACTGGATCCTGATTTAGGGAATGGGTCCTGAGTTAGGGACAGGATCCTGAGTTACACAATGGATCCTGAGTTAGGGACAGGATCACGAATCAGGGACTGGATCCTGAGTCAGGGACAGGATCGCGAATCAGGGACTGGATCCTGAGTTAGGGACTGGACCATGAGTCAGGAACAGGATCCTGAGTCGGCGACAGGACCACAAAACTGAAGGTTTTAGCTCATCCCAGGGCTGATCCATCCCTCAGTCACCTCCACTGGATGCTGCCAGTGCCCAGCAGCCCCTGGCCAAGCCCCCCGGGCTGTGCCGGGCTGTGCGGGGAGCCCAGCAGCCCCTCGGGGTGGTTACCTGCTCGTTGATGTGGCACACCGCCAGGTTCTGCTCGTCGCAGGAGCAGGACACTCGGATGTACTTCAGCCAGTTGCCGGCCCCGCCCTGGCTGCCGTCCCCGCAGAACTTCTCAGTGCCCAGGGCATCGGGGATCTGCGGGAGAACGGGACAGCAAAGGGGTCAGCTGGTGCCAAACGGCAGCTGCGGAGGGAGGAAAGGGAGGATGAGGGTTTGCAGGGCAGGGCTTCAAACAAGGAATTGAAAGGAGAAAGGTGGGTGAGAGATGTAACGGATAAAGAGGTTTATGACAAGAATAACATCAGCTCTCAACCTGAACAGAACAAGGTTGGCAGAACCTCCAAGGACACATCTCAGAGTGGTCCATGAGTAAAACGTCCAGGACTACAAATATTCTGGATAACACAGCTCTGGTGTCACAGCTCAAGGAATCAAAGCAGGGAACTGCCCCAAACTGCATCGATTTTAATGACAAGGTCCTCAATTGCTCCACCTTCACATCACCTGTTTCATCCTTTCATGAAGGATCTTTTTTGATTACAAACCTTTCAATAAACTTTCAAGCCAGGTCACTTGCCACAGAGCTGTGAGATTCTATTTTAAAAATGCTTTACCAAAAGCACTACTTTCATTTATCTGAGTGCAGCCTGAGAAATTCACCGGCCACATCTGTGTGGCTGAAGGTGAGATACGATTTGGCTGCTGTGCAAAAGAGGAATCCTTCAAAATAAAACCCCTCAGATACTTAAAAGTCCAGTCTTGGGGCGGGGGGGGAAAGGGGTTAATTAAGGGTTTGCAGTCCAAAGAAAGTCACTGGTTTGCCAGGAAGAGACTTTTCCTCTCTTAGGCAGTGGAGTTTGGTGACAGAACCAGAGGAGATGCTCGGCATTCCAGAACAACCTTCGGGATGATCCGGTTTGAAATTCACTCAAGAAAGCACATTTGAAAAACGACACAGGACACCCTCAAAACAAGGAAAAGCCCTCTGAGTCCAAGCGTGGCAAGGCTCTGCTCTGCTCCTAAGTGGGCCTCCCTGCTCCAGAAACTCCTTTTTTTCCTTGGATTCAGATTTCTCTCTACCCCAACCAGCCCCTGTGTCAGTGCAAATTACTTCAGTCATCAAAAGCTCTTAACATGCTTTTACTAGCAATTAATTCTCCCAGAATCTCGTGGGATACGATAATACTTTCCCATCTATTTCAAGACAGAGAAAAAAGGAAAAAGTGGGAAAACAAAGGAGAGGAAAAAATTAAAGCAACAAGTCGAGCCTAAGACTGGGCTGAGAAATGTCAGAGGGACAGGTCCAGTTCAGACTCTGGCTCCAAGCTCTGAACTCCTGGGAGAACCACCAGGGAAGCTCCCAGCTCCCTGCACTGATCCCAGCAGACATTTCCTGGTCTCATCCCCACCACCAACTCTTCCTTCTCCCTGTCTGGAAAGGGATGAGGGAAAATCCCACCATTGGTATTGGGCTTCTTCCTTCCTAATCAGAACAGGGCACTGGGAGTCACCGAAATGCTGCATTTTCTCCCAGAACTGGTGTGAGAGAAAACCTGGCTGTGCTCTGTTTCTTCATCCCCTGCCTGGGGACGCTCAGGGTCATTCACTCATCCCTAAGTAGACCCTGGCACTTTCTAAACACCCTTGGTCATCTCCTGGCAGCACCAAAGGTGTGAGGTGGGGCATTGATGGCACAGGAAGCCAATTCTGTGTCGTTTGGACTTTTTAAGAAACAAAAAAAACCCCAATAAAACCCTGTTCTTAACGCAGCTCAAACACTACTGAGTTTACTCAAGCTAAAATATCAATAATTTCTGTTTCATCTCAAGGAGCCCCAGGAACACAGAGGCTGCCTAAAGCTGGTGAGATTCAAGTGCTTCTCTTGGCCTTATTGGCCCTAAATTAAGTGGCCCAGCCAAGCCGGCCCCTCGAGTGGGGACACACCCAGACACCCAGTGACAGCAGCTTCCAGGGAAATTGGGAAACCAAATGAGACAAATCACCCGTGCTCAGCTGCTGTGAAGCCACTGAAGAGTTTGGGCACAGTTTGTTGTGTTTTGAGTAACCAGCAGCCCACAGAGCTCCCAGTGCCAGCAACTGGTGACGTTCAGTGGCTCTGGGAACACAAGATGGCAAATCCGGGGCACACAAATGAGATTTTTCTTTTCAGAGCTGTGTCTTACAGATGCTGTCTTTCATCTTCTAGGATGGTTTGAGAGGACACTGAGAGCCATTTAATGGCTTAGGATGGAAGGGACCTTAAAGGTCATTTAGTTCCAGCCCCCTGCCCTGGGCAGAGAGCTCTGGGAAAGCCCAGAATTCAGCTCAAATTCATTTCACAGGGTCCTGCCCGCCAGCTCGGCCTCAGGAGGAGGTTCTGCCATAGCTCGAAATCACCTGAAACTCTGTGGTTTTATCTGCGTGGGGGCATTAAAACCCGAGCTGGGGGTGTGAAATCTGACAGATCAAAACGAGAGGAAAGGAGGTGCTGTGAGAGCCTGAGAAGCTGAGCTCCCGTTCTCACACGCACTCACTGCCCTCCACAAATAGAACTGCCCCAAGCCCAGCCACCCCTCACCCCTCTGCTGCCATCCACGAGGACCTTTTGAAAAATGGGATAAAATGGGAGAAATGGGGTGATCAGCTGGGCTTGGAGTGCTGCAGGACCAGTGCCAGAGCCAGGGGGGCTCCTGGGCCAGCTCAGCCCTCCGTGGCCAACACCTCTAATTAAAGATCAGCTTCACACGCTCGCGCTCGTCGCCGATGGTCCCCATCAAAGTTATTTCACAGCTTAAAAGCACAGAGCCACACAGCAGCAGCCACCCAGCACTATCTGCGGGATCTGCTTTTCCCTCTGTCAAATGTTCACACACAGAATAATATTTTAAGTCTCTCTCGCCGCCCCCTACTCACCCCACCTGAGAAAACTCCGGAAAAACAAACTGAAACCTTTTACCACATCTTCTTCCAGTTCAGACCAGAAGGAAATCAGAAATTTCCTCTGGCGAAATTCTGCAAACCAACTGTTTACAAGTCTTTGACAGTAAGTACAAAAAAAAAAAAAAATTAAAAAAAAAAATTTCCAGTTTGAAAATGCTCCCAGGATGCCCCCAGAGCATTGGTTTTTTTCTGTGTTCTTTGGAAGGAGCAAGAGATAATCCTGTGCTCTAGGACAGGTAGAAAAGAAAATGGGGGCAAAAAGGATTGGCTGTGAGCAAATTGAAGATCCCAAATGGAAGCACAGAGGGATTCTCCCCACTCAAAAAGGCTCAGCTCCCCACAGCCACCCACCTGGGGATGCTCTCACCACGACAGGCATCTCCAGTTTTATTAAATCTGTTTATTCACACTTAAGACCAGAACTAAGTTCATCCCTAGCCAGGACTCAGCAGCAGCTTTAGTCATAAAACCATCCATCCCTATTTTCCTGGGCAGGTAAAAGCTGACATCAGATATTTAGCAGCAACAGCAAAAAAACCCAGAGATGCCAAAGGAAGAAAAAAACCATCAGAAAATCCTGTGTAATTATTAGCAGGACTCTGACTTGGTGGAGCTGACATGGAATTTCTGTGCTCTGGCTCTGTGTCAGTGGAGAGGTCTCTCCTGAGGGTAATTTGGCTTAGACATTAAAAGAAGTTGTCAGAGGGAAAGGAGAGAGGTGAAAAAAAGGTGGGAAGATATGGAAAAGGAGAAAAAAAATTAAAATCAATTTATAATTAGTAATTGGTGCTGGTTTTGCAAGTCTACAACCATCACATGCTGCTGTTCCAGTCAGTTTTGGGGAATGCATTTCACCTCCTTGGTCCCCTTGGCTCTGAGGCAGGAACAAGATTTTTCCCTTTTACTTTGTCCCCAAATTAAACCCCAATAGTCTGGGACAGCCCCTGCCCTGGAGATGTGCTGGAAAAGCAGACTTTGATCTGGCCTGCAGCCTGCAGACCCGCTCGGAAAGTTAATTATTGTGGGAGCACTTCCTCTGGCCACTCGTCCATTTTATCCCTCCCAC
>VZTJ01001127.1:1258173-1276153 GCA_013397795.1 Orthonyx spaldingii | reverse complement strand
CTCCCCTGCTCTCAACCCCAAACACAATCGTTAAACAACAAAACAAATGGCAGAGGACAGACAGCGGCGATTATTTTATATAGATATATATATAGAGAAATATCTGGAATATAGGCATGTATTTACTCACACATCACAAGAAAGCCAGCACAGATGGAGTGGTGACAGGAGAAGCTCTAGAGCTCTGCTTAAACACCCAAAATATGCCTGTTCATATTTTGCTTGACTTGAAAACCGAGCTGGAAATTTCAGGCTCGTGAGTCAATACCTTTCCTGGGAAGCTGCCTCCTTCTACCACTTTCCTTCGAATGTCACAGCTCAACAAAACTACTCAGCGGCTTGATAGGCTCTCAAATATTTTCCAGAAATGCAGGTTCATTTACATTTTAAACATTTTAAGCATTTTGTGTTTTTTTCTGTCTTGTCAGCTGTGCATGCATGGCTCCTGTGGGAGATCAAAATCCAGGTTGGGACATTGTGGGGCTGAAGCTCATGAAGGGATCAAAATCGACACCACCAAGGGCAGCCACTGTAACCAGTACCCAGAACTGCTCAGGTCTGCATTTTTTACACCTGGGCACATCCTTTAACTCCTCCCTTGTTCCACACAGAGAGATTTCAGCCTTTGTGCAGCAAGTCCAACAGCAAATCCACCAAAATGTGTTTCTGTGTGGCCTGAGGATGAGGTACTGCTTTGCCAATCATTTAAAAAGAAGAGGAGAGCCAGGATCAGCTGAATTTGGACATTCTGAGTGTTTAGAAAATTAATTCGTGGGGTAAGAGGCGAAAAGCATCACAAAAAATAATGGAGGAAATGAAATATATCTCAGTGTGGAAAAGCCACTGCTGCTGTGAGGGGTTGGAGGGAGTCCTGGAACAGTTGCACATCACCCGGAGATTCCCGTGTTCTCTTCCTGGCCATGGTGAGGGATGAAGGAGGAACGGCCAGAGGGAGGACACGAGCTCCAGGCACTGGGCAGACCCAGTCCAGGAGGACCCAGAGTTCCATCCTCTCCCTCTGGCTGCAGCTTGGCAATGTGACAAATTATTTACACACATTGTGTGCCACAACGACCCCAACGCCTGCGACCATCAGCCATTGCCAGAGCAATTTTCTCTGGAATGAGCGACTTCTGTTTTGCTTTCTTTTCCAAGGGTTCATCCATTTCATCTGCTCTTGTACAATCCTCAAATCAATCACCTGATTCACGGGGTGTCTGCAAGAATATTGGGAATTTGGGATAAGCCCCAATGGCCAGTGAATGTCCCATTTCCTTGGAGTTTGTGCCAACTTTGTGCCACACTTTGCTGCAGGAATGTTTGTGGCTGGTTTTCCTTCTCTGGGCAGCTCTGGGGGAAAACGTGCACATGAAGCGTTCCCCAGACCCCACTCCAACAGAGATAAGGCAATGGAAAACACCCTTTATAGAGAATTATTGAAATTGTGACTCTTCCAATACAGTAGAAATGTCTGTTTGCTTTGGCACGTCCAGCTCTGCTCACCACAGCAATCAGCACAGTCAGAACTGACTGAGGTTTAAAAATGTCTGCTTGGAAAAGCAAAAAGGATGATTAAACCCCATAAATTCGGGGAGAAGAGATATTTAAAACCTTTGTATGAGCCCAGTCTACAAAGATTTATCCAGACCAAGTAGTCATGAAAGCAAACCTCCCAATGAACAAACTCTCAGAGCTGCTGATTCTGGTTGGTTTCTTCATCTGCTGCTCCAGTGCTGGGACCTGTTTGATGTGGCAAAGCTGCCCCAGCAGCACGGTGCAGGCACAGCACCAAAGGCAGGAACCAGCTGCCTCCCTCTGCCCGAGCAAAACACCGAAATCAAAGCCCCAGAGCTGCTCTGACCTCTCACTGAGCTGTGTTTGGGTATTTGGCAGGAAGACAACGCCTCGGAGGTGGTGATGCCTTGTGGGAAACACAGCCAGGGAGAGCCTTCTGCAAGGTGAGCTGCCCACAAACCAGCCCCAACTCAGACTTGGTCAACAGGAAAAGGACAGAACTTGTGAGCTGATATTGGTGCTGACACAGTAATGGGGGAAAGTTTGAAAAAAAACTTTAAAACCCAGCTCCTGCTTTTTTGTCCTGTTCCTGAGGCTGTCGGTGCTTCCCTGGGGAGCCCTGTCTGGCACACACCACTCTGGGTGTCAAAAAAGTCTCTTTATTCATGGTTTTATTAGGATAAACCAAAGATAAGTGGAATTCCAGCCAGGCTGTGGAACCACCCCTCATTGCCATCCTTTTTGCTACCTGAGCACCACCCAGTCCTGTCCCGTCCAGCCCATCAGCACTGATCCACCAAGGCCTGTAACCTTCATCATCTTCATCTTCAAATGAAATGTATCTGAATGATTCCAAATTTTAAACTTAGAATTTGTTAGAATCCTCTTTATTCAGCCACTTAGAGCATCAACAACGTTATTTACCCACATCAAAAGAAAATCTTCTCCTCCAAGTTTGCAGACAACTCCCCCAAAGGTTTTACTTTTTTATGGAGATCATAACTAGCAACAGGGCTGCTTTTTCTTGGAAATCACATAAAAATATTCTGTTCTGAAGATCCTGTAGATTCATGAAACCTGCATCTTTTCTAAATCAAGGAGAGTGAAATTCTGCCAGGCAAAGTAGGCGGAAGAGTGCCAAAAACCCTGAAAAGGTCTCTCAGAAGGGGAAAAAAAAAAAAAAGAACCAGAATAAAAGAAGCTGTGAAAGTTTATGAGGATAAACACTGATGACAGGTGGAGTAGAAGCTGAAATCTGAACTCCAAAGTAACTGCAAATAAAGATTTGTTACAGATGGTTTTAATATGACCTAACACTGGGATGCCAGCTCCAGCATCACTTTTTCCTGTAGGCTGGACAAAACTAATAATGGAGTTATGGAAACAGGGCTGCAGCAGCACAGGCAGCGAGGGCACCCATCCTGCAGGACACATCCCCTGGCCCCTCAGAGGGTGAGACACGGTCAGTGAATGGGTGAGCAAGGGACACAAAGCTGCAAACAGGAACGTGTCTCTTAAATCACAGAATGCCCAAATCACTGAGGTTGGAAAAGCCCTCCAGGATCAGAGTCCAAGCTGTGCCCACCTTGACACCAGCCCTGAGCACTGAGTGCCATCTCCAGGTGTTCCTTGGGCACCTCCGGGGATGGGGACTCCAAACCTCCCTGGGCAGCCCCTGCCAAGGCCTGACCACCCTTTCCATGGGGAAATTCCTGCTGATGTCCAACCTGAGCCTCCCCTGGCCCAGCCTGAGGCCGTTCCCTCTCCTCCTGTCCCTGTTCCTGGGAGCAGAGCCCGACCCCCCCGGCTGCTCCCTCCTGTCAGGGAGTTGTGCAGAGCCACAAGGTCCCCCCTGAGCCTCCTTTTCTCCAGGTTGAGCCCCTTTCCCAGCTCCCTCAGCCGCTCCTGGGGCTCCAGCCCCTTCCCAGCTCCATTCCTATCCCTGGACACGCTCTAGCCCCCCAGTCTCTCTTGTCGTGAGGAGCCCAGAACTGGCCACAGCCCCTGAGGTGCCTCACAAGTGCTGAGTCCAGGGGGACAATCCCCGCCCTGGCCCTGCTGGACACTCTGCTTTTGGTACCAGTGACCACTCACACCCCACAGCCCTGTGCAGCTGTAACTGAGCTGGCTCCTGGAGCAGCTTCCCTGGAACCTGCTGAAGGAGCTGGGACAGCACAACCTGCCTGAGCTCCTCCTGAGCCCCAAATCCCGAGGATGCTGCTGGGACAGTGCAAAGAGCTCCCTCCCTCCCTCCTGCAGTGCCCAGCAGCATCACCCAGAGATGAAAGATGAAGGCAAAGAAGCCCCTTCTCTCATTTCCCCCAGAAATTCCTTAATGTGGCAGCTGGGCCCTGTCAGATAAGAAAACAAAACCGGATCTTCTTCGGGAGAGCTGTGAGGTTCTTGTGTCTGAGCTCTGACCTCCACCCCCATTTCTGGAATCTCTGCGTCATTCCAAGAGCAAAATCCAGCTGGAACACGCGTGGTTGCTACATCTCTGTCTAGACTTCAAGCATGTAACACACTTGGCAGGTTGGAGCATTCTTGCCGAGATCAATGGCCACTAACCTGCTGCACCGCAGTTCCAGGAGGATTTGGGGTTTGTTGGTGGGTTTTTTAGTTTTTGTTTTTTTTCATTGCGTGGTGAATCTGAAATGCAAGACAGGGTAGGAAATGCTCCACTGCTGCTGTGCCTTCCAGTACCAGCTGCTTAATTGAATTGTCGTTGTTGCTTAAATCAGCTTTTAGAATGCAAAAAATATTAAAGGAAGAAAAACTTTGCAAGGTTTTCAGAAGTGTCAAATGCCCTGATATTTTAAGTCGTGTTTATCATGCAGAACTTCACAGGGAAAAGAAAGAACTTTAAACCATTACTACACTGAAATAAAAGTATGAACCATTAATGATCACAGTATCCTATTAGACACTCGAAACAATTACCATAGCTAATGGCAGGCCCAAAATGCAGGGAATTTATTCACTTTGCACACTGCAGAGCGTGCAGATGTTCTGTTTTACTTTTCCTGGGTTTCTGTGTTCTTCTGATGGGGCAGGTGAGTACAGACCACATGAACACTGTGTGAAAACAAGTGAAAACTCTGCCTGGAGAAGCTGGAACATCCTAAGTGCTGAGACAGGACCAGGGACTCTTCTCCCTCATCCCTCTCTCTCAGGGGCATTGCTCAGAATGCCCCAGGGTGGATGTTTAGGAAAGCTGGCTTGGGAAAAGTCGGTGTGTGGGCAGAGGAGCCACCAGCAGTGGGTGTGTGGCTGCCTTGTCCCGCTCCTGCTGCCACTCAGGGCACACATGGAGCCCTGCCCTGGCTGGAACAACCAGCAGCTCCTCCCATTTGCCAGTAAAACATCCCCTGTTTACCTAAGAATATCGTAATTGGGAGCTGGAGAGCTTTCCCCATAAATTCCTGGGGCACATGTGAGGCTGCCGAGCCCGTTCCCACGTGAAGGTGCCTGCGGAGCTCAGGCTGGCAGGGACATGCCGAGGGCTTGGTGGGATGCCATGGCTCATAACACCCCGTGCACTCATCAATAAACCCAACATCAGCAATCATAAAGTTTTACCACTCACCTTATGCAACTTTTATTTTACACTCGATTAACTTTTATTGCCAGCTCCAAAGAATAAAGGCATTCTTACAGGGGAGAATTAGAAACAGCTTTTTTGGGGGGGGAAAAAAAATAAAGAAAAGAAAAAGTGTGTTCTAATATAAGGGGCTGCATTCCTGGGCTCCTTAGGAATATCAGGGGCAAATATGGTGTAAAACATGCAAGTCTAATTCCCAGCTGATGGAGAGACAGCCTTACCTTCCTCGAGCCTTGGGCAGTAACTCCCTGCCTTCCCAGCACGCTGGGCTCTGCAATTCCCAGGATCAGATTCAGGGGAGACACCGAAGCAAGAAATCCCCAGGCTCTGTCTGAGCAATAACTCAGTGTGACAGCAGCTGGTTTAGCAATTCCTGTTCTCTGATGGCAGTCGGGGAAGACCCAACTGCACAAAGGTTTGTTCAGATCACCAAGGTGGGGGCACCCGAGCTGCACACACGCAGCTCTTTCCCAGGAATTCGGGGGAGCAAATGCACGAGGAAGCCACGCCTTTCTACATTTCCTTTAACTCATTATGCCCATTTTCTGGCACTTTCTGAGCGTCAATCAGCAGCAGCCCGTGCTGAATACACCATTGTTTGTTCAACTGGACAGTGCCTGGGCCATCATGCCTGAGAAGTCAGGGGACTGTCTGATGTCTGCTTTTAATACGGGCCAAGTCCTTTTTCCCCTCCTGTTTAGTATAATTTTATACTGGGTGGACACATTTAGGGCCTGAATGGTTTGACAGTAGTGATTAATACCCTGCATTAGGAGATTCCAGTGAAAGTATTCAGGAGCACGCTGTGCAGTTTGGTTCTCATCAGATGGTCAGGTCTACAGGCCTATTAAAAACAGCAGGAGAGCTGCAGACTTAATCACAGAGGCTGGGCCCGTGGAGGGAGGAAGAGCGAGACACAAAAAAAGGAGAGAATGAATAGAAGAGCAGAGCAGAGGTGCAGGAGAGCTCAGACTAACCCATGCTCACAGCAGCCACGAATCCAGGTGAGGGGTTTTTAAAAAGCTCTGTCCCAAAAATGTTTCAAATGTAAAATATCTTTTCAAAACCAAAGCAGGTTAGGGTGGAAGACTTGACGAGGCAGTAACAGAGAGTGGAAGGTGGGAGTTACTTAGGGTTTAATGGCAAAAAATTCTAGAAAGAGAAAATACGACCCAAGGCAGAACAGGTAACACGGGTGCTTCACAAGGCAGCAGGGCCTGGAAAAATGCATCAAAGTAGTTTTAAGAGTGAAATCAGAGCAAACAAACCACCCAGAGAAAATCATCACAAGTTGTTGCTGCTGTCTGATGCCTGGCTAGGAGTTCATGGGGCCAGAGTCATCTCTGGATAACAGGAAACCTCAAACAACCACGGATCCAAATGAGGACCCTGGTGACACAGCAGGAATGGGGAGAGCTCCAGGCTCAGAGGGCTGAGCTCTGCGTGGCCTCCTGACCCTGCACTGGGGGACACATCTGTCCTGTGTGGACAGAAACCTGCAGGTGACATCCCCATCAAGGTATTGTCACCTGAGTAACGAGATTTTGGGGCGTCCTCCACGTGAATGAAGAGGGCTGTGACAGCACAGAACTCTCTTTCCCATGAGAAAATCTATCTGTTTATGGTAGACAGAAGAGAAGGTGTTCAGAGCTCCTTTGGAACAGGCAGGAACGCCTGTGGCCAATCAGCCCCAGGGGGCGGAAGGCTGTGGCCAATCCCAATAAGCGTTCATTTTGTATATAAAAGCTGCATTTAAATAAATAATTCTTTTTTCCTTTTTCTCGGCAATCTCTCTCGTGTGCCTCTTGTTTCGACATCGGCTCAACAGCAACACAGGGGCAGGGGACCCAGGGGTACTGAGGGACACCCCTGGCTCTGAAGAACCCCCAACAATATGCTCAGCAAACGCAGTGGGGTTTGGGGTTTTTTTGCCATTTCTCTCAGAACAAAAGCGCAGAGGAAACCCGGAGATGCTGAGGTGAGCACAACTCAGATGGGGGAAGGTGTTCTGTGCAGAGGGTGAGGAGGAGAGGCTGCCACGGCTGTGCCTGGCTTAACTCAGGCCTGGTTTTGCCCACAGGATGTTCTCCAGAGGGTGAGAAAGCACTGGGGGCTGGCCAACAACACTTCAGGTGGTGCTGGAGCCCATCTGAGCCCTGGTTCCCTTTGCAATTATTTTCCTCTCACTCTTTCCTGCAGCATTCAGAGGTTTCAAACATTAGCAAACCTCGAAACATTCCTTTAAACCACCATTTTCCCGGTTCTCCTGATGGCTCTGAGCAGGGAATTACAGAACTTACTCTCCACCACAGGAGAAACACCAACCCAACCCCTCAGAGAAGGCAAATCCACCTCACTGGGAAGCCTGGAACTCCAGCAAGGGATTTCTTCCTTTGCCCAGCAAACAGCCCCACAGAGCACTAAGCAGCAGATTCCGTGCCTGTCTCACGAAAAACATAATGCTTCCAATAAAGTAAAGCCATCAGCACCAACCCAAATCCCAGGACATTCCATACAGTCTGATCCCACCCACGCCACCGGTCTCTAATTTCCACAAATTTTCACAAAGTCAATATTTGTTTGCACAAAGCTGCATTAAATGCTGGCAGAGGCACGCTGAGTTCTTCTTTCCTGATGGCCAAGCCCGGCCTTCCTGCCACCATCACCTGGTTGTGGCACAAAAAAAGTTGGGTTTTTTACTAAAGGAACACAGCCAGGATCACATAAATGTGTTATCGATTGTGCCCCAAATCCATACGGAAATTCCCCAAAAGTACAATCACAAAATTAGACAAAGGGACTTGATGATGTGTTGACCAGCTGGCAAAGGTTCTTTTTAGGAAGGTTGGAGCCCCCCAACCTGCAAGCTCAGCTTTAGGTTATTGAAAATAATCAAAAACTTGAAAATGGGGTGACTTCAGCAGTTTTATAGCATTTGGTGGAAGGTCAGCTCCTAAAACCCCAGTCCTGAGGGGGATTTCTGGGGCCTCGTGGGGACCATGGTGCTACTGCTGAGGTTGCAGTGGTTTCGTGGGTAACCCAGGGCTGCTCTGGGCAGGGCTGTCACCTTTCAACAGGGCTGAATTTATATTAAAACCCAAATCATCATTAAAACCCCAACAACGCACAAGCGGCCTATAACAAAGCCCCTGAGGTGTTCAAAGTCTGTAAATCCCCCTTTTTTTGAACGTCTGAATAACAACAAACCCAAAACAAGAATTAATTCTTCTCCAATGCACAGACCCAGTTCAGTAACAAGCGCTAAAAATACATCTGAACCTTAGAAACAAAAGAGGAGGCACGGAGCACTTTGAAAGTTTGCTCCAATGATTAAATAAATTAGACCTGAGCTGCTAAGAAGGGAAGGACAGAAAGTTCACTACCAGCACGACAAGACATTGCCAGCTTTTGACTTGTTTACCAAGAGAAAAAAGGGCAAAACCCAGCATATTTCAACAGATTTCCAAATTCCGGGCATTTTTGATATTTAAGTGACAATATGATTTTCAGCTCTGTGAGATCTCACTTGATTTTTGACTCGGTGCCCACGCACAGGGCTCTGGCAGCTGCCACAGCACCGCTGCTGCACAGGGAAGGGGCTCAGCCAAGCATCCTCATGCCCAGGTGTCCTAAAAATCTGCTTTTCTCTGCTCCTCTTTGAGCACTCCAGGGAGTCTCCTGTGCCACCACCTGGGGCTGGTGCTCCCACACCATCACTGGGATGCACTGGGACCCCTGGACCAGCCTTTTCCATCTCCTCCCCACTGAAAACACTGCTCTGGAAAGCCAACACTTTTTTGTGACTCACGAGGAATGTTCCCTTCATATTTAGAAGCATCAGTGCTAAAGGTCATTGTCTGAGGACATCAACTGTTCCCAAATCCGTGTAGTGGCCACAAGGATTTCACTTTTCAGCTGGAGAACATTTACTCCTGAGTTTCCCGCTCTCCACAGCCTGCACACAAAGCTCCCAAAGCCCCACTTCTCCATCCTGGTCCAGAACTATTCCTTCAATGTAAAAATTCTCTTCTTAGATGCCAAAAGAATGCAGTGACAGCGTTTCACTGAGCCCGTGAGGAAATTTCTTGTATCCCACTGCTTTCCCATAGCTTGGATCAGCCCTGGGAGCTGCAGCAGGAATGAGTGTTCCCCTTCTGGGAGCATCATCTTTTTTCTTTTTTTTCCCCTTTGATTGGGCCCTTGACTGTGATGGACAGCGAGAGAACACGGGGACAGGGCTTCTGAACACCCCACCGCTATCTGCGCATTATTTGGATTTGCAGGTTATCAGTGGGGCAGCAACTTCGGCTATGACCTCATTAACTAATGTGGCCACATCAGCACCTCTCCACGGCCTTTATCACTCATCGCGTGTCATAAAGCAGCCCGCTGACACCTCCCAGGGAATGCCGCTTGTATCTTATCTCCCGCAGGGGGAGGACCCTCGCTGGGAGACAGAGAGCACGTCTAGGAATGCGCCGAGGAGACGCGGCCGCCAGCGGCAGCTGACAGGGGATGATTTCTCAAACAAACACCGAGGGGGAAATTAATGGGCTTTGCTTTGCCACTGACAATGCCGAGCAGAAATACATTAACTCGCGGCTGCTATAATTTAAGAATTATGAGTGTAATTTCAGCCCAAAGCTACTGGGACGCTTCCATCAGCATCCAGCGCGCAGCTGCTCCGCGCTGCTCTCATCGCCGGCACGGCAGCAGGGGCCAGGATCTTTCATTTACAGGCTTATTCCTGGTGGCTGGAAGCTGGAATTCCCTTCCCAAGCCTGAAGACCACAACAGTGTTTTCTCTTGATTTTTTTCCCATAAAACCCCTCCTTTGGCATCTCCCAGGTTTGGATACTGGGAGGAAACGCAGATCCCTCAGAACAGCGCCCAGCCAGGGGGGCAGAGATTGGGGTGATGCCAGGACACCTCACCCCGTTTTACCTTGTTTCATTCTTCTGAAGATTTGTGTTCCAGCTCCTTTTAACTTGAGCTTTTCTTCCCAGAAAAAAAACAAAAAACAACCAAACCCAAAAGATTAAAAAAAGAATATCTGATAATTACTGGTGTGGCCACAGAATCCAAAGTTTTGTGCAGGTACTGCCTCGATGTGGAAGCATTTTTCCTTTCCCTCATCCCCTGCATTGCCACTGAAGGTACCTGGCCCTCAAAACAGGGAATTTTTTTACATTGCATTTTTCAAATGACGCAAAACATCTCCAGGGCCTGACACAGCCTTTGTTTCATTCTTCTAAAGATGGTTTATTAAAGGTGTGTTTTGCCAGGAAAATGCCACCTCTCCCTGGCAGAGGCTGCGTGTTCCTCCTGATGCCCCAGGAGTAGTGGGCACAGCAGGGAGGGAATGGTTTCACATCCTCAGCAAACACCTTCGGGAGGGTCCCAGGGAACCCTCTCCACACTGCTCTGCTGTTAAACCAAAATGCAGTGGGCGTGGATATTTCAAAACATGCAAAACCCCCTGTAAAAATGTAAAAAGGGTATTTTAGATTTTAAAAAGCCAAAAAAACCCCCAACAAACCCAGCTGGCATGGAAAAATTCCTCGGGCTGAAATCGAAGCAAACAGAACGTAATGCACACTGTGAGTGAGTTGGTCACTGCTGGCTGAATCGGGAGGGTTCAGGCCACTAAAAAAGGCGACAGGCACAGCAAAGCTGAAGCATCGTGCCCGCCCTCCCCAGGAACAATCCCCTCACGGGAACAATCCCTGCACGGGAACAATCCCCGCGTTCTTCCCCTCCCGGCCGGCAGCTGGCAATCCCGCTCTGTTGAGAGCCAGGAAAAGAAAAGAGCATCCGCTGCCCACGAGCGCAGGGATGGGATGGGAAGCGAAGCTCTGCCCAAGCTCGAGAAAGTTCTGGATTTGTTTTCCTTAGTGCCTCACGTGTAATGTTGAGTTAATTGTCTCTTTGGGTGGATTTAGGGTCATCAGAAGCAGGCAGTGAGGAATAACCACAGGAGGTGGGTAAGAGCTGAAATTCCTGTTCTCAGGACTGGAAACAGAACAGGCAGTGCCAGTGTGTGCCTGAGGGATGGATCCCTCACTGCACCCCCAGGACAACCCCAGACAGAGCAGGCCCCACTCTGTGTCTCCACTGTGCACCAGAAAATGCCACATTTCCCTAAATTAATGCACTGCTTAGAATTCAAAACAAACAAACAAACAAACAAACAAACAAACAAACAAACAAACAAGGAAAACCACCCTCCCTGAGATCTGGAATCTCATTGCCAAACATCTATCCGATGTTACCCATGCCCTGCGGGGAGCTAAAGGGAAAAGCTGATCACAGTCTCACTGGATGGGGCTGCTGAGATCCGCCTGGGGAGCATCTCCTGCCCATGGATATCCTGCCAAAATATCACCGATGCTTCTCCTACCACTGTAAGGTCTCCGGGGTATTCCAAAGTACTTTTCGTCCCGACCCGAATGTTCTCATTTTTTCCAATTGTTTTCTCTTTTTCTCTGCTTTTTAAAGGAGTGTCTTGTTCTCACTGGCATTTTGCCTTTTGTGAAAGATCTGTTGGAGTAGCTTGGAAAGATCAGCTCGTGGGACATGGGAAACCCACAGCTCTGACAACCTGGTCCCACCAGCTAAACTCTGAAAAATCACCGTGCCTTCCGTTCCATTTCCCCGTATCCCCAACCTGTTATCGAGTGTGGAGACTAACAGAGCCCTCACCATCAACACCGGGATAAAGACTCTTCTCGATGCCTTTTCCAGACTTAAAACCAGATCTTTTATTAAACCACATTAACCTAAACATCCTCCCTTTATTCCTCCCCTGCTGGGTGACACCGTGTCAGAACATGAGCTGCCAGGAACGCGCCGGGTGCCGCTGAAAGCTGTAAAAGAGGCCGACGAAACGCACGGAGCAGAAAACATAAACACATCAGGCTGACGTGTTCTGCGTGGATTAAACTGACCAGGGACACCGTAATGACTTTTCTCCATTGTTATAAACAAAAGCAGAGCCCGATAAACATTTTCCGTGCCTGGGCGCGCCAGGAAAAGTTGGTTCTGAAAGCGAAAATGAAATCGCGGCGCTCTGAGGAGGTTCCACTTGGGCAGGAACAGCTCAGCGTGTCACAAAGCCCAGATTGTTTCAATCCGCACGTGCTCGATGCTCTGCTGGGCTCTAGAGGCAGCATTGGCTCGTGGATGGGACACGGGGAGCAGGAGAGGCCCCAGCTGTCCCAGCATCTCCAGTGCTTCACGGCTCAGATTCTGGTGGTTTCTGGAAGTGGCCACAGATCCCCGTCCCTTGGCTGTGTCACCATTTCTGGAATGGTCACTGATCCCTGGCCCTTGGCTGTGTCACCATTTCTGGAAGTGGCCACAGATCCCTGTCCCTTGGCTGTGTCACCATTTCCAGCAGTGGCCACAGATCCCCGTCCCTTGGCTGTGTCACCATTTCTGGAATGGCCATTGATCTCTGTCCCTTGGCTGTGTCACCATTTCTGGAATGGTCACTGATCCCTGTCCCTTGGCTGTGTCACCATTTCCAGCAGTGGCCACAGATCCCCGTCCCTTGGCTGTGTCACCATTTCTGGAATGGTCACTGATCCCTGGCCCTTGGCTGTGTCACCATTTCTGGAATGGTCACTGATCCCTGTCCCTTGCCTGTGTCACCATTTCTGGAATGGCCATTGATCTCTGTCCCTTGGCTTTGTCACCATCAACTGCTCCTCTTTGGGCAGTGCTCTGGAACCCCAGGTGATGACACCCCCACATGTGAAGGTCTCTCAGAGCTCTCTGCTGTGGCCCTGAGGTGATGGTTCCAGGACACCTGGGTGTCACACCCTTGTCACACTGAGCTGTGACAGCTTTGGGGGTTTATCTGCCCAGGCACATCCCTGGCAAGGAGGAATCAGTGGGAAAGGCTCTCTTCTGGCCACGTCTCCACCATGACAACCCGAGCCCCAAATCACTTTTTGCTTCAGAACAACCTCAAATTTCAGCTCTTTTTAACTTGAGCTTTTCTTCCCAGAAAAAAACCCCAAAAAACCAAGAAAAGAATATCTGATAATTACTGATGTGGCCACAGAATCCAAAGTTTTGTGCAGGTACTGCCTCGATGTGGAAGCATTTTTCCTTTCCCTCATCCCCTGCATTGCCACTGAAGGTACCTGGCCCTCGAAACACTCGGGGAATTTTTTTGCATCGTATTTTTCAAACGATGCAAAACATCTCCAGGGCCTGACACAGCCTTTGCTAGAGTCAAAATTCGTAATTTCCTGAGAGCCAAGCGTGGGGTTGTGAGTCAGAGCAAGGGGAAAGCTCAGCAAACTCTCAGCTGGTTGTGCCACGAGGCTTTGCCCTCACCCCAAATTCAGTGTGACCCACAGGGACAGGTCTGACCACACCCCTGCCCTTCCCACCCACAGACACAGACGTTGCCCCACACAGTTCCCTCTTTTCCCATACAATCATCTGGAATTTAATACCCATTCCCACTTGTTCTCATGACTGGAGTTCTCCTCATCAGCTGATGATGCTCCTTCGTACAGGAAGTGCAAAGGATCATTTTGTCATTCCAAGAGCCACCCAAAAGCACAGGTCCCCCATGAGCGACGGCGTGGAGTTAATAATTTATCACAGCGCTGCCTGCTGAATGCTCTGAATCAAAATATGATCAATGAAAACCAGTTGGTTTATTGAGTTTGCTGTCAGTTTTATTTCCTGAAGACATGGGAGAGAGTGCAGGGGATGCCTGCTGTGCAGAGAATGCTGCTGCAAAGTTACACTGGATCGATGCGAGTTTGCCCAAAATAATTATTCTCTGAGGGAATGTTCAAGACACTCTGTGACACACCAACCAGTTCAAAGCCTTTTGCCTGTGTCACTGTTTTCTTAGAAACTTGAGAGACTTTGGAAATAAATACCTGAGCTTTAAAAGCCTGCTATTAATTTTGATATTATCTGCTCAATTTTTGTGTTGTCTGTATGAAATGGATGTGGCTGGAAGGTAGAATATGGAGAAAAGAAGCCAGCAAGCACACTGCTGGTGGAGGCAGAGTGCTCCAGCACCTCTCCTCCTCTCTGGCAAATAAATTCAAAACATTTACTCCCTGCTGCATCGGCTTTCAGACAAACTCTGCAACACGAACAGGACCCTCTGCACCGAGTGTCTCTCAGTGCCACACAAGGAACCTGGACTGAGTCAATGCTCCAAGCAGGTCAAGTGTTCCAACAAAAATAAAGGGGAAAACGAGTGAAAAGGAAGGTTTAGATTGACTGTTAGGAAGAAATTCTTCACTATAAGGGCGGTGAGGCCCTGGCACAGGCTGCCCAGAGAAGCTGTGGCTACCCCTGGATCCCTGGAAGTGTCCAAGGCCAGGCTGGAGCAACCTGGGATAGTGGAAGGTGTCCCTGCCACGGCAGGGGGTGGGATGGGATGATCTTTAAGATCCCTTCCAACCCAAACCAGTCTGGGATTCTGGAATTCTCTGAGTGTTCAGGTGAGCTTGGCATGGCCACAGGGACTGGGAAGCAGGGTGGGTGTGACGCTCACCCACCTCCCACAGCGACGATAACGGATCCTGGCCACACGGACACCTCCCCTGAAGATCAGAGCCCTTCCAGCCCTGAAGCCTCAAACACAACAACACTTTGGTCTCCCCACGGTGCTGGTTCTGACCCCCAGAATTGCCTCAGTCCCTCAGAGCAGCCTGGGCATGCAGAGTTCTCTGAGTGGGACCTAGCAAACCCCACCCTGCAGTCCCAGCCTCAAAAACTACCCAGGAGAAGGACCTGGAGAGCTGCACTGGGTTGTTTTCCCTCACACACCGAGAGCTGGGCTCTGAGCTCAGCACAGAAAGCCCCCAGTGTTTGCCTAAGATGGGATCTTACTTTCTCCATCCCTTTCAAGTGCCCGGACCCTCGCAGGTGTGCGCTGCTTCGTTTTCTCTCTTTTTCTTTCTTCCCTTTTTTTTTTTTGGGAAAGATTGATTACAGGCTAAGCAGGGCTCCTTTAGCCAGCACTCCCATCTCTAATTATTAGCACTGCCAACTTTTGCAGCACAATGCTCAGTGTCAGATAAAGGAAATCTGTTCCTGTCTGTTCTGTAACTGATATCAGCTCCATAGTGACCGTCCCTGACCTCAGGACCCCGGGCTTTGTTTGCTGCTACATCTTTACTCTGCTGAGAATGGAGTCCACACACATCAAAAAAATCACCAATATTAATTAAACCCCAGATACTGTTATCAACTCCAGTGAATAATGGGCTTTGTCAAGCTGCACGGAGTGGCCTCAGCGAGACTTTGCTACTGACAACATTCAAAATATTAAATTTCCAATGCTTCTTTCATCTTGCCCACGACGTCTTTGAATTAGTGGTTGCTGCACTGCAACAGTCAGAAATCTGTGAAAAAAAAAATCTATCTGTACACAGCACAATGTGATACAGGCACACATTTAGATCCTAAATCACCCTTTTTCTAATGGACAAAATAATTAACCTCATTATTAAATATGTAAATACCCACATTCTGCTGTAGAATGGATATTGTGGCAGTGTGGGATATCCTGGCAGTGTGGATATTGTGGTGATGTCTGGCACAACAGGCTCAAAGTACCAGAATTTGGGATTTATAAGCACAAATGATGGGAATAACAGCATCACCTGGGACCAGTGTCAGTTTTTAGGGATACCTCAGCACAGCAGAAATACTCAATCCTGGCGTTTATCAGAACTCTATGACAAAAGGGATCAAGGTAAGAGATTTATTCAGGTGCTGCAAGGCAGGACAGGATCCACAGCAGAACCTGGGGATCCTGCTTTGTTCCTGAGTGACTTTTTTAGGATTTATATCAGAATTAGGCACCTGCAAGAGCCATCTGGGGCACTCCTAAGCCACTAGAGCTAAGGGAGAACATGCTTACAAGGAATTTTTTTAAGCCTGATGGATGAAATCCTCCTCTTTAATGTTCAAACCTAGAGAATATTCAGAATGTAGACATTTTCTTCTAAAACTTCACAGCCAAGCCTGGCTGTCACAACAGCGAGCTGGCTCCCTTTCCACTGCTGACTGCAATGGGAATTATGTAATTGTGCCTAAGAGGGCTGGTCCCAAATCCAGATATTTCTGTCAGGCACAGGGAGAGAGGCTGGGAGACAAAACAACAGCAAATGGGTCATTAATAATAATGATGATGATAATTATGATAATGGTGATAATAATTATAATAATGATAATGGTGATGATGATGATGATGATAATAATAATAATAATAATAATGATGATGATAATAAAACCAGTAAGGATTCTGCTAAATCCCTACTGCTGCCCTTCCCACCTGAGCTCTCAAATCAAAAGCAGTGAAAAGGAAATTTTTCAACACTGCAGAATTTCTAAGGCTCGGCCAAGGTTTGAGTGAATCCAGTCCCAGTCTGACATTTCTTCAGCACATCCCAGATAATGACAATCCCTGATTTTGAGGTAATTGAACCCAGTTTTCCCTCTGTAGCCATGAGGGCACTGCTGGTTCCATGAGCTGTGACACCCCCCAGCTCCTCACACCTGGGAATCCCACGGTTTTCCCAAGGCAGGAATGCACAGAGCCAGGAATCCTCTGCTCCAGCAGGGACCAACATTCCCAGGGCTCCCTGGAGCACTGAAAGTTGCAGCTGCTGCTGTGGCCGAAAATCGATTTTTAAATATTCATTACAAAGTCACATCTCTAATCAACAGGAAAATATCTACTGTAATAATTTCAATACCCCTCCTGTTAATTATTTCGTTAGCTTTATTGGTCTGATAAGGTTCTGATTTTCCAGTCTTTCCGATTTCCATATGGATTGGAGGCAAGGGCAAAGCTGAGATGTTTCCTGTCTGGGCCAGGATGCCTGACCGTGCTTTGGTACCATTTATTGGAGTTTAATGAATTTGATATTAGGAAAAAATCCTTCCCTCTCTGGGAATGGATTTCCCAGAGAAGCTGTGGCTGCCCCTGGATCCCTGGAAGTGTCCAAGGCCAGGTTGGATGGGGCTTGGAGCAACCTGGAGCAGTGGAAGGCGTCCCCGCCCATGGCAGGGGTGGGACTGGATGAGTCCCTTCCAACCCAAACCATCCCATAATTCTGTGGTTTTCTGGTTGTTTCCTTGCAGGCTGCAAAGACGCCTCACAAGAAACTGGGAACTTGCGTTTTCTACAAAACAAATATAATCACCCTTCACGGGTGATGAGAGAAATGAACATTTGATGTTAATTACTGGTCCGTAACCGGATTTGCTTTTCAGACCCCCAACCCTTTGCCTCCTCACCACCCCTGCCCTGTTCAGCTGGGTTGTTTTCCCTGTCTCTAAAATCCAGCTGAATGATAAATCAGTGGAATTGGCACTTTTTGACACCCTCAATGTTGTTCTTCCTCCCTAAACTCTTTTCCCCAACTTCTTTCCATGCCCGTTCCTAAAGGCCCGTTGATTACCTGGATAATTGACTGATACTGCCGGTAACAACACCCGGACTAATTGAAATGTATGAGAAACAATTAGGGGTAATTGGAATCAATTAATTGACGATTTTCTGGGGAACCGCTGCTTTATGCAGGCAAATCCTAATTACATTTCCACAGCCTGGGAAAAAANATCCATTAACTTTTCCCTTATTCAAGGAAAAAAAAAAAAAAAAACAAAACAGAAAAAGCCGAAATTGTGAGATGGATTTTGAAGTGAAACTGTGAGGTTTTCATCGGGGCAGTGCCGGTTTCAGCAAAGGAGGGAGGAGAGGAGGGAAAGGGGAAAGGAGAGAGGGAGGGGGAGAGGAAAGAAGGGACGGAAGGGAAAGAAGAGGAGAAGGAAGGAGAGGGGAGGGAAGGAAGGAGAGGGGAGGGAAGG
>VZTJ01001127.1:1199042-1244515 GCA_013397795.1 Orthonyx spaldingii | reverse complement strand
CTGCCTGATCCCAGCCCTGCCTGAGCCCAGCTCTGCCTGAGCCCAGCCCTGTGTGATCCCAGTCCTGTGTGATCCCAACCCTGCCTGATCCTAACCCTGCTTGCTTCCAGCCCTGCTTGATCCTAACCCTGCTTGATCCCAGCCCTACCTGATCCCAGCCCTGCCTGATCCCAGCCCTGCCTGATCCCAGCTCTGCCTGATCCCAGCTCTGCCTGAGCCCAGCTCTGCCTGAGCCCAGCCCTGTGTGATCCCAGTCCTGTGTGATCCCAACCCTGCCTGATCCTAACCCTGCTTGCTTCCAGCCCTGCTTGATCCTAACCCTGCTTGATCCCAGCCCTACCTGATCCCAGCCCTGCCTGATCCCAGCCCTGCCTGATCCCAGCCCTACCTGATCCCAACCCTGCCTGATCCCAGCTCTGTGTGATCCCAGCCCTGCCTGATCCCAGCTCTGTGTGATCCCAGCCCTGCCTGATCCTAACCCTGCCTGATCCCAGCCCTGTGTGATCCCAGCCCTGTGTGATCCCAGCCTTCCCTGCCACTCCCACCCCAGCAGCCTTGTCCTTTTCTGGAGCCAGGGAAGGGATCCAGTTTTCTCCACGCTGTGCCCAGAAGAATAAACCAGACTCTGACATGAGCAGAAAGCCCCCCCAAAGCCTGGCACTGTCCTTGCAGCCCCTCTCTGCTCCCTCCCAGGCGGTGCCAGCCCCTCCACTGCCCCTGTGGTGATGCACGTGCCCAGCATCCCTCAGCCCAAACTCTCTTCTGCTCTCATTCCTCTTAAAAAGCTCAGAAATTCCTTCAAAGCAGAAAATCCTCCCCTCTCCCAAAGCAAGTCCAGCAGGGACTGCAGAGACAGTGCAGTGTGCCTGCCTGCTCTGCCTGGGAGTTTGAGGAATTCCCTCACTTGCAGTCTGTGTATTTAATAAACTAATCCATTGATGACATTTCCTATTTAAATGAACAAGATTATGCAGCTAAACAATATTTTGCAACCAAAATGGCCAATAAATCATGCCTTTGGAAGTGCTAATGGCGCTCACATTTATTCCTATTAATGCTTCCTGGTTTTGAAAGCTGGGCCAATTCCAGAGATAATGTATTACAAACTTTCCTGCTGAAGGATTTGGGTTCCTCTAGGCTCCATTCCAGTTATAACTGGCAGCTAATACTTTCACACATTCACAAATCCCCAGCCCCTCCCCACGAGCAGAAGGGAGAGGAGAGGTTTTGGCTTGGGTCAGCACATTTGGGAGTGTTGCAGGAATGAATGGGAAGTGATGCAGTTCTCTTTGAACACTGGGCTCTTCATCAATGCTTGTCCAGCACCTTCTCCCCTCAGCCAGACAGGCCTGCACATCTGCACACCCATGGAATGCCCCCAAAAAAACCCCAAAGTCAATGTGCAGCCATGCAGCATTGCAGGTTTTCTTGCAGCCCCACAGAGGTGCCACTTTGTGCCTGCAAGGAAGGGGCTGCTGTGCAAACCAACGGAGCTGCTCCCAGCAGAGCAACCCTGCAGGGAGGAGCTGGGGGTGGTGCTGGATGGAAAACACAAGGTGAGGCAGCAGCATTGCCTTGGCAGCCCAGACCCCACCCCGAGCCCTGGGCTGATCCCAGCGTGGGCAGCAGGTCCGGGGGGGAATTCTCTGCTCTCCTGAGATCCCACCTGGAATACTGCAAACTGTTCTGGTGCCCCCAGCTAAGGACAGGGAACTGCTGGAGCAAGTCCAGAAGAGATCACGAGGTCACCAAGGGGACTGGAGCATGTCCCCTATGGAGCCAGGCTGTGAGGGCTGGGAATGTTCATCCTGGAGAAGGGAAGGTTGTGTGGAGACCTCACAGCACCTTCAGGGTCTGAAGGGGTCACAGAGAAACCAGAGAGGGGCTCTGCATCAGGAACTGGAGCGGCAGGACAAGGGGAATGGGTTCAAACTGAAAGAGGGGAAGTTTAGGTGGGATATTGGGAAGAAATTCTTCCCTGTGAGGGTGGGGAGGCCCTGGCACAGGGTGCCCAGAGAAGCTGTGGCTGCCCCATCCCTGGAAGTGTCCAGGGCCAGGTTGGATGGGGTTTAGAGCAACCAACCATGGCAGGGGGGTGGAATGAGATGATCTTTTAGATCCCTTCCAACCCAAACCTTTCCGTTTTGATCCTAACAATCACAACTGCCCAGCATCCAGGCCACGTCTGCGACAGGCACAAGAGTGAGAGGGAAAGGGGCACAGGCTGGAATTGCATTTTCCTGAGCCCAAACCACTTGGTTCCAGGCAAACCCAGGCACAGCAAGGGATGCTGATAGTTGAGGTCTGCTGAGGGGTAATTGGGAATTGAAAATGGAAAGAGGCAAACAGGCCCTTAGGTTGAGGACTGCAAATAATTTGTGGATTCCTTACTCTAGCTAATTAAATATCACACAATACCTAAAATCACCCCGAAATAAAGCTTTGGAAATCACTGCATGTAGGCTTCTGAGGCCATTCAGAAGAGACTTCAAACTCAAAACATCAGTTAGAGATCATCAGATGCACCCAGCAATCTCTCCACAGAGATTTTATGGGATAACAGCTCTGTAGGGTACAGGAAAGGATGTTATTTCCTAATGACTCACAACAAATTGCTTGAAAAAACTCCTCCAGCTTCCCAACCCAACTCCTTGCATCTCTAAATCAGATTTAGCACACTCTGTGCATTGTAAAAGCCTTCCCTGCTCTGTCTGACAACACCTATACCCCAGACCCTCAGCGTCTTTCAGAAGTTATTTCTGGAAATGTTGAATCTCATAACAGCAATAAAAGGAAAATATTGTTGTAGCCAAAATAAATGTCTCTTTGGACCCTGTTTAAAAAGCACTGGGATCTTTGTGTAAGTTGAAGTGCTCGCCTTCACAGAGAACAGCTCGGCTGTTGGGAGATATCAAGGGGCAGGATAAATTTATAAAGAGTTGATTTGTCTGTTTAAGGGAAATGCTCAGGGAGATAAAAGTCTGAATTCTGATTCTTTCGCAGTCAAATCAGAATCCTGCCCTCTCCTCAGCCAAAGCATGAAATCCCAACCAACAGCTGAAGAAAAGCCTCAGCACGGAGTGTTTTGATCAGGTTGTTAAAGGCTGAGTTGATGTCGCTCACGAGGGCAGGCAGTGGAAGCTCTCAGCAGACTTCCCGTGGCACCCCAGAAACGCGGGCACAGAGATGTGACACCCAGCAAGGACGTGCAAAAATATTCACGGTTCGAGCACAAGTGTCTGAGAAAACCGTATTTTCCAAGGTTCTGCTAAAAATTCACGGCGTTTCCAAAAAAAATCTGTCACAGTTTTGGTCACTTTGCGTCTGCCTGAAGAGATCCAAAATAGGGGTCTGGTCTGTGAAGGGCCAGTGGGATCCAGTCCAGAAAAATCCTAATCTCATCCCAAATCTGACAGCTCGACTGTGCAGTAGAAAATGAATATTTCTCAGGTCGAGTCTCCTTTTTGGTGTGGAAGAGGAGCTCCTGGGCAGGGCTGGATGGGGCTTATAGCAGGGAAATAAGGTCTGCTTACCAAAATGGAATTAATTCTCTCTCCAAACAGCCTTATACCTGTTCCCCTCCTCTAAAAGAATTTTAAAAAGGGGATTTAAGGTACATTTAAAGACTATAACTAGTGCAATTTCATTTATTTTTTCTGAATTAATTCCCACTCAGATCTGGACCAACAGCACTGCAAACTCCCTCCCTTTCCCTTTCGTGTGGAAGACTCAGCATACAGACCTGGACAACAAAATTAACTTTATTTTTTTTCCTTACCCAGATGATAAAATAAATTATCCCTAGAAA
The DNA here is from genome assembly GCA_013397795.1 of Orthonyx spaldingii. Taxonomy (NCBI): domain Eukaryota; kingdom Metazoa; phylum Chordata; class Aves; order Passeriformes; family Orthonychidae; genus Orthonyx; species Orthonyx spaldingii. The sequence goes on along the minus strand of VZTJ01001127.1, from coordinate 1,240,707 downwards.
TATAAGGTTGGGGTTCAGGGATTTTATTTTATTTTATTTTATTTTTATTTTTAGGAGAAACAACAATCCCGTTCCTCGGCAGGGAGGGCTGTGCCGGAACAGTGGGATGATTGTTGGAGGAGTGAATCTGGTTTTCATTAGAGGGAAGTGATGGGTCCGGTTTCTGCCCGGGACTGTTTGCTCGCATCTCTGTTTGTGTTCTGCGTTGGCAGTTAACCCTTTCCCGATGGGAGCCGCGCCTGCCCCGCACATCCCACCCACCTGGCACACACGGGGATAATGGGATCGCTCCGGGGATAATGGGATCACTCCAGGGGTAATGGGATGGCTCCAGGGATAGTGGGATGGCTCCAGGCCCGGCAGAGCAGTGTGGGATTCCTGCAGGTACTCCTGGCAGCCAAGCTGAGCAAGAGGGAACCCTTTGTCTTTGGTCTTCAAATTGGAAGGAACTCAGAAATTGTTAATTAGTGGCTGGAGAGGCTGTTTTACCCAAAAAAAACCTTCAAACCCTGTATTTTTATATATACATATATATATAAATGGGCTAAAAACTCGATATACAAATGAATTCCTGCAGGCCCAGGTGTCCCTCCTGCACCTGGGGAGGCTGCCAGGAGGTGGCCGAGCCAGCACAGCCAGGAGGGGACACGAGGGATGTGCCCTGTGCTGCCTCCACATCCCAAAAAATCTCCCACACTCAGTGGTAGGGAGACACTTACTTCAAACCAGCAGTGAAAACTTGTGCATTGTTAACTTCTATTTGAACATACTAATTTAAGTTATATATTTGTTGATTTTATATGAATATATGCATTATTTTTCTGTTTGTACATAAGTAAACTGTTATTCCGTGTTCAGTCCAAGCCTCACGCTCTCCAGAAACAATAAAATCCCACAGTTACACGATGGCAATGAAGCACTGGATTCATTTCACTCCTTTTTTTTTTTTTTTAAATTCCCAGATTTCTGTGTATTACCTGGTAAACTTTGGAATGTGTGCACTACTCAGAGCTACTGGCTTCTTTTGGGAATATTTCTGGATTTACAGATGCTTTGCTCTCGGCAAGGGAAGATCTCATTTATCCACCCCCAAGCACTGCCCAAACACGCCAAGCTCTTGGATTTCCAAGGCAAAAAGGGGTTTTTAGGCATTGCAGGACATGGAATGAAGTTTTCTGTTGCTGTTCTTGATTCCTTAAAAACCAGAGAGCCAATGATGCCCTCAGCACGGCCTGGAAAATCCATCCTGAACAGGCCAAGGAGGTGCTGCACCCACCAGGCCCTGGAGGGAGGGATAAAATCTCATTAAAAATGGTGATTGGGTACCAGCACACTTCCAGCCTATGGATTTTTCAAAGTGCATGCACCCTGCAGGACCAGCCAAAACGAATGTGAATCTATTTGGCCATGTTTCCATGAGCTTTGGGGCTTCCAGGATAATGTCAGACAGGCAGATCACCCGGAGCTGGGCATGAAGAGTGAAAAGTTTCCTCGTGGGAGGTTTGTAAATAACATCCCACCTTTCCACAGCCCTGTTCACACTAGGCCCCACCAGGCCAGGGCAAAATTTGTGTTTTGAAACATGAAACTCGTGGTTTCATTTCCTTCAGAGACCCCGGATCCAGTGCCAGTGACTGGGAGGTGTGGGAGCTCTGAGGACAGAAAGGAAAGTGAATCCCAGGGATGATTCCTGCAGCTCCTCGCTGTGCCTGGGCAGCTCTGGGCACAAACCCCACTGCTCTGGGCACTCTGCACAGACAAAGCAGGTCCAGGCTCTGCCAAGGGGATTTAGAGCCCAATCCCCTTTTCTGCAGGAAATTCACTGCACACCCACGGCAAGGGGAGGGAAATTGTGGATGGGCTGCATGGAGCTTTTGGAGTGAGGAGACATCAAGGTGATCAGAGGGATGGAGCAGCTCTGCTGTGAGGAAAAGCTGGGACAATTGGGATTGTTCAGCCTGGAGAGGAGAATTTTGGGGTGACCTCATTGTGGCTTTCCAGTACCTGAAGGAGCCAACAAGAAATATGGAGAGAGATTGCAAGTGACAGGACTGGGGGGAATGGGTTCAAACTGAAAGAAGCAGAAGTTTGGGTTGGATATATGGAAGGAATTGCTCTCTGTGAGGGTGGTGAGGCCCTGGCACAGGGTTTCCAGGGAATCTGTGGCTGCCCCTGGATCCCTGGAAGTGTCCCAGGCCAGGTTGGATGGGGCTTGGAGCACCACGGGACAGTTGAAGTTGTCCCTGCCCATGGCAGGGAGTGGAACTGGATGAGTTTTAAGGTCTCTTCCAACCCAAACCAGTCTGGGATTCTGTGATTCCATGAAATAAGGAAAACAGGTGAGGTTGTCAATGATGGGATGGCACAGAGTTTAGGTCCACAATATGAGAGACCCAAAAGAAAACTGCAGTCGGTGTCTGGCCCAAAGGAGCAGAATTGGACACAACCTGTGCATACTGCCCAGGCTTTAGCTGGGTTCGATTCACCTCCAGAATGCAGCAGGATAAAAGGTTTGTCTCAAATGAGATTTCCCGGCCTCTGCTCTTCTCAGGCCACCTCTTCTGCCGATCCCAACACCCTGAGCTGGGAAGGCACCACGGAGCAAACCCCTCACAGACTGGATTTTAGATATAAACCGACAATGTCACCCAGTTCAACACCACCTCCCCTAACCCCCAACCTGCTCTGAGCAGATCTGCCCTGTTGCATTGCCTTTTTTCCTGCCCAGGAAAACCAGAGGAAACCCCTCCAAGCCCCTGACCCGTCTGATGGCACCACCATCACATCCTCAGAGCACAGACCTTACCAAATAAACAGATGGAAAAATTACACTCTCCAAAGGCTTCCTGGTTAGATGAAGCCACAGATATTGTTAGTCAGCCACTAGACTGAGACATCAGAATATAAAGGAGATTAAAAGAAACTGTCACCACCTATTGCTAAAATTGTCTTCCACCTCCTGTTTCAGGCAGTCTGCATGTCACTGCTTCTTTGGAGGGAATTATCTCAGAAAGAAAATCCTACTCTTCCTTTTATTGGAGGAAAACCTCTCAGGCACTCCCCCCCTTTCTGTGGAGCACATTCTTGCAGGCATTCGCCACAAAAGAGCACCGAGAGCACGGCAGCAAAAGGGACTTTATTTGTGTCCTCGCCCTCAGCCCCGTGCCCAGCTCGTGTTGAGCACAACCACACATGCCAGGGTGCACAGGATTCCTGGTGGCACCTCCGAGGTGGCATTGCCACTGCTCTGCCCTGTGCCAGCACTTTCCAGCCTCTCCAGAGCAACGCACGAAACGCCTTTTTCCGTTTGGATAATTCCTCGTTTTACCCCAAAGGCCTCGCGCCGCACTCTATACATTTCTAATAAACTTGGTGGCTTAAGCCAAAACATTAATTGCATCTTCCAGCGAGGGGAAAAAAAAAAACCCCAACCTCGTTTAGGAATGTATTCATTAAGGGCCTGATTGACACGGCCAGAACCAGGGGGTTAAATTGAAGCCGGAGCGGAGGCCGGAGCGCTGGGAGCCGCGAGCATTCAGCGGCAGCAATCTCACCTCTCTGTGGTTTATCTCTGCAAGTCGGATAATTTATCCTCCTCATGGCAAGACAAAAAGGGAACTTGGCAGAGGGGGCAAGACAAAAGTAGACATTTTGTAACTGCTAAGTGCTAACGTTTCTGAAGATAATTTTTTTGCAAAAGGTTTCTAAACAGCCCCTGTCAGCCAAGTTGTATTTTGTTATTTCAAAGTGACTGTGGGAGTCTAATCCAGTTCAAGCCCTTTGTAAATTTTAATGGAAATGCTCATACACAAAGGACAAAAAAAATGTTTCGCTGCTGTTAGATATTCAGGAAATCTAAATCTAATTTGCCCTCCTAATCAGCGCTTCGATCTCAGCAGTGCCTGTTGTTTCTCTGTTTCCTTATTGCAATTTCAACTGCAGCATCTATTTTCTATCAAAATACAGTTCTGTACAGACAGTTCTATACAGAGCTCCAAATACAGCTTTAACCACAGGGAAAAAAAAGGGATTTTCTTGAAAAGCAAACCCATGGTAATATTGCTTTGACTTAGAAGTGTGTGGAAGCGTGGAATAATAAAAAAAAGGGATTATATCCATCAACAACAAAGTGGCCTTTTGTTTCTACACTTAGGGGAGATGATAAACATCTTGGGCAGATCAAGCCTGAAACAGGTGTGCAAAGGACATTTTTCAGTGGAAAAGGAGGAATGAGAGCTGATGGATTCTGCCCAGGAAAGACAAGGACACGGGACCTGGGACAGAGCTCCCCTGGGAGGACATCACTGTCCCATCCATGGAACAGCAGCTAACCAGGACCAGAAGAAATTCCAGGAAAGAATTACGAGAATGCTCAGATGGAATCAATGCTCAGAGGTACAAATGAAACACAATTCCTGTGCCAAAAGCCAGGCAGAAGCTCCTGGGCCCACGGAGCTGAGGGGAAGGGAAGGACAGGGCCCGTCGGGGTCAGGAACAGAAGAGTCTCACCCTACAATCCTCGGCTCCCACTGCCCTAACTCGAGGCTGCAGAAATTTTGAGCCTCACTAATTATGGATAATCCTACGAAAAATGAAACTCATCAGGAAAACAGACAGAGCACCTCCTTCATCGCCCAGCCTGGAGGGTTCAGCAGACTGCAAGGTGTGTGGGGAGACACAGGATGAGGCGTTCTGTCCATCCCCTGGTTCAATCCAGAGCTTCAGCCAAACTTTCTAAAGTTAGCCAGCAACACAGCAAACCTAAGCAGTAGCTGTAGCATGATTACAATTGTGAGTTATTAAAAAATTCCCAGAAGAGGAAAGCAAGCTGAGGGATGAGGCCACAGCTGAAGATGTCTTTGGCTGGGTTTTAATTTGGATTAAAAGCTAAGATTTCACAGTAAAAAAATCACAGCTCTTAAAGGAAGCAGATGAGGAAGAGGGATGGAGAACCTACAGCCATTTGTGCTCTGGATTGCCATACACAGAGAATTCCTCAAAAACCTGTTCAACAAACTCTGGAAACAAGCCCATGATTTGGCTTGAGAGAATTTTTTCCCCAAACCAAACACTATTCATTTACCTAAAGTGCATTCCCAAGCAATCACCAGCCCACAGACCTTAACCTATTTCCGAGGCAATAATGGAATTAGATTTGAATCAAAGTTCAGCGCCTTTGATAAGTCTGTGCTCTCACTTTGCCCTGGGCAATATTTTGCCTCTTATTAAAGCCTTGTCCTGGTTCTGAGCTGATGAATCACCGCACAGATATCAGTGGGTTTTAGCCAGACACTGTTTTCAACCCAGTGTCCACGGGCAGCTTCATTCTAACCCCACGTGCCCCAACTCCAGTCCTGACACTGGAGGAGGAATGAACCCACAAAGTGTCCCCAGGAGCTCCTTGAATACATCGGGACTTCTGTGTTAAAGATTATGCCAAGCTCATGGTGGTACTGCTGCTTTTTTGATGCAGGTTTTTGCAATTTTCTAATAATTCTTAAAAAAGAAATCTTAAAAAATGCATTTATAAAAGTCTGAAAAATTTCCCTCAAAAGCTCTGCGATAGGAACACACCAGAAGAAAATACCCTGAGCTTGTTCACAGCATAAACACAGCCACATGCTGGGGGTTGCTGCTATGAGACCAAAAATGTTTAAAGGAGTGAAAAAAACCTTGGAAAATCTTTTGAATGTCTCTAAAAATATTATAGAATCACTGAATGGTTTGGGTTGGAAGGGACCTTAAAGATCATCTCATTCCACCCCCTGCCATGGGCAGGGACACCTTCCACTATCCCAGGCTGCTCCAAGCCCTGTCCAACCTGGCCTTGGACACTTCCAGGGATGGAGCAACCCCAGCTTCTCTGGGAATTCTGTGCCAGGGCCTCCCCACCCTCACAGGGAAGGATTTCTTCCCAATATCCAATCTAATTTTCCCCTCTTCCAGTCTGAAAACTGATGAAACTGTTTCTAAGAATATGTAACTGATAAATGTAATGAATCTCTTTCAACTGCTTATATTAAACTATTTCAATGGACTGCTGTGTTGGATGTTTCTTACTCTGAAATTCTACATTATACATTTACCCTCAAGAAAAATACTTCTTTTTAAAAATTGCAAACACTTTCTTCGAAAAAAATGATTGTTTTGAGCTGTCTCTCCCCTGCCTTCAGCTGAGGGCACAGGATCAGATTATTAAATACTGGGATTCACAAACGGCCTTTGGGAAGGGCTGCCCAGTGCCACCTCCTTGCTGGACGAAGGATGGGGTGACAAAAGTCAGGAAAAGGGACCCCACTGGACAGAAAGCAACACCCCCACGGGCCACTCGCTGTGACACTGAACTGCTGGGCCATAACCCTAGTGTGGGACAAACAACCCCAGGACAAGTGGGGAGGGAACACTCCTTCACTTCCCCATCCCTGCTATCATGAGAAAATGTCATATAAAGTAACTCTTGTTCGTGTCCTTTATCCTCAAATTTATAACTGTCTCCGACAGTGCAGTCAAGGGTGAAGGTTATTTGTGTCATACTTGCCAAGAAAGTGCCCCTTTCAACACTTAAGGAACACAGTCAAACTACAGATAAAGGAGCAGACAAAAAAGATTCTGTCTTTCCCAAGTATTATTTATCTCCTCTATGTTCTTTGTTTCCCTAATGGTGGAGATACCAGCCAGAGTGGGATTCACAGACGTAAATCCTTGAACCCAAGTGTGTAATTTAATTTTCTTTCCTTTGGAGCTAACATCAGATGGGGATCCTGAGGGTCAGAGTCAAAGCTCACCCTTCTGAAATGCTCTGGTGTTCTTTTTTGCTAAGAAATGGGTCTCAAATTGATACTCAGAAAATAAAATAAAAGTAAAATAAAATCAGGGGCAAAGTTTATTGCAAAATTCTCTATGGGAAGGTCAGCTGGACTAAATATTATTGGTTTTCTACTTATTTAGGTAAAGTTTGTCAATAAGAAAGAAGTGTTGTAACTCCTGATGTGTTAAACACAATATTTAGAGGCACTGGCTTTGCTTCCAAGGCATTTTCCATTTCCAGCCGTGGCCATTCAAAACCAGGCATTGAAACAGCTTCAGCCACTGGCAGAGTCACCCAGGACCCTCTCCTGGTTGTGTTCCTTTTGTTATTCCCATGCCAGCCCCTCTGGGTGGAGGGACAGGCAGGAGCCCTGTGGTGCTCACGGAGGAGCAGCAGCAGCAGCTCAGAATCACGGCTCTCCTCTTTCAGGGAATCATGGAATGGTTTGGGTTGGAGGGACCTAAAAGTTCATCTAGTGCCACCCCTGCCATAGGCAGGGACATATTCCACTATCCCAGGTTGCTCCAAGCCCTGTCCAGCCTGGCCTTGGACACTTCCAGGGATCCAGGGGCAGCCACAGCTTCTCTGGGCACCCTGTGCCAGGGCTTCCCCACCCTCACAGCCAAGAATTCCTTCCCAGTATCCCATCCAGCCCTGCCCTCTAGCAGCGAGAGGCCATTCCCTGTGTCCTGTCCCTCCACCCCTCATCCCAAGTCCCTCTCCAGCTCTCCCGGATCCCCTTTAGACACTGGAAGGAGCTCTAAGGTCACCCCAGAGCCTTCTCTTCTCCAGGCTGAACACCGCCAGCTCTCCCAGCCTGGCTCTGCAGCAGAGCTATTCCAGAGGTGTTTTCGCTCTGCACCAGATCGCCTGGCACAACAAGGCATTTACATGAACATTAGATCATTTTTTCCCCTCGTGCCACGGCCGTTTATGAAGCGATTCCGGGTGTTCGTGAGGGCCGGGCCGCGGGAGGGCCGGGCCGCAGGGAGTGATCCCCGCGCCCGTGCGGGGGCCGGGCCCTCTCCTAATAACACGGCTAAGACAGTTAATAAGGCTCCCGATGAATGATTAGGATGGATTTCTGCACCGCTAATTTCCGTAACTATCACTCTCTGAAAGACAGCTCCAGGGATTTCGGGCCCGGGGTGCCTCTGTCTCTGCGAACACAGAGCCGCTTTATCCGCCCGCGCTTCAAATTGGCGGATCCCCTTTCACTGACCTAATGTGCACTGCACTTTAAAATGATACAATATTTTGAAACATGCAACTGCTTTGCTGATACCGTCTGTGCCTAAAAGCCTCGGTGCAGCTCCAACAATGCCTCGGATCTCCTGCTTCGGGAGGTAACACAAAGCCCTGGCATGTGCTCCGTGGGCTGTTTTTTTGGCTTTTTGGGCCTTCAGGTGGGGATCTGCTTCCATGGGGAGAGCAGGGCCTTGCTCCCACCCCAAATATGCATTCCCACAGCCCCTGGAGCAGGATCCAAGGTTGCCATGTGGCTGTCCCAGCTGGGTTGTCCCCCACTGTCACACTGTGACGACACCAACCCTTTTCTGCCACTCTTTGCACAAGGGGCCCGTGGTCTGTTGGCTCTGAAACGGCACAGAGAGGTCCTGAGCTGTGCTCAGCATCACCCACACACCTGAACGAGGAGCAAAACAGGTCTGGCTGTGGAAATTGTTCTGCACAAAGCACAAAAGTAGAAGGATGTGGGGTGACAAACTCCACGCACATCAGCCAGGCAGGGAACAGAAGCTGTGTCAGTGAAAAGCAGGAGAGAGAGATCCTCTGTGTGTTCCTTCACACACACTCGTGCCAGGCCCCCTCCTCACTAAAAATGCTCCATTTAGGCCAAACCAGTCATTTTGACACAGTTCAATTTTGTTGGACAGGTTTGTTGCTCACTATAAGCCAAAAAACTGAATTAATTTTTCTCCATCCCCTTTCAACCCGCACGTGCAGACACCTTCACTCAGCCGTGATTTTAGGAGAACCAAAGCTGAACCTGTCCCATTAATTTTCCTTTCTGAAGATCTTTTCTACATTCTTGACCTCTCTGAAACAGAATTCTCTGTAGTGGTCATCAACTCCAGAATTATTATTAGGAATTTAACCTGGGATTCTGGAGAAAAACCAAGAAAAAAACACCCCAAAGCCAATGACTGCATTAATTATTCCAAGTGCTACTGCTAGGTTTAAGCAGCCCTTGTGAATCACAGGAAGAATTCAAGATTAAAACACCAAGTCGTTCTTGAAGGGGTGTTTATACACACAGATGACACTACGTGCATTATATTAAACAAAGTGCATTTTCATAATTACTTATTGCTGTTTTCCTACTCTGAGTTGGGACACGGCAGCAAAAATACCTGAGAGCTTGAGACAATGTCCAAGTTTCTGTCAGAACGGAATGTAATTAGTGCAAATTAAGCAGCATCCTGAGAAGGAGGAGGTCAGGGAGAACTGGCAGGGTCGAACTGGGTCATTACAAAGCATTTTTATAGCCAGGCAAGCAGGAGGGATCCCAAGCACCTATTGCTGCTGTGGTCTGAACTCTCCCTGCATCCCAGGCCTGCTTTTCCACACAGATCAGGAGCGGGATCCATCGATTTTATTGGCAGCAGCCAAAGAGCTGTGAATTAAAACTGTAAAAAATCAGCGCAGTTGCTCTTTTATTCTCCTTTTAAATTTTGCATTTTAAAATCGGGAGAAACAAAGTGGGCCCATCAAAACCCCATGGGCTGTTCCATTTCTGTGCTGGGTTTTGTGGCACATGATGGCTCAGGAGGAAAAGCCTTAAAGCTTATTTAGCCACAAATGGGAATGTCCAAGCGAGGCACCACAAATTTACCGCCAAACCTCCACCATTTTCTCTGTCTGCAGACTTGAAAATGATGACACTTCTGGGGAGGCCTTGGTCAGCCTTCAGAGCATCCCAAAACTTTGCTTCAGGGATGATATCGGAATATTTAGGGTAGAATTACTGATTTTATGGATGTGCATGTGCACACACGTGTCTGTCACGTGTGTCCCTGTTTTCTGGGTTAGGATTTCAAAAAACCAGGCTCTGTCCTGCTACTTTTGTGTTACTTCCCAACATACTTTGTAGCCACATAAATTATTCATCACCCCAAAAAACCTCCTTTACAATAATCCATTTCTTAATGAATTACAACCACACCATGTTGGTTTTGTAGGATCATCCCCTTGAGCATTTCCCACTGGGCTGAGGTCTAAGGAAACTGCTCCAAATTTCTGTAACTGCAGTGAAACTCAGAGTTTGGTGTGTTCAGTGAACAGAGACCTTCTCACCTGCAGAGAAGCACCTCCCACACCCTCCCTGGTGCTGGACCTTCTGTGGAACAACTGTCCCAGAGAAAAATCCACAGTGCATTAGGCATCCAGCCCATGGAATCACAGAACCACTGAGGTTGGAAAGGACATCTCCAAAAAACCATCAAGTCCAATCTGTGCCCAATCCCCACCTCGTCACCAGCCCAGAGCACTGAGTGCCATGTTCAGTCATTCCTTGGACACCTCCAAGGATGGGGACCCCACCACCTCCCTGGGCAGCCCCTTCCAAAGCCTGACCACCTTTTCCAGGAAGGAATTTCTCCTGAAAAGCTTGGACCAAAGTCCAAGTGGGATTTGGAGAGCGTCATTCTCCCAGGCCCATGTGAAATCTCTGGAAGTGGAAGCTGCACTGGTTGGACTGGAAGCTGTTTCGAAGGCAACTGAAATAATTTTGGTGTGTGATGCTGGAAATGCCCTCCATGGTGGATAAGGGCCCTGTCTGTTTTCCATAGAAGGGAATGAGCACCAGGCTCTTCTCACAGAGCAATGAAGCTTCTGCAGATTGTTCCTTTCTGTCTTACTGGAATTTTACATCCCAAAAAAGTTCCTGGATGGGAGGGATGGAGATGAGGAAGAGAACTCCGAGCAACTCATGTGCTTCCCATGCCTTCCTCCCCAGCAGCTGCTCAGCCCAGGATCTCTGTTCTATAGACTTTTTCCTGGCTCTGACAAAACACTAAAAACCCCTCCAGCATGACAACAAAAAATAAATATCAAAAGAACATTTGAAGAGCTCAATAAATTGATCATATTCTGCTGAACCTTCACCCTTGTAACGATAGTACCATTTAAATGCTAATGTCATTTTTAAAAAAGTCAATTACAGGAGTTTTAAAGTAATGGAGTCAGCAGTCTTGATGTAAATCTGTTATATTAATCTGCTCCCTACACTGTATCCATGGGCACTGATGCATTCACCCCCTTTTCCCTGGAGGGAATATTCCCTCACAGTGGTACCAGTAATTGAATCAAGTTGATACAGACACCAAAAATATTGTAAGTCTTGTAGGTAATGAAAAGCATATGTTGATAAAGCCAGTTGCTGTAATTTTGGATAGAGGAGCACTGACATTTGGGAAGTTCAAAATTAGAATTAACCCTTTGATGATGAAGTGACCTGAAATTGTCTTTACAAAGTCTGTTAATTCCACGAAGAAAAACTGCTCGAAATCTTCCGTGAGACAGCTGAGATCCTTTATCTCCCATTTTCCCTGCTTATCCCCAATTAAATTCACTTCCATAAAGATTTTTGCAGAATTTTTTTTCAAACTGGTTCAGAAAGAGCATAACAGGATGAGAAAACAAACATTGCTCAGGTTCAGATTCATTTCTGCACCTTTCACAGGCCTAAAGAAGCTGCAATGTCACAGCAAAAGAAATGTTTGGGTTGTGTTGCTTAGGCAGGATGCAGCAGAAATCTCCAGGTGCCAGTCCCTACTCAGCAGATTTTGGGTGCAGTTCCAAAATGAAGAGAATCACAGAATCATAAAATCATTTAGGGTTGGAAAAGACTTCCAAGATTATCAAATCCAGCCTTTGATTGATCTCCCAATACCTGGTACACACAAATGGTGTTTGGAAGCATCAAACAAACCCAAACCAGAACAAATTATCACTTGAGGAGGGGCTTTTAGTTGTGAACAAACTTGGATAACCCCAACATTTTGCAGTTCCTCTGATCATGTTGGCCCATAACGAACCATTTGAGTTATTGTTGCAGGGGGGTTCAAACAGACCCACAGCCTTCCCTACTCCCACAGCTCGTGGAAGCGGAAAGGTTTCTCACATTAAACAGAATTAATTTTGGTTCAGGAAAACAGGGGATAGTGAACCTTAAGAGAGAGGCTGAACTCCCTGCCTGAGGTAAAATCACAAATATCTGCACGTCCCTCGGCGTTCGCCCACATACAAAGAGGTGTCATCATTTATGACGGAAGATAAAACCTGCTGAGAACTTCCAGACAGTCAGAGCTATCAGGAATAAAAGACTAAACAAACACATTTTCCTAAGCAGCAATAACAAGGGAATTGCATTCAGCACTGCTCTGAGGCAGAAAGAGAACTTCCAGATAAAATTGTCATGGAATCCATTCCACTTGTCACACAAGCACTGCGCTGGGTTTGCTGGTAAGAAGGGGCTGATTAATGGTTCACCAAGATTTTCCTGCTTCTGCCTTTTGTGAATTGATTCTCAAGTGCAGGTCTAATAAAATTTCAGCCAATGTCACACACATGCCATAGAAATATTTCCAGTGCCATCATAAATCCCAGCAGTTTGGAACAGAGCACTCTCAGGGATTTTGTGAACTCAGGGCCTTCCTCCACCACAGTTCAGGGGTTAAAGGGATCCACAGACATTAAAACAAGGCTGGGGTTAAGCACAGAACTCAGGACTTGCCTGACAGCATTTCCACATTCTCCAAGCCTGGAACTTCTCCTGAAATGCTGCAGGCTCGGGTCTCTGGAGAAACCAATCCAGAATTTCAGAGAAGTTTTGTTACTACCAAAGCAGCCGATATCCCTCCCCTCGGCATTCCCATTCCACATGGAGCACATGGAGAAGGGGGCTGGAATCCCCCAGCCTGGCTCCCACTGCACCAAGGTCACAGTGCCATCCCTCCTCTGGGAGATACTCCCAGATATAACCAGGAATCTGGGATCATCCAGCAAGGCAAAACCTCCCCGTTAGCGACGCTGCCAAATTCCCTGAGCTGGTATGAGAAAAGTGGTGTTTTTTCACCAGAGTTTGGAGTAATTGAATAAACTGACTCACAAGGCAACATTTCGCTTCTTCCAGAGAAACCTTCCAGTTCAATCTTTTGCTGTTTGGGCAAAACTGAAAATCTCCATTCTGGCACAAAACGGAGCTATTTGAGTCCTAAAAGCATCGCAGGGCTTATTTTCTTTTTTTTTTTCTTTTCTTTTTTTTTCCCCAGGGTTTTATTTGCATGTTTGGTTTTAAACAAATGAACTCTGAAGCTGGATCTCATTCCTACCAAATCTTCCCACACAACTTCAGTCACAATGCCCTGGAAGTCGTGTATCCAGGCACAGTTTATTCCACTGGAATAATAATATCCAGAGAAACGTTGTCATTTTTGATGTAGTGCTCACAGAACCACTGCGAGGAGCAGAACCACAGCCCTTAAGGACTCGATAGAGGCATAAACCCCTACATGGCTCCTTTGAAACCAAACCCTCCTGGAAGCTGAGACTTTGGAAGGAAAAGGAAAGGAAGGAAATTCTTCCGAGAGCGATGTGAAAGGGAATGGTTCTTCCAATAAAAGAAATACCTGAAAGAAAGCCTGGATCCAGGCTCGGCGCTGGTTAATGGCGATATCCCTGACGAGAAATGAAAAATACAAGTTAAAAAATGGGATTTTCCCCATTCCAGAGGCAGGAAGAGGACGGGGGGATAGAGCCTTAAGGCAGTTCCGCCACAGCGCCGAGAGGGGGAACCCTCGCCCAGGCCGAGCGCCGGGGCGGACGGGGGATAACGGGAATAACGGGGGATAACGGGGGATAACGGGGGATAACGGGGGATAACGGGGGATAACGGGGGATAACGGGGGATAACGGGGGATAACGGGGGATAACGGGGGATAACGGGGGATAACGGGGGATAACGGGGGATAACGGGGGATAACGGGGGATAACGGGGGATAACGGGGGATAACGGGGGATAACGGGGGATAACGGGGGATAACGGGGGATAACGGGGGATAACGGGGGATAACGGGGGATAACGGGGGATAACGGGGGATAACGGGGGATAACGGGGGATAACGGGGGATAACGGGGGATAACGGGGGATAACGGGGGATAACGGGGGATAACGGGGGATAACGGGGGATAACGGGGGATAACGGGGGATAACGGGGGATAACGGGGGATAACGGGGGATAACGGGGGATAACGGGGGATAACGGGGGATAACGGGGGATAACGGGGGATAACGGGGGATAACGGGGGATAACGGGGGATAACGGGGGATAACGGGGGATAACGGGGGATAACGGGGGATAACGGGGGATAACGGGGGATAACGGGGGATAACGGGGGATAACGGGGGATAACGGGGGATAACGGGGGATAACGGGGGATAACGGGGGATAACGGGGGATAACGGGGGATAACGGGGGATAACGGGGGATAACGGGGGATAACGGGGGATAACGGGGGATAACGGGGGATAACGGGGGATAACGGGGGATAACGGGGGATAACGGGGGATAACGGGGGATAACGGGGGATAACGGGGGATAACGGGGGATAACGGGGGATAACGGGGGATAACGGGGGATAACGGGGGATAACGGGGGATAACGGGGGATAACGGGGGATAACGGGGGATAACGGGGGATAACGGGGGATAACGGGGGATAACGGGGGATAACGGGGGATAACGGGGGATAACGGGGGATAACGGGGGATAACGGGGGATAACGGGGGATAACGGGGGATAACGGGGGATAACGGGGGATAACGGGGGATAACGGGGGATAACGGGGGATAACGGGGGATAACGGGGGATAACGGGGGATAACGGGGGATAACGGGGGATAACGGGGGATAACGGGGGATAACGGGGGATAACGGGGGATAACGGGGGATAACGGGGGATAACGGGGGATAACGGGGGATAACGGGGGATAACGGGGGATAACGGGGGATAACGGGGGATAACGGGGGATAACGGGGGATAACGGGAATAATGGGGGGATAACAGAGGATAACAGGGAGATAATAGGGGATAATGGGGGGATAATGAGGGGATGACGAGAATAACAGGGGTAACGGAATAACAGGAATAACGGGGGATAACTAATAATGGGAATAATGGGGTATAACTGGAATGGCGGCAATAAAAGGAGTAACAGGGGGTAATGGGGGGATAATGGGAATAACGAAGCATAACGGGGATAATGGGGGATAATGGGGGATAACTGGAATAACGGGGGGATAATGGGGGTAACGGGGGGTAACGGGGCTCTCCCGGCCCAGCCAGCCCTGGGCACGCTGCTGTGGTGGGCACAGGGATGGGGAGAACCGGGAGCAGGGGAAGCTCCTTGGCAGCGTGGCCCCGGCCCATCCATGGCAGCCACCGCTGGTTCCTCGGCCAGCGCTGTTCCAGGAGGAGCAACGGGCACACGGGAGCAGGACAGGGGGCTTTAACATGGCAAATTATGGGGAATTATGGAAATTATCCTGTAGGTCGGTAATATTCGATATTATTCTGTTTTGTGGAAAGATGCTCCCTGTGTCCTGCATCCTTGGGAATTCCCCATCCTGGACACTCGGGTTGTCACAGCAGGAAAACTTTTGCTTAAGCCTGGAATGAAGCTCCTGTATCCTGAGTGGTTCCTCTAGGAATGCCAAAGGCCAGGCTGGGTCACTGCCCATCAGCCAGAGCAGCACCGGACACAGGGACACTCCCAAGGGATGCTCTTCCAAGGGTTTTCCCTCCTGAGGGGCTGGGGCAGGTGGGGATAGGACCAAGAGGTGACACCAAAATGTCCCAGGCCTGCAGGACGCCTCACCCTGCCCTTCCACTGATCTCTGCTCAAACATCCATTAAGGAAACCTCCTCCTGTAGCAGGAATCCTCCACAAGGGCAGCTCAGACCAAACCAAACCGATTTCAAACAGTGTTAAGGGATAACGAACTCCAAAGTATTCCTGAAGGAATGGGATGAAATGAGCTGGAGGGGGGACAACCCCACAGCCTCCCCCAGCCCGTGGTTCCAGCAACACCCTGCACAAAAACAGCAGCCAAAGTGAGGCACCAGCTGAGGAAAGAGTGGAAGGAACAGCCTGGAACCAGGAAAATACAAACAAACTGAGAGTGGAGACTTTTTGTTTGTTTAAAATAATTTTTTTTTTCTCCTTTTCAATTTGTAAAGTAACAAGGAAAAGCAAATGCAGCCCGAGCCCTCCTGCAGCCTGCTGGATCTTGATGGACTGGATGAGCTTGGAAGGTCTCTTCCAAAATAAATGATTTTGTGATCTTCTGCCCCAGCTCTGCACATTCCCAACCGGGAATGGATTTCCAACCATTCCAACTGTTTTGCCTGGCACACCAACGTTCATCTCTCAGCAGCAGAAACCACCATTAAACTGGGGGTTAAGAAATCAGAAAATCAGACCTGGGCAAAGGGATGACGACTTCAATCTTTCCCACTCAAAGAAACCCAAAACTCAGAGGAGTCATCCTGAATTCCTACCCCAGCCCCAGCCCAAGGCAACTTAACTTTTAAAAAGTTTTGAGTTTTGCACCTTTTATTTCCTTGTTTTGCTCTGAAACCAGGAGCACTGAAATATTCCTGAAATACCTGCGTAGGTCAGGGTAGAAAATAGTTGGGAAGAAGGAGAATCATCCCTGGGCCAGCCCAGCCCTTCACACAGACAATTCTGCCCCTGGATTTTTGGATCCAAGGGCAATAAATCATTTAGCTCTGTGTCCCTAACGCAGGTGCAGCAACAGGGGTTGGTGGTTATTTAAAATGAAACTGCAGCTGTTTCTAGAGGACCAAGTGCTCCGAGTTTCCTCGTGAACCTGAAGATTTTTTAACTCCTCTCATCCAAAAATCGAACTTCTCTCATCTTCCAATTGAAACTTGGACATATTTGCTCGTAGGAGCACGTTTTCCAGTTAGAAAATCTTAAAAACAAATGATTCAGACATTTTTATAGGCAGAAAAACTCGAGCCAAGTTGGTTAGTGGTTTCAGATGCTTTTTATTTGCAAATCAGAAAGGGCTTCATTTATAAATTGAAATTGTACTGGCTGCTAATCCTGAAGGCAGACTCAGGCCTTTGGCTCTGCTTGGAGAAGGAGAAATAATGCATTTTAAAGACAAATTATTTTATTTGGACCAATGAGTGCTGTGGTTGGACAGGACATTTATTTTATACCAAAACTCATAGAAGGAGTCCTTTAGATTGAGAGTTCCACTGCTTTAAGGGGACACTGCCCTCCGCTGTGGGTCTGCACCACAGCCTTGCTCCCAAATGTGAAACTTGGGAATTCCAGGGATAATTCCTGCTCCTGGGTGGAGCACAGGTTCTCTACACAAGGTGCTGCACCACCACACTGCTCAGGAGCTCCCAGTCCAGCCCATCCAAAGGCAAACTCGAGTTTTCCCTGTGTGAAAGATGGAACTGATGAACTGAGATGATGAAGGTGCTCAAGTGTCCCCACAAGGCTGTGCTGGGACACAACTGCCCCGAATCCCAGGGACCACAGGCTGCCTCTCTCAAATTTCTGCCCAAATTTCAGAAACTCTCCCCTTCCTGAAGCACAATAGTAACTTTTTGATTACAGAATCAGAGAATCACAGGATTATTGAGGCTGGAAAAGACCTTCAAGACCAACCTGTGACCAATTCCCAGCTTGTCACCAGCCCAGGGCACTGAGTGCCACATCCAGGAGTTTCTTGGCCACCTCCAGGGATGGGGACTCCAAAACTCCCTGGGCAGCCCCTGCCAAGGCCTGACCACCCCTTCCATGGAGAAATTCCTCCTGATGTCCAACCTGACCCTCCCCTGGCACAACTTGAGGCCATTTCCTCTCACCCTGTCACTAATTGCTGGCAGAATAATTAGTTAAGATGATTATTCTTCTCATTGAGTAACGCACTCAAGATTGGACAGTTGTGTCTGAGCTGTGAGCCTGCACCAAAATGTAGTATTGGAGCTTTGAAAATGGGAGTGTTTTGGTGTCTTGTTTCTGGACAAGATGTACAAAGCAGGAATTATTTTTAAAAGCTAAGTTCAGGAGGAAACGATCAATGCACCAGAGCCGGATTATCTTTCCACACCTCAGGCAAGGCTGGACAGTGGTTTCTCCCTTTTTCCTGTCTTAATTTCCCTCATCCTGCTGCACTCACTGCAAGACAAGTCTGCAACACTTGCTGAGCTCAGCTCACCCATTTCTCATCCTGCAGAGAGCGTGAAAACCCCTGGCCACGGTGGCAGCTTTGCACCCAGCTGCTCACAGCTCTGAAAGGCTCCACAAAAACCACTGGAATCCCTTCACAGCCCCAGGACACCTTGTTTCTGTCCTCAGCACTCCACACCTGCCTCACACAAAACAACGGTGAGAAGCTTCTGCAGCATCCCTGAGCACTCTCTCAGAGCATCCGGGAAATTCTGACATTGATTGGCACCTTGGAGGAAGTGCCGAGTACCCAAGTGACAAAGAAAGCAGGTCCTGTTTCAAGGAATTCCTAAGTCAAGAGTGAAGAAGGACATAAAAGAAACAGGGAAGAGCACGAGGAGGGAAGAGCTGAGCCAGGTTTGCTGCTTCCTTCCCGAGCTCCTCACGTGCAGTTCCATGGCCGGGGATCGCACCTGGGGCGTTCCCAGGGATCGAGGTGAACTCACAGCCCCAACAGAGATCAGGGAAGATTCCAGTGCCTGCAAGGACAAAGGTGGCACAAAACCAACAGCAGTGGGAAACGATGGGCAAAACTGAGACCTCCTGTAGGAAGAGTTCAGTAGTTACACGAAACAGGCACAAAACAGTTTCTGGTGAGTTCCCCAACTCAGCCCCAAGTGAACTTGCCCAATTACCATCCCATTAATTCCCTGAAATACTTCCCAGCACTCTCTCTGGTCTGTGGCCGCTACAATCCAATCTCATCCTCTTGTTGGCCTTCTGTTGAAATTTTTTTTCTCTCTCTCATGGAAAGGAAAACCCCTGGTGCTGGGGGGCTGCTGCCCCTCCGCCTCCCTGGCTGGGCTCAGGGCTCGTTATCGCGCCCAGGCAGCCCCTGCGCTGTCTCCTGCAATTGTTCCTGCTCAAGCCACTTTTTTTTTTTTCTTTTTGGAAGGGTGGTGGTGTTTTGTAATTTATAGCAAAATAAGAAATGATTCCTTGTAACAGAAACCATTCAGTTGTTGCAGAGCCCTTATTTAGCTGCGTTTGAAGAGCTGAGGAGAAGCTGTTCGGTCGCTTGCGAACGGGAGCAGCTCGAACCACGCAGCTCCTTCTTCCTAACACCTCCCACAGGCCACATATCAGCCCTGCACTTCCTACAAACGATAAGTAGCATTCGTTGTGATCATTCACAGTTGTTTTGGGGGTTGGTAGGCGATAGGCTTCTCTCTCAGTCTCTCACCTCCTCCCCAAACTGTCTGCGGCTCCCCCGTGCCAGCCCTGCCAGCGGAACCAGGGGCTTTCCTGCTCGGTGCAGAGCACAAACACGAAGTTGGAGTGTCCCAAGCCCTCCCCACCCCCAGGGATCACAGACAGGCCCCTGCCCGACTCCTTGGAGATCCAGCTCAGAGTCCAGAAGCTGCACCAGGCAGGTCACAGGCGGTGGGAGCACCCTCTGCGCCAGCACTGCGGAGCCTGACCTGGCTTTTTAACACCTCAAAAATTACTCCTGAAATTGCATTTCCCTGCTTGCAGAGGATTCCCTTTGCCACTCCAGGCCCTCCCAGGAACAGATGAGATTTCGGCCACGCTCCTCTGGCACCAGGTGCCATCTCCCTGCTCCTTCCCAGGAATAGGCTGATGGTTCACTTGGATTTTTTCCTCCTTTACTGAGCAAAATCCCTGCTTGGACCTCACTCCTTTTGGACAATCCTGGGATCTGGCATCCCCCAGGAGGGGCTGGGCTGGCTGTGTCAGAGCACAGAGCACCCCAGTGTTCCCTGTGGGAGTCCCAGACCTTGGGAGCAAACCTGGGGGACACTGTCCCTGTTCTTCCCCTCATGCCCCAGCTGAATATTCCTCTTCTTTCCAACCGCTTTGATCTGACCACTGTTGCCCAAAAAACAACCACTTCTTGGGGGACCCGACTTCAGGCTGCCTCAGGATCCCAGAACTGTGGTTTATCTGCTTCCATATCCCATGAATGTGCAGATTCCAGTGTCCATAATCCAAGGGAAGAGCTTTAGGCACCTCAGCAGGACCAGCACCACCCAGTGCAGCCAATTCCTGCCCGGGAATCCATGGGAACGCTTCCTGCTCACCCCAGTCCTCTCACAAAGCTGCCAAGCAAAAGTTCCCAGAGTGGCTCATATGTTTTTAAAACACTTCTGTGTCCATGAGTAGCCACACTGGATGAAAATTGTGTTTTCAGGATTTAAAAGCAGCTTCCCTGAGAGTTTTCCAGCTTATAGCCACCTCCAAGGATGTTTTTAACATTCCAGTGAATAAGGGACTAAAGAAGAACTCTTAATTAAACAGGAAAATGGGAACTGTTTTAAATTCACAAAACCTGAATATTTTTTAAATCCCTGAAAGTGCATTAATGGGCTTAGTGGTCTGTTAATGATTTTACTTCTATTGCATTTTCTTAGAACCACACGTTTGTTTTCCACAGATATCGAAGTGCCAAGGAAACCTAAAAAACTGCTCAGGAGGTACTTTGTGTTGACTCCTGACGACGAGGGACGAGCACTTGAACAAGCTTGGAGTGTTTGCAGCCTCTTCAGTGTTTCAAAACCACCTCGGAGCCCTCAGCACTGCACGGGAGGAGGTTCTTGGCCTGAAAGCTGATTTGGGATTTGATTTATTTTTAAGGACATTTCAGATGTGAACCCTGCCCTGGTGGAAGCCTCCACTGCCCGTTGCATTTAACAAAACATTTAGTGCCAAAATACAAAATCTATCCCTCCACAAATACCCAGGCAATGCTTTATTCCAGAGGTTCCTTCCCACCCGTGCAGTGTTTGCTCCCTCACAGCTGAGTGTCCTAAGCCACAGAACAACCCATGAATCTCACAGGGTTCTTGTAATGGCTTTTAAACCCTACATTGTGGGCTGTTTATGGCGCAGTTGCATTTGCTTTAGAGATTTGTTTTAATGCTGTTGGTGTTATTTAGAGAGATATTAAATTCAAACAGCTTTATGTTTGCTAATAAACATCTATTACCATTACAGACATTCTGATATAAAAGCCTCATACAGGTGCTTTCTCTCAACTATGCAGATTTGATTGATTAGGTCACAGTAGTTTATTTTACACTTCAGTGGTCACTAAATCTATCATTAAGATTAAAAATTGCAGTTTGTGCAGTCTGGGAATAACTACACATTTAAGCTGTAAAATAAAAGTCACTTTACCAAAATTCAGGGGAAAGGCGGGAAGGGTGGGGGGGAGCACAACACAGAGGAGGTTAAAAGAAAAGAAGTTTTGTAACACCACATTCAGTTCTTCAGAAGACGAATTTCATGGAATCCCAGACTGGTTTGGGTTGGAAAGGACCTTAAAGATGAATTTGTTCCACCCAGGGACAATTTCCACTATCCCAGGTTGCTCCAAACCCCGTCCAACCCGGCCTTGGAAACTCCCAGATATGGGGCAGCCACAGCTTCTCTGGGCAACCTCTGCCAGGGCCTCCCCACCTTCACAGGGAAGGAATTTTTCCATCTATCCACCGTGAGCTTCCCCTCTGTCAGTGTGAACCCATTCCCTCTCGTCCAGTCACTTCAGGCTCCTGTAAAAATCCCTCTTCCATCTTGTCGGCTCCTTCAGGCACTGGACAACCACATTCAGATCACCCTGAACCTTCTCTTGTCCATGCTGAGCATTCCCAATTCCCTCAGCCCTTCCTCGTGGGAGATGCTCTCCAACCTCCCCACAGACACAGACTCTGTAAAATCCTGGGCTGCAAAGCTGTGATGAAGATGAGAAGCTCCATCCATATTTTGGACAGCACTGAGCCCCTTCCCCTCAGGGCCCAGGAAAAGCCCCCAGTGCTCCCCGTGGAGCAGTCCCGTGGCAGTTTTACTCCTCTGCCACCCCGGAGCAGCTCTGAGGAGGGACTTGGCCGACTCCAGGCGTGACATTTGCACTCCCAATGGCGCCTGCAGCGCGGTGTCATTTGTTACTGTCTCCTGCATCAGCCTCAGCACGGTGCCCACCGGCCCCGGGTCCATCCCCCCGGCGCTCCGTGGAAGCCCAGGCTGCCGAGCCGTGCTCCGACAGTGACCACCTGGGAGCAGCTTGATAAATGGCCAGTTTATAATGCTGTCATGCCAGCTTTGTCCTGGGGGAAATGTGTGTCTCTCTCAAAACAGCTTATTACCAACCTGTGGCTGGGGCCATGATCAATCACGCTGATCAGGTATGGCAAACATGGTAACTGATATAAAGAAGATTTCTCGCTACACAGTTTGAGGTTAACGTGACAAATGATGGAGTGAGAAAGAATAACTTAGAGGGAGAAGGCAGCCCATTAAAGGCTGAACTTAGAGGTGGTTTTGGGAAGCAGAGTTAACAACACGGCCTTTTAACACGAATTCCCTGCTCGTTGGGGTAACCCTGAATACATTCCCTGGCAAATTCCTTGTATAATCCAGAAGGAATGATTTTTAAACACACAGTCTGACTGCAAAGGGAAATTTAACCCCCCATACCCCTCCTTGGTACTTGGATGTGATGGGTTATGGTGCAGGAAATGCAAGATTCCAGGTGAAAAGCCCAGAGCAGAGATACACCATATCTTGCCAAAATCCCAAAATATTTTGAGGGATTCTATTGTCAGCCAGAGCAAAGCTATCTGAGACTGATACTCTTGCCAGAATTCAATGGATTTATCTTCAAATCCATGGGGATGGAACAGTGGAACCCTGCAGATGCATAACCCACCCGTGACACTTTTCTAAAACCTGCCCATAGAACACACCCTGCAAAACAAGATCCAAGGATGGCTCCATTTGGTCCCTTTTCCACCCTCAGGATTTCTATGAATGCTCTGATCATTTAAACCTTTTAATTTCCCTGCTCACAAAGTTCTGAGCCCACATCTGGCAGAGCTGGGCACCGAATCTGTCCCGTTATCCTTTAGGTCTGGAGCAGGGAGCATCCCTCTAGGATCAGCACGTGGAGCTGTGACTCTTGGAGACCCTCTGGCAAACATCTGATATCATTCACTTGACTGAGTTCGTGAAAACGAAGCCTTATTTGCTGGCAAAATTAATGAGAAAAGAGTCTTCAATGAGACAATAATTTATGGCTTCCGCCCCACAGGGAAACTCGTCCGGCTCAACTCCTCACAGGGAAGGCAGATATTTTTTTGGGGAAAAGGTGTGGATTTCTTTCCAGAAACATGGTCTGTCATTTCAAAATCGGGTTCTTAGCTGGGCATTTTTATTTTATGAAAGCCTTCCAGAATTGATGAAGGTTGGAATAAATGGCCCTTTGTTCCGCTTCCCGTACCAGTGCATTTAACGACAGCGAAATAAAATTCTGCTCCGTGGCCGCCCGCCAGAGATCCGATGATACAACCAACTCACAACATATTTCAGATTTTGTGTTACGCTGAAAATTGAGACACGTCCAGATAGGTTTGGGGCTGCACACACCCAGCATTATCTCCCGTTACTGCGCGGAAGAGTGAGAGCCGCGAATCGTATCCTTTTCCCCGCGACTCCCATCTCTAATCCGGCCACAAACACCAACTCTTTGCCTTTCAAACGCAGCAAAGCGCCATGAGAAAAGCCAGAAATGCGTCAGACAATAAAAAGAGGGATAATGGCCACCAAACTCCGCTCTTCTCCCCCCTCTTTTCTGAACAGATAGGGTTTAGACTCTATAATAATCACGCAGCTAAGATACAAGGTCTCTTGTTGGCAATAACCTACATGACATGACTTAGAAGGCAGGTGTTACTGTAATTAGCTATTGTTTGACTATCAAAAGTCAGAGCTGATTAAAGCCACTAAGTACAAGTGCACTATTTTATTTCAAAGAATATTATGAACTGCATGCTGGGACTCTTTCACTGCGGCCCTACCTTCCGGAGTCTGCTAAGAGCCCATGCCAGCAGTAATCAAAACTAAAATCTGCATAAACCTTCAGGGTTTTAATTCAAGCAGAGCCCTTTCATTAGAAATATGTTACTTTATGAAATCTGGTCGCCAGCAAGGGGAGAAAAATGTGACTTCTTAAGAAAAGTGAATGGCATCTCTTTAGTGATTAACCCAAGATTAATGGAGGCTCCTACTGCTCGGCCTAAGTCCATTTTATTGCTAATTCATTTAGGTACTATTTCAGATGTACTTGATGAAAGTCACCTGCTAAGAAGTCATGTTTTGGCAAGCAAGGATAGCCATTATGGTCAAATCCCAAATAGAATTTTTATTAAAGAAGCTTTGAAAAGTGTCTTGTATTAGTCTTTCACAGACATACCATTTAATGCGCTCAATTAGTTAAAAATTTGGGGCCCAAGTCACTAATCAAACATTCATCATGCTTTTTTTTAGATTTTTTTTTTAGTCCACATGCATCTCTTAATGTCCCAGGTAGGATGAACACTGCACTGAACAGGGACATTTATATTCAGACAAAAGCAGCAGTGCTGAGACTCACCAAGAAGTGGGTGGGATTTGGGTAAGTGCTCGGTGGGATCCCTGAAATGTTGGCTTGGCAGAGCATCTCTTTGTTCCCCGGGATGCTGTGGGGAGTGGGGACTTATGCAAATCACATGTTCCTCAAACTGTACCTAATCATCCAGCTTTGGCTTCTGTGCACGTTTGGAGCGTGAGGTTTGATCCCTTAAACACAAACCATTCCATTTTTCCACTTTTCTGCAGTTTGTTCTTTCGATAAATGAGAGTTTAGGGGATTTCATGAGGAGGGAGCTCAGAACCCTGGCACTGTGTGCACCCTGAGATCTTTTCCACCCAGACAAAGCACCTCCACAGCTGCACCCAAAGTTCCTCCCCATTTTGGGCAAGATTTAGCTCGATCCATGAGCAATTCCAGGAGCATGGCCATCCCTGGTAGGTGTTTATACCCTTCCCAAGAGACTGAGCAACCCACGATGCTCCATCAGAGACTCTGAGGGTGTGAGCTTTGCTTCTGACAGCCAGCCCAGGAACACTCACTCTGCAGAGATAAAAATCCCGTTCCACAGGTAGCTCTGGGGATCACAGAGCTGTAATTGTGCCCTTCTTTTTCAAAAATGGAAAAAAAAACCCCCGAAGGTAGTGGTGGGGAGATGATCCTGAGTGAGGAAGATGCCGCTCCTCACCCCACATGAATGAATTATTGATAACATTCCTGATGACCATCACTCATGTATGTGCTCACACTGGGTTGGGTGCTCATGTGCAGAGACTGAGTTTGTACCTGCCCAGGAGGAGAGAGTTTTAGTGACAGAAAGTGGCAAATCAATCCCAAAATGTCTTCTTTGGGTATTTGGAGCTCTCTCCACACAGGGGGTGATGATTGACTTTGTAACCCAACAGCGCACACGACTCAAATTCTACTCTGAGAAGGGAAACAATCTGCTCCTTAAATTCATTTTTTTAATTTGTTAATGACTGATCCAGTTTCTAAAATATTGGCTGGAGTTGTGAGAATCAGCAAGAGCCACAGAACCAGGAGTGCACGTGCAGGATGCCACAAAACAGACAAACAGCTCCCTGATGGGTGTCGATGCTCCTACCAAGGGGAGCGAAATTTCCAACAGCCCTCTTGCAAAATGCGGAATTATCAGGAATGGTGACATATCCCATGGCAGAATTCTGCTCCTGGGAGACTCCACAAAACCCAGGCTGGACTCAAAGCCCTTGGCTGGGGGCATGTGGCACTAAAGGAGCCGCCTTTAGTGATAACAAAGTTGTCCTAATCTGTCCCTCTTGTGTGCTGGGGCACTCACACATGCAAATCTTGTCTGGTTGCACCGTGTTTGTTCACCTCCAGAGTCCTTGGGTGATTCAAATCTGTGTCTTACTATCCTATAATACCCTTGTCTAACAGTTCTTTTTAAATGCACGTGTTAATTATCTTGCCACCGCTGTAATTTCTCCCTGTAGTCCATTAATTAAGAGGTCACAATCTAAGAGCATGTTTACCCAATAAGCTTTCTTTTTTAATTATCCTAATTGCTTGGATACTGACAAAGACTCCATCCCTCCCCTTCCCCTGAGTGGATTAGAAAACGACATTTCAAAGCCCCACACAATGATGGGCCTGTAAAACACACATATATTTATATCTGTTTTTATAACTCCATGATGCTCAAACATCAAAGGTCAACAAGACACGAGGCACTGTGTTTACATGGCTGGATAAAATGTGGGGACAAACCGCTCACCATTAATCGATCCATTAGCCTGGAATATTCTATTGGTCAGGGAAAACATAAGCAAAACCTTCCGAATAGGAACAAGATGGTTGTTCACAGCTTGGTGTGTCCTGGAGCCCACCAGAGCCTCCTATCTCTGCCTGCTCCTGCAGGGGTGGCTTTGGATAACAGCAGGCAGAAATACAAATAAATAAGGAAGAAGGCACTCAGCTTTCACTGCAGCAAAGATCAGTTTTATTCTCCCTGTCCCCAATATTCCCTTCCCATGGGTGACACCTGAGCCAGCTGGTCCAAATACCCTTTTTACTGACTTTGCAAAACTCAACAGACAAAATCTCTACTGCTTAAAAAATTTTAAACCCCTCCTTTCATCAAGTTTTTTAAAAGGGAAAAGCAGCTATTTGAATTCCAGATAGGATTTTAACACAACAATTAGCAGAAGTCACGTCCAGAAAAATTACTACTGTGACAGAATGTGAAACGTTTGATATGTCACGTAAAGTGATTTTTTTTTTTTTCTTTAAATTTTAATAAAGCAAATGTCTTATTCAGACCCAGTCATCTCAGGAACTATATAACAGAAGTATAATTACTTAGAAATTGCTTAGGTAAGCGTGATTGATGCATGGTAAATAGATGTTTCCAGCACTTATTGTTTCTTCCTGATGGATTAGGAAGAGTTGTTTAACAGTTCATTTGACCAGTCTCTCCTGGTGTTTCTCGAGTCTGGCTGTGCCAGTCAGCACCAGCAGTTCCTGGTAGTTTAAGTCTCTTTAATAAAGATTAAGATGTCAGAGGTCCTGCATTGCACAAAATCCCGATTTTATTAACTTCTCATTATCAGCTGAAATATGAAGTGCATTTCTTTTCATCTGGAGCGCGGCACTTTCTCAAGGGAAAGGACAGAGACACCAGATACATTTATGGTGCTTTCCAGAGCCTTTGCCCCAACCTTGGCTGATGCTGGAGAACCTTTTCTCACCCAAGAGCATCCCATACGTGGCTGTTTCTCCCCAGAAAGTGTTTGAACACCACGGCTGTGGACACGTTACTGAGCTGGCAGTGCTGAAGGTGGGGCTGAGCACTCACACTCCAGCACTGGAGTCAGTTCAGCTTCCATGAAAGAGCAGCAAAAAGTGCTGGGCAGGAAGAGTGAAACCTCAAAAGTCAACACTCAGGCAACGTTCCCTTCGTCACACCCTGCAGATCTCGAGGAGGAACAGCACCGAGACCACACAAAACTCATTTAAACAGATCCCAGAGGTGTCCAAAGTGCAGCCTGACCAGCAGGCAGATAAATTCTGATGCCAGTGAGGTGAACTTAGGCAGCACCTGATGAAGTGAGACTGCAGCAGCCTCCGAATGCAGCTCGGGCAAGGCTCCTGTTTAATCCCGAGGGTTTCATCACCACTCTCCCCCAAAACTCTGCAGGTCACTGGTACACGAACAGATGCTGCAGCAGGATCACACTTCCCCCGCGTGATACTCACAGCCACGCTCTCAAGGGATTTCTGAAAGCTGACAAATTGATGTATTTTGCATATTTTAAACGCGAGTCTTTGTGGAACTTCTCGTTTTCCAGCCTGCTGGTTGCGGGGAGGGCAGAGCTGGCACGGTGTGTGTTTGAACAGGCTGCCTCTTGCTGGGAACCTCTCCACGGAAAGAGTTAAGAGGGAAAAACAGTTGTTGTGGTGTAACCCCGGTCCTGCAGCACGGGATCCCAGCCCCAGCAGCCTCCCGGGAGGGTTAAGCTCTATTACTTCTGGTCCCTGACACTGCTAATGGCACTCTCTAACTAATTGCATTTCTATACCTTCACATACGGCTGGCCAACAAATAAGCCCTTTAATCAAACAGCTTCATCTACTTCTAATTAATTCCATTTCTGTGCCTTTTTAAGAGCACAGGAACATACAAAGCTAGAGATGATGGAGCTCATTCCGTGCCCGGCTGGCGACAACTCAAGCTCTGCTCAAGACCAGTCCTGGGTGTCCCCAGCTCACACCTTCCCTGTCCCAGCTGCCAGGGGCTGGCTGGATTCACACCAAAACCCACAAGTGGCTGCGTGGAATCATCTCTGGTTCCCTCAGTGAGCTGCTTGTGCGTTTGCCACGGGGTTTAATCCCTTTTTGTTTCCATCAGAACCTTGCCTGGCCAGCGCTGAGGGACGGCTGTGGCATCAGCTGAGCAAACACAGGGGGTTGTTTGCACACCCAGACCCAACGCAAAGCCTTCCATCCGAGGGCCACCGACTTCGAAGGAAACGCTGATTCCTCCCCGACATTTACTCCTTTGATAAAACAGGAGGGGGGGGAAAAAATTTTAAAAATCCCCCCTCCTCTGGGTATTTAGGAAAGAGAAACACATCTGCCGGGAGCGGCCTGTTGCAAAGGTATGCACGTACAAAAGGCACGAGAAGTGGGCGCTGTGCAGCGAGGAGTGGCAATTATCAGTCGCACATATCGTTAGAGTCCCTCCGCTCTCCAATGGCACGGAGCTCCCGACGCTGTTTGCTGGGCAGGTAAAAGGGGACTCTTAGCGCTGTGCAAACACACCTTAGCAAAGGACTTTGCTTTCTCACCTATTCTCGGGCTTTTCAAATCGACATTATTAATTGGCGGCTTATCGCTAAGTGCTGTCTGGCAGTTAAAGGATGTTTCCACCCAGGGCAGCGATACATAGAAACTCAGCAATGTCAGCCGCAAGGACAAAGAGCTGCCATGTTGAAACAGAAAAATGCTCCGACACCTTAAATCTTCTTTATGAAAGCGCTGAGCATTCCAGCTGTTATTCCATAGTCTATCATCTTGTTATAACTTAATATTGACTCAGAAGCAGAAGTCTGGCTTACAGTTGCAAGTTTTAGGATTTCTACTCTTTCTTTCTTTCTCTTTCTTTCTTTCTTTCTTTCTTTCTTTCTTTCTTTCTTTCTTTCTTTCTTTCTTTCTTTCTTTCTTTCTTTCTTTCTTTCTTTCTTTCTTTCTTTTCCTTCCTTTCCCTCTGCTTTTCTCTTATCCAGGTGTGTATAAACACAGGTTTTAGGTTCTGGATCAACTGGTTTCCATGCTGGAAAACTCAGCCACGTGGGACTTCAGGATTTTGAGCCCCTCAGATCACCTTCCCCTCAACCTGCCAGCTCTCCTGAGCACCAAATCCACTTGAAAACGGAGAAAAATGTTCGGCTGATAAGGAAAACTGAACACAAAGAGCACGACACTTCCCAGGCACCATTAAAGGGAAGCAAAAGGAGTCTAAAAGGAGAAGAAAAGCTTTCAGTGCCCCCAGCTCGCATTTTTTCCCCGTGTGCTCCGGGCTGCACGTGCGGAATGAAAGGCCAGTCGGGCTCCTGCCTCCCGCGCTGCCTTTCACACCGATTAACAAGATAAACTTATAAGCACCATAAAAACCCGTGCGGCTGGAAGGGAGCTGGGGAAGTGATCTGCGCTCCCCCTCATTCTCATGCAGGATTGTGGATTTCCAGGCCGGCCTGGCAGGTATTTGTCTAAACCTCTCAAGAGCCTGCAGTGGCAGGGATTTTATCTCCTCCCCAGAGAGCCCTGTTCAGGTACTCAGCTATCCCAGGCTCTCAGCATCCAACCCAAAACCTTTCCTGCTACAAGGCTGGTTCCTCCTGGTCTCGTTCTGAGGGATGTGTGGCACAGATGAGAGACCCTTCATGCAGAATGTGAATTTCAGCTGCTCCTTTTACAGCGTGACATCTGCTTGTCTTAGAGAAATTTTCCTGTACAAGCACAAAATCAGATCAAATTCATTTATTTAAAGGATTTCTGTGCCTCTGAAAGAGGGTTTCCCTCTGCCACCACACTGGCTTTGCAGTTTTACAGCAGCAGACCTGTGAACTCAGAGGCTCAGCAGCTTTTTTCTTATTATTATCTTTTTTCTTTTTTTTTAAAGGAAATGGTTATTCATTGCTATTTAAAGAAAAAGCAAACAAATATTTGATGTGCTGTGTTAGCATGAAAGGGGGGAGCCCTGTGCAAGCACAGAAAGCGCAGGTGAGCTGTTTTATGGGAGTGAAAACAACCTGGGGGGAGAAGGGGCAACTACAAAGGTAAATCCTGGCTGTGTAAATACAGAGAGAGAGAGAGGTTTGGTTATCCTCAACAACCAAACTCATGGCTGTTATAATTCAGAGTTTGACAAATTTCGGCGTCACAGAAAAAGAGCACAAAAAGCACAAGGCTGAGGGAACAGCAGATGCAGGAGGTCAGTGAGATCAGCAGAGTTTTTGTCCTACCCAAGCAGAGTCCAGCAGGTTTTCTGACTGACATTAAATATGAATTTAACCACAGAGCTGAGAAATGCAGCTGGAAAATCCCCTCTACCTCTTTAAAGCCTAAAATCTGCTCATTGTGCCAATCAGTTTATGGTTCTGCTTTGTGGACACCCATTCCATGTAGATACATGAAAAAAAAGTCCTTTCTCTTGAATTCTACTCTTCTGCAAGAAGCAAAACACACTCAGAGCCTTGTCCAGCTCTAAAGGATTTCAGAACTTTCAAATAGAAACTCCATTAGTTTCTTTTCTCATCTTTATGTGCATAAGCTTCCCACACTTCCAGGCTTTCCCTGGCATTACAGACACGACAGAGAGGATGCAAAAAGAAAATCTATTTCTTGGGTATTTCCAGCCCAGTTAGTTTGAGGAGAAATCCATGAAAGAAAAGGAAAAATAAAGTCATGTGCAAGTTTTCATGGATGTTTCTCAGACCAACGGGGATCTGATGGATTTCAGAGATGCATCCAAACTTCAGAGCGAGTTTCCAAACCAAACACGGCTCCAAACCCTGACATCCATCAGCTGCTCGTTTGCCAACCTTCCTACCATGGAGCAAAAGGACCATTTCAAATCATCTCAGAATATTCTGCTTTCATGGCCATTTTACCCTGTAAAACTCTGAAACCACCAGAACACAAATATTCCTAAAAAACATGGTTAAAGCCTTGCTCTGGGCTCAGCAGTAACGTGGACATACACCAGGATTAAATAATAAATCTCATTTTTCTGACTCCATTACTCTGAGAAAATCGTGCTATCAGGATAATAATAATTCAAATGTCCACAACTGACCATTATGGCTTCTTTTCTTGGAATTAAATACTTCAAATGGATCACATCAGCAGCTGGACACGAAGTGAAGAGTTTTGCCTAAAGCCAACCCAGCTCCTGGATGGGGATGGGATTTGCTGGATGGTTGGATGTCTCTGATACAGCAATGCCTTGGAAAAATGATTTAAATCCCACATTTCCTACTTCAGGGGTGCTCAGTTTGTGCCCATTTTCAGCAGGAGATGCTCTGGGGTCTGCAGGAAAGTCCATCAGAGCAAAGAGCAAACGAGCATCTGGTGAGCAGCAGACCTGGAATGGAGGGTGGGACACCATTCCAATTAGAAGTTTTTATTGGCAAAAGGACTGGCAAATAGAAACTGCCAGGAATAAATTGCTGTTGGAACTCAAGAGGACACGTTCGAGTCATCAGCAGACACAAAGCCTGAGAGGAAGGAGAGAGCAACCTCCTGAGGAAAAATTGCACATCCTTCCTGCTTGGGAGTGCAGGAAACCAGGAAAATAACCCTCCAGGATCGCTCCGACCTCTGTTCCCAACAGGAATTTAGGTGAAAAAGAGACATCCAGCCACAAAAAAAGGAAAGAAGTCAGTGTAAGGAGCATCCCAGGCCCAGACAGGATGGAGTATCCAGCTGATGGTGTTTTCCTGTGGATGGGTTTGCATGGCAACCCCGGCCCCAGCACAGAAGTTTTCCAGGATTCACCTTTTCTAAGATTCCCGTGACCAAGAAAATGATTAATCTCCATTTCATGGCAGCAGGAGCTGAGCAAGAGACTGCTTGGATTTGCCAAGATAACCAGGAGAAAAGCCCAGCTTATTTCTGGGCAGCACTACAGAAAGAGGGAAAAAACTGAAGCAGGTATGAAGGGAAGAGATGAACAATGAAAGTCAAGATTTCCCTGGTTCTACAGACAAAAATAAGTAATTGGAAGGGCAAACACTGAAGAAATGAAAATCCCCCTTGATTCATTTTTAAATTGAATACCTCAGGAAAGAAGAATTTAGCACTGTCCAAAAAACTGCCTTGAGGCAGCAGCACTGATACAAATTTCCAGAGTTTTCCCAGACTTTCTGTGAGGAAGAACCAACATTCTGGGGCAGACGAGCTGAAGCTTAAGACTGAAATTCCAGTGGAAATTCAGAGAAGCAGTTCCTTCAGGAGTTGTGATTTATTCTTCTGGAACAGGAGGGAATTATTGCACCAAGCGGGGTCTGAGATATCCTGACGGCAGCAGTGCAGAACTATCTGTGCAGCAGTTATTAACGAGCTGGAAAAATGCTGGGTAGCAAATTCGCCTCCCTTCCCCAAGGCCAGAATTCATGGCAACAAATCCCTAAAATAATCAGCTAACCCCGGAAGATTAGGAGAGAGGGTGGCTCCACATGACAGAAGATTTCTTAATTTCAGTTACTTATAAGGCCACATTAAGCCTCAATAGAAGCAAGAGGAAAACTTCCTCTGAAGTTTATAAACGAGTTTCTAATCTGTTCCACAGCTTTCGGTATTTCTGGTCTGTAGTCTGTGTTACAGTCTAAAAGAAGGAGGGGAAAAAAGTAATAAAAATTGAATCGCTTGGGTTAGCCAAGAAAGGATTTAAGCACTTAATTTAGACTCCTCCTGCTGCTACTATTATTATTATTTCATATATTTTTTAATATATATTTATATACATGTTTACAGAGTGTTGCTGAAATTTCCACGCTGAAATTTCCAGAGGGAAGGCACCACTGAACATCACAGAGGAGTTGACTTCTGGCAATTACATTTCTTTATTTTCCTCCCCAAACTGTCCTGTGAAAAATAAATTTGGTTGGTTTTTTTTGTTGTTGTTGTTTTGGTTTTTTTTTTAATCCGGAACACGTATTTTATCATCTCCTAGAAATCTTGTAGAGTTTAAAATCAAAATCAAAATACATCAAAATACACTGTGGGACAACAGTCCCACCTTCACTGCTCTGCAGAACCTTGATTTATTTCTAGAGCAAAATAGGAAAAAGAAAAACCAACCAAGAAACCTTTTTTTGGTTTTGTTATGTATATTTCTATTTAATTATTGTTCACTGGCACCCAGTTCTCTGTGTTCTGGCTTTCCTTTTTTCAGCAGCACCATCAGGGCTGGACCCAAGTTCAAGTCACTCTGGTGGTTGTTCACCCCCACGCTCCCCTTTCCTCCCTCCCTGCCCAAGTTTTCCCATTTATCCAGCGAGCCCCAAGAGGCTCCTACCTGATCCAAATTCTCCTTACAACGGGATTCACCCAATCCTGCCCATCCCTCGGGATCCCAGGGTACATTCATGGAGCCATCTGGCTTCTCTAAGGTATGGGACCATGCAATAAATCCCGATTCCAGACCCCACTGGAGCAGGAGCCTGTCCTGGCAGCAATCCCTGCTCCCACTCTGAGGAAATTCCCTGCTCCATGGAAATACCTGGAGCGGACACAGGGCAGGTCCCTCCTCTGCTGCTGCATCAGCTCCCAGCCCACCCCAGGGGTGGTTCCGAATCCAGACCTGATTCCAGGAGCTGATTCCAGCCAAACCCTCGTGGCACACCGGGCCCAGCACCCGAGGAGGAACTGCAGGGCAGAGGGAGGGGAGGGGGCTGGCTGTGTGTTACCTTCGGAGTTACCACACGGCCCCCAAATCCCACAGGCTATCCTTCCAAAATTTGTGATGTTTTGTCTACTCTGGTGATTTAAGGTTTGTCAGAAAATGTC
The DNA here is from genome assembly GCA_013397795.1 of Orthonyx spaldingii. Taxonomy (NCBI): domain Eukaryota; kingdom Metazoa; phylum Chordata; class Aves; order Passeriformes; family Orthonychidae; genus Orthonyx; species Orthonyx spaldingii. Next base: position 1,206,689 of record VZTJ01001127.1, on the reverse strand, counting down.
AGAAAGGCCACGGGGCCAAGGGCTTCCTGATGACTGAGGATTTTCTTTCACATGACCTTCCTGAAGTTGATTTTGGGCTCCAGACAGTGCTGCCTTCAGCTCTGACAGGGGCCGGCTGGCAGCAGATTCATGGGGATCTCTGGGGCATTCTGGCATTTTCAAACTGAGCCGGGGCTGTAATGCCTCCTAATCATCCAGAATATTATTTCACTGGCGGGGTGGAAATGCCAGCCCCTCGCTTTGGTTAGCAGGGAAAAGGAGCCTGTGCTCCAAGGGATGCAAATAATTAAAAACACATCGGATGCGAGCGGATAAACACAAATGTTGAGTTTTGGCATTTCATGTATGACAGTGCCTGTGGCTTTGAACAGGGGAGCACTGAAATGAGTTCTGCAGACACAGAGAGGAAAGGAGGATTGGGAGAGAAGCGTTAAAATTTGTGTTCAAACTCTTAATTTGTGTTGAAACCGTTAATTTGTGTTGAGAATGTTAATTTGTGTTGAGAATGTTAATTTGTGTTGAAAATGTTAAATGTGCTTTTGTGAGCATTCCCAAAACCCCAAGCAAAGGGAGCAGGGACCAGCACGTGAGGGTTTCCTATTTATGAAGCTCTTGGTTCTGAAAGTGTTTATGAATCTTGAATTTGCATGTTATTAGCATAACTGATTACTCAGCCAAAACGCCTTAATGAGTCTCCTTTATGCCCTGACCACAGAACCATGGAATGGTTTGTGTTGGACCTTAAATTCCATCCTATTCCACCCCACCTTCCACTATCCCAGGCTGCTCCAAGCCCCGTCCAACCCGGCCTTGGACTCTTCCAGGAATCCAGGGGCAGCCACAGCTTCTCTGTGCCAGGCCCTCTCCACCCTCACAGGGAAGAATTCTAAATTTTTTTTTTGTCCTCCTGCCTCCTCACCTGCACAAAGATGCAGTTTCTAACTCCATGTGTCTGTGCTTGAGATGCATCGTGCTGACAAGGTGACCTCTCCTGACTGCGCCTGGAGTTGAGGGACACTTTTATCTGAGGGGATGCTGCTTGCCAGAGCCGTGTGTCACCTGAGCTGTGTGTGTGAGCAGCTTTGGACACCTCCTCAGCCTCAGCAACGCAGGGAGATCAGACAGCAGCTTATAAATCAGCGCCGGAGAACAACGCGACATCCCAGCTCTGGGGTTTGCGCCGCAGGGAGGAGGAGAGGAACCGTCTTAACTCACAAAAAGGTTTTATTTAAAACTGCGTGAGGTGTTCACACCCTGCCCAAAATCCACACATTTGCCACAGAGAAATGGGAAATTGGCATTAACCACTTCAGAGCCTGTAGTTGTGGGACTGCCACTGTTCCACCCTGTGCTGTGCCTGTGCCTGGGGCTGCCTCGACCTTCTGGAGATCTGGAGAGAGCAAACCCAACCACTGCAGGTCCTCTTAGCTTGGCCTGATTTATGGGCTCAAAAGCCCCTGAGATCTCTTCCCGGAGCCATTCCTCATACCCACACTCACTAAACAACCAAGCCCAAACATCTGTATCACAGAAATTCAACACACAATGTTATTCCTGCAAAATTATTTAACCATCACTTTCTTTGCCGACTTTTCCATGCCAGCCTTACACCTTTTTTTTTAACTTTACATGCTTCATTTCAGCAAAATCAAGGATGCAAACTTCTTAGAAGTACTTAGTTTCCATGGAAACCTAAGCTGACCGCAACATTATTGTTCTCAAGAGGGAACTGACTTTACTATATGTTCATTCACTGAATTAATGGACTCCTGGTTCTTTTATTAGCAGCTCTCTAACAATAGAAAGAGAGAAATGTTATAAAAAAGACTCTCAGACAACTGTCCACTCTTTTGTCCGGGGCTTATTGGAATGACGCAAGTCTATTCAGGAAAAGATTATAAAAATCAACTCAAAGCTGCCTCTGTTTGTGGCCTCTAAATATACCTTTATTTCATAAAGATACAACCTATAAAACAAGCAAATTAAAGCTGTCTCTGAAATAGCAACTGTGAGGCAGCAGCCCTGGAGAAACGCGGCTTTAGCTCCGATATCTGGGATTGCTCCCCCATCCCACGGGGTTTTGGGGCATCTTTAACCCTCAGCTCTGTGCAAATTCTCAGCCAGGATGAGGATTGTGCTCAAACTGGATGGGGGGGGGTGATTCTTCAATATGCAGAAAATAAAGAAAAATGACTGAAATCTGTGGGCTTAAACCTTCACTGAGAGTTTTAGAAGGCCTTCCATGAGCTGGAGACAATAAATGCGTGGTAGCTGAGGAAACACACGTGTCGTTTGTGCTGCAAAGGCAGCAACTTTGAGCAGGCCGGGTTAAAATCTCCAATTTGCTCTCTCAGGGTGCTCAGTGTGCTGACAGCCCCCGCTCAGGCCTGGGGGGCTTGGCCTGCCCAGTAATTGCTGCACAAAAGACAGCGAGCAGTTCCCTTGCTCTTCCCTAACTACCTTCCTGACTGCTTATTGAAGTCTGATTTCTTACTCCTCTGGGTCATCATTCATCAGCCCCGGCGATCCCGCCGGGAGAGCCCGGCCAGACCTCTCCACATCCCTCCTTGCCAGAGGCCATTCCTGACGGCCCCGTGATATAGAAAATGTCTTCACAGCAACCCGGCGGGACGGGCCGCGGCCGTAATACCCAAATAATCATTTTGCAAATTATCATAATTATCAATCAATCATCCCCGTGCGAACAATGCGCTCCTGAAGTATCAGATGGTTCCTGTGACCTGTAGCGTTTTGGATATAATAATAAACCCGGGGAGATTTATGGCCCCATCCCGCTTCGCATCTGCAGCAGCAAAACACTCGTCGGGGTTTTGCTTTTGCTTTAGAGCTGAAAGCTTGCCTCATACCTGGGTTTCTGGTTTGCTACTTGATGCTTTTCTGAGAGGCCAGAATTTCTAATCATGCCCAGTTTTATAAAATTAACTTTATTTCCCAAAAAAAAAAAAAAAAAAAAAAAAAAAAAAAAAAAAATCCTGTGTGATTTGTGAGCACAGAATAAACATTCTCCTTAAATTGCTTTTACTTCACAGCCTCATCAGCATTATATTTACTGCTCCTAATACCTGGCAATGTAGGAATGAATTCAGCCAAAGGAGGGGGGAAAAATTGGTTTTGTCTTCAGTTTTTGTTGTGTTTTGCACAATGCCAGATTGAATCCAACCCTTTTGAAGCCGATAGCATCTCCCGCTCCCCGCGCAGCACATTCCTGTTAATGGATAAATTCAAGCTCTCCAGAAAGTCAAAGAATAAATTTAAAGCCTTTTGCCAAATGCCTATCCTATTGGATTTTGATAAGACGGCTATTGAGCTTTAATAATGTCTTCTATCCTTTTTCAGCTGGCCCTTAACATGTCTCTTTATTTGTCCCTAAAGCCTCTTCAGCGATGCCTTTTTATTACAAGTCTCTCAGCTTGCTCTCAGGGGAGACAGGGTCGACAAGAGTGATAGATAGATAACTCTATAGATTATCTCCCACAGATGTTTTCTCTCCAGTAGCCCCTCAGGCTATTCCCTCTAAGTAAACAGAAACTAAATAGAGAGTCTACTGAAGAGAGAAGTCCCTGAGGTCCCTTGTCACAGCCTGGCCCGAGGAGCTCTGCACACACAGAGAATCCTTCCCCAGGATTCTGGAGCCCTCAGCCAAAGTGACCCTTGGAGGGGAGAGAAATGCATCTGCTTGGGGGGAAAAAAAAAAAAAAAGGTGGTGTGTAATGGGCACAGGTCTTGCTTCCTGCTGGAGGAAGTGGGAATCTTTCAGCTCAGAGTTAAAGCAAAATGACAGTGGGAACAGTGACAATGACAACGAGCTGTTTGTTCAGTTTATTACATGCAGTGGGGAAGCTTGGAAAATTCAGAGGGAGAGGACACCGAGCTGCTCTCTAAGCAAAATAAACAGAGCAGGGACATGGGCTGGGAAAAAGACATTTGGGAGCAGGGGACAATAAACTCACAGGTATAACTCGTATTTTTATCTCTGAGTGTCTGCATTCAGGTCACTAAAATAACTAAAATAAGTGACTCTTCTATTTTAGCATTGTTTTCATCACTGGTGATTTAAAATTAAATAAACAGGATGAGGAGCTCGTGTGTATTTGTGTAAGTTAAATGAAATATCAGCAAGCAGTGATGATACAAGGACAGCTCGTTAGGAATACACCAATTTCAGTCCATGGCACAGCACAGATATGGAAAACGATCCTGGATATGGGTCCTTTAATGACATTGAATTATTCCTCTCAGACAGCCACTAACAAAGAAATCAGCTTTGTGGTGTTAGTGGTCCCAGCAGAAATAACAGTAACACGAACTGAAAAATACTGGCTAGAGTGGGAAATACTTATTCTGTGTGCTCCAAGCCAAGAAAGAGCCTGTTTTATTCTACCACATAGCAGGCTCTGCTGTGCTACATCTTCAGACGTTTCATTGCCTTCCAGTTCATTAAAGTTATGTAAAAGAACTTTTTTTTTTCCTGGGAGCTTAAGAGCAGAGATAGTTCTGGGGTCAGTTTTAAGCAGAGCTTGCTTCCTGCACGTCTCCCTACACCTCTCACTGCCATCACCTTCCCTTCCCTGCCTTTTCCTGGTTTTATGGATTTTTCTCTGCATCCCAGATTTTTTTTAATTTTTTTTTTTTTTTTGTTCTTTCTAGTCCTTGTTAGTGCCCAATTCTGAACCTGTGATACAGCAGTCAAAGGAGCCACTGAAATTATGGCCTCTGCAGCTCCGATTCCCTCCCCTCCCAGCTGAAATCAGGCCACCCACTACAGTTGCATTTGTCTCCAGTCACCTTCTCACCACCAACTCGTCTCCGAAGGAATAGGAATAAATTGAAGTCAAATCTCAACTATTGTGTCTTCAGGGATATGACAACTGAATGATTTAGAGAGGCTGCAAAAGGAAATCTGCTCCCGAGAGGGTTTTGTGCCACCGCAGCCAAATGCCAGAGTGCTACTTCCAAACAATTGAGAGATCCTACAAAAATTGTCCGGAATGATTTCTCATTCTTTAGTTTTCATTTTCTCCTGACTGAAAAGCTGTCTCGCAGTAGTCTTTTCACAAGCCATAAAGTTTAGACTTGAACTCTTTACCTTACTGCTCTGACCTCCTTTACCCCAGCTGTAAAACCCTACTGCCCATCCTTCAATAAATTTATCACCTCATAAACTCCCACGAGTGCTTCTCCACAATGCATTTAAAAGACACAAGTGGAAGGCCAGGCCTTCCCCCCCTTGTCAAATATCATAATTGTCCAGTTTTATACCTGCTGCACAGGGAAATATTTAAGGACACGGCATTTTTCAAAGACCTGCAGTTTTTTGGAACAATCTCCCTTGAAATAAAAGCATCAAGTTTAAATATAAACCCACGGATGGAGCATATAAAGCTGCCAGTCTCATATTTCCCTGTTTCACACAACTCCTGCTCTCTTTGGGGTGATGCAGGTCCTGGAGGTGGGGATGGAGAGTTCGTTTGTGATATCATAATTAAAGACTGAGTAAGAAATAGCTGAGCCCTGGAGAATTCCCTCCACCCTTGTGGGACGTTTGTGGGGATAATAAGAACCTGCCACCTTGTCACCACGTCTGTCCAGACAAAAGGATCCCACAGAGGCAGGGACAGACACCCCATGAGTTATAGAGGTGCCCAAGGTAAAAAGTTCAGCCCTGTTGCCACAGGTCCTTGGCGAGGTCACGGTGCGCTCAGAGGACGTTTGCTGTTGGGAGCTTCGAAAATAAAATCTGATTTTTTTATTTTTTAACATGGTACTGATAGAACAGGCCACACTGGACATGTGTCTAAATCCCTTTTCCCAGCCTGCCTCTGGAGCCTGGCAAGGATTGCACTTCACTTTGTTTGGCAGAGGGAAGCAAGGGATTCCTTTCAGCTTTGGGAGTGGAGAAAAGGATGAGCAGCAAAGGCACCTGTGGCAAGGTCCAACCTCAGAGATTTCCCACTTTCAAACACTTCATGAACAGGACTGTGAATATGCTTCACAAGACAATTGCATACAAAAGGAATCACCACCAGCTCCTTATTTCAGTGAGGACACACAGGCTCCAGCCGTGGAGAGGCTCTAATCAAACCCGGCTTGTAACGCTTTAATTAGCAAAGCTGTTAAACCAACAGATACATGCAGGACAAAATCTCATTTTAGTGCTTCTGTGAGCAACCCCAGCCCAAACAGCAGCCTGGCTACTGAAATACATCCTGCTGAGGTCGCCTCCCCGCTCCAGTGAAGACATTTGTGCAGCTGGGCTGAGTGTGGAACACATTTTCTCTGGTCACTGTTACAGCTCGAGCCCCACAATGTGATGAAAAGCACCACTAATGCACCACGTGGGCTGAATTTTATCCTTTCACAGCCCTACTCCTTTTCCCTTGGACTTCACATAAGCCACATTTACATGCTGAAGTGACCTCCAAAAATTTAGCACTTTTAACAAAGGACCAACGTTTTCTTTTACTGGAAAAGAGGTAAATGAGGTTTCTCGCTTTGGCCCTGCAGCTGTTTATGTTGTAGCGGAATCAAGGAACACCTCAAACTATTATTTTCTCTTTCATAATGACTGGAATCACAAAAAGACAGCAAAATACGCCAACAGAACCAGACCACTTAATCCAAAAAAACAACAGCAAACACTGGAAAACTTTTACGACGTTATTGCCATCGACACCTTGGTGCAGAAGTGAGGGAGAAGTGTCTGGGGGTATTTCCAAGCCAGGGAATAAAACAACTCCCAGAAGATTGAGCCATGTCCTACCTTTTTTATATTGCCCTCCTGGGAGGTAACCTCGGGATCAGTCAGTATTTGCTAAGGAAAAAAACAGAAGAGAATGAAAATTGAGTTGAGTTGCAACTAAGAACATTATAAAATAATAGAGATTATTCTTGCTGTTGTTAGGATGATGATGAGGAGGAGGATGAATAAATATTATATTATCGATAATAATGGTTCAAACTCCCAACTGCACCCAGATGTTTTGGAAGTTCAGTGGAGGGTTTTTACCACAACTGTTATATTTTAAGGCTTTCTGTGCATAATTCCCGTCGATTTGGCAGGCAGAGACAGGTTTCTATCCCACAAGGCAGCTGTGGACAACACGGGCACCGAGGGCACAGGGACCCCCGGGGTTTTGGGAAGGGAGCCCCTCTGGAGCAGGGATGCTCCGGCCCCCCAGCGCTCCGGGCAGCTGTGCTGGGAGCTCTTTAATTGCCCCTCCAGCCGAGGTGTGGTGGAACAAGTCATTAAATCGCTGCTGTGCTCCACCTCAGATTAGCTCCAGGTCAGCGGGCATTCGGGGAGGTCAAGTACCTCAACTTTCCATCACCCTGGATACCCCACCAGGGTAAACACACAGGGAACGGACCTGATCGAGCGGCCCACGCCGGGAATTCCGGCGGCTCCCGGCTCTCCCGGGGGATCCGGGATGGCTGAGGTCAAACAGACACCCAAGGGCAGGGTGGGGCTGGGTGCTCGGGGCTCCCAGGCCCGGGGGAGGGGATTTGGATGCCAAAGAGCAGGAAAAACTTCCCGGGAAAAAAGATAATTATGTGAGGAAATGCAGGTTAAAATGGGAAGGGGAAGGAGAAGGGAGGAAGGGAAGGGAAGGGAAGGGAAGGGAAGGG
>VZTJ01001127.1:1185688-1198930 GCA_013397795.1 Orthonyx spaldingii | reverse complement strand
AAGGGAAGGGAAGGGAAGGGAAAAGGGACTCTATTGCATTTTAGCAGCTGAGGGTTTGGCACGGAGCTCTTGGCCCCCTTTGACCATGCCCAGGTGAGATCGACTGATTTACAAATTTCTAACCCGTTGGCAAATCTGCAGCTCAGCTGCACTAACAAGGGGCTGTGTTTCCATGGGAAGAACCCCAAACCATTCCGTGCTTTACACCAGCTCTAATGGACTCTGAAACTGCGGTTTCCAGAGTAGCTGAGAGCAAATAGGATCAAGAAGCAAATCCCAGAGCCATAAAATCCTGTGTTCCTACCCTGGAACACCCTGACATCACCGTAAATGACTGGAGTTAAACATCAATCCTGCCTGGCCTGGGTGTCACCGAGCTTCCAGGGAATGCTGACTGCTTCCAAGGAATGCTGACTGCTCCCAGGGAATGCTGACTACTCCCAGGGAACCAGCACTCCCCAAAACCTCTGGAGAATTAGGCCATGAAACTTTCAGAGCTGAAATAGAAATGCAAAATTACCCCAAAACATCCACGGGACGCAGCTGCCTCCAAAGGAAGACATTTCCCTGTAATTATTCTATGCAAAAAGCCCTTGGATACAATTGGAGGAGTGTGTGCAGTCAGAGTGTGTAATCCACCCATCCAACAGCACCATAAACGTGGAGGGGAAAGAAAACTCCAATGAAGTGCAAATTGGGCTGTGGTGGAGCCCTGTATAAACAGGCTTAAGAGTCAGGAATTCCTGAGTCGGAATCGAGATGCCAACACAAGCTTCCTTTTGTTGGTTTGGACAGAGCTGTGCTCAAGGGGCAAGTTCCTTCTCTCAAACCTATTTTTTTTTTTTTGTTTGTTTGCCCTTTCAATTCATAGCAGATCCTGAATTTCGAAGTTCTTAGAGATCAGAATTTCTGTGAAAATATTTCACCCATATTCAAAAATGGCGATTTTGCAGAAAATCCTCTGTAGGGTCTCGCTGCTCGTTTGGAATATTTGAAAATTGCTGGGTTTTGATATTTAGTGAACTCTCTTTTGAGTTTCCATCTATTACAGAGTTTCTGAGTGAAAAACCCTCAATATCATGAAGAATTTTAGTTTTGATGGGACCATCTCCACACTCAAACTATCAGAACATGGACAATTAATGGTGAACTAGGTGGTGGTGCTGCACTGACTTGATCTTAAAAGTCTTTTCCACCCTTAACAATTCTGTGATTCTGTGGGTGAAAAGGCGTTTTAGCACTAGTGGGAGAGTAGAAACTGCTTTAGATTAAATATTTCATCCTTCCTTTACACTTGATTTTATAAAAAGGTGTCTAAAATACAACAGTGTGGGCCAAGCTCTGCCACAGACCACCTGTATTGGCTTGGACACGTCCCACAGCCCAAGGTCCTGGATGGAAAGGACACTTTTCCTGCTCCAGGTTGGCAGCTTGGGATGGTGTTGGCACTGCTGGGGCATCTGTGCAGGAGCAGAGGCCGGAATTCCAAACCTCCCCTTGCCCAGCCACTGCCAGGGCTCTGAGTGAGCCTTCCTGGGAGGTTGAGGGGAGCTCAGGATTGTCCTGGTGCCTTCCCACTGTGGAACAAACACCGAGTGACAACACCTGTCTCACCAGACAGCGATTCAACAGCCACACCAGGTGCCCTGGAGCAGAGCCCAGCCCGGGATTCCGCTCTCCAGGGCAGTGGCAAGGGGATGACACAACACCGGGATGTCCAGGGCACCTCCTCGTTAGAAGGGAGAGGCAGAACCAGGCAAAGCAAGTCCCAGATGTGATGTTTATTAGGAAGAATAACAAAAGACACGTTGAAAATCTGCTCATTTTAGCTCAGGCTGGGCTTCATCTCATGCGAATGCCACGAGACTAAATAGAGAGAGCTCGACGTGTGCTGTGGGCTGCACTCCTGCTCTTAGCACAGATGTTCCTAAATGTGCTCAGAATTTGCACCACATGCTTTTTCTGTCAACTGATCTGTTGATTTTAGCCAGGGGAAAGACAACATGTCAGCAGCAGCCACGTCAGGAGAGCCTGTCTGTGCCTTGGGCCTGGGCTGGAGGTGGATCTGCCCCACCCGTGAGGGATTTCACTGCCTCTCCTTCCCCGGGTTCAGGGGTTTGGTGCCAACAGGATCCTGCCTCAGTTACACCGTTCAGGGATGTGCTAGAATTTTTGCAAAGCCCCCCCGAATGTATACTAAACATGTCAAGGAACACCATGTGATTCTTTTTGGAAAACAGTTTACAAGCTGGCATTCTCCAGCTGCAGTTAACCCTAATTTGATTACATTACCGAGACAGATCACAATGAGCTTGTGTAAATAGTAACGTTATCCATTCATTCCCCCAGCTCAGATAAACTGTCATTTAGGGGGAAAAAAAAAACCAACCCAACCCAAACTTCAATAGGCATGGCCTGATGCATTCAGCAAGGCATGGTGCATTCAGTGAACCCTGAGGGGGAAGATGACAAACTGGAACCTGCCCCTGCTGGATCTCTGTGAATCTGGGTTTTAAAGAGATATTTCTGTATCTGTTCAGAGCTGGAAGGAGAAGAGAATGCCCAGAAGTGAGTAGGGAGGTAACAGCACTTCTTTCAATAACTTTGTATTTATTTCCATCTGATTTTTTAGTGAGAGCTCACTACACCACTGATGACATCAGTGATGCTCGAAGCTCAGTGAGCACTTCAGGGTTTCACCCCTGGGCACCTGCCCTTGACATTGGCCCTTCCCAAGCCCTCCTGCCCACGTCAGCACTCTGGGGACATCACTGCCAGCTCTGTGCCACCTGGACCATCTCAAACCTGCCTCTCCTTCAGGGAGCACCACGCAGCTGGTTCAGAAAACAACTACAAAACATTTCTTTTGCCTTAAATTAGCTGAGGGCCTCCGATTCTTACTTGCACACAAGTTCACCTGAATACTTCAGAGGAAAGCACAGGCTCTGGCCCTGCTGTGCCTGATTTGTGCTGTTCATGGCTGGGTTAATGGCAGAGTTGCTCTGCTTGTCTGTGATGTGATGGCCCCGTTGTCTGCATGGACACAGCAAAAGCACGACCTGCAGAGAAAAACAGCTCCTTCCAGCCAGCCTCTTGTGGCTTTAAAAAATGTCTCAGGTCAGAAAATCACGGAATATCCTGAGCTGGAAGGACCCATAAGGGTCATCCAAGTCCAGCTTGTGGCCCTGCACAGGACACCCCAACAATCCTACGCCGTGTCCAGAGCTCTTACACACACAGGGGTTTGGTAGTGAGCAACATCCAGAGCAGCACAGCAGCCCTACAACGTGGCAGAGTTCATTCCAACCCCAACCAGCACCCACCACCCCCAGGACGTGGTTTCTGAGCAGGTTAAACCACTTGGACAGCACTGGAAGCACCTCTCTGTCCAGCAGCTCGAGCGCTGACACCCTTCCCCTTCTCCCTGCGCCTCTGGGGACAACGCTGTTATTAAGCTACAAATCTTGTTCTTCATAATTTCCATTAATTATTCCCTTGAAAGTTTTATCCTGCCAACTTCTGAGCGGGCTGGCCCCGGCCCAGTCAGGTATTTAGGCAAGAAGTATCAGTGCAATGAATAGAACCAGGAATGTCTCCATATGTAAGTGCTTTTCTGGCCACAGGCCAGGAGCACAAAGCACCTCGTGGGACCCAGCCCAGGCACAGAGCACCAAAACCCATGGCAGGTATTCCATAGGGAAGAGATTCGTTACAACTTTATATCCATTATCATACAATCCCAGACTGGGTTGGGTTGGAAGGGACCTTAAAGATCATTTTGTTCCACCCCGTGCCATGGGCAGGGACAGCTTCCACCATCCCAGGGTGCTCCAAGCCCCGTCCAACCTGGCCTTGGACACTTCCAGGGATCCAGAGGCAGCCACAGCTTCTCTGGGCACCCTGTGCCAGGGCTTCCCCTCCCTCCCAGGGAAGGATTTCTTCCCAATATCCAACCTAAACTTCCCCTCTTGCAGTTTGAACCCATTCCCCTTGTCCTGTCACTCCGGGCCCTTGTAAACATTTTTTCTCCATCTTTCCTGTGGGATCCCTTCAAGTACTGGAAGGCCCCAATTAGGTCACCCCAAAGCTTCTCTTCTCCAAAATCTTCTTATATATTTATATATATAATACACATTCAATCACAGCAGCCAACAACCCACAGAGCCACATCACAGCACTGATGTGCATCCGTAGGAAAACCAGACGTGGAAGAAACCCGCAGAAAACCATTTCAGCACTTAAAAATTTGGTCTTTCAGCCATGTTGTTAAAATACAGGGATTTTATAGCATTTTTTGACCAACAGTTTACCAAAATCTCCCCTTTTTCTGTAGCAAGCAAATCTGTGAGCCCTATTAACTCGAGGAAATTTGCAATATCCTGTTTTGGGAATTTGAAGTGAATGTGCCTGGAATTAAGAGGGAAAGGGAGGAAGGCTCTTCTCTGAGGGGAAGAATTTCCTCTCCTCGCTGGTGAGGGAAGGAGGGTGAAGAGCACAGCTCTGGCTGGCGAGGAACAAACCACGGGCTGAAAGGAGTGGAAGGAATAAACCAACCATTCAGTGCTCAGGGCAACCCCAGCACAATTGGGAACACTGGGGAGCAGCCAAGCTGTGGTTTGTGGCCCAGGAACAGCCTGCAAAGCCGTGCCACCCCGCAGATCATTTTATAACCATTTCTTTTTCAGCTGGAAGCCTGGGCAAAAAGGTGGAACAGTGCTGCAGGAAAAATGTGTGGAATTAGGAGGAATCCGCAGCTCAAAATTTTTGGGAATTTGCTGCTGGGGACACCTCTGCACTTGCTCATGTCCTGCATGGCTTTACAGAGGAATCCTCCCTGTTCTCCAAATCCCAGGAGAAGGAAATGCAGTTTGCAGAGGTGACTCAGGACAGGTTATCCCAAATGGGGCTCAAAAGAAAGGAACATCCTAAATAATCCTTTAGCATGAAATAATGTGTTTGTACCCACAGAACAAACATCAGGGAAATGCCAGGGGGAGATAATGCGAAGAAAAACGAAAGTTTAAGAACAAAGACTTCGAGAAAGAACACAAACCTGTGATTTCCATACAGGCCTCACGACTTTTATCACTGATTTTTAAAGACATAACTCCTCCGTGCCATTGGGCTCGGGTTAACTGCAGCTACCAGGAAGTCAGAAAGGATCTAATGGGGAGAATTTGCAGTGACTTCAATGAGCTGAGGGCTCGAGACTTCCAGCCAAGACAAATACGAGAGGGGACTGATTAGGAAATGTCACCGTTTCTCCTGCCAAGCACTCAGGGCCTGGTGATAGGAGAGTATTAAATATAATCTCGCAGTCTTTAGGGGCTCTTTGATTTTATATTGCATTCTTATCGGGTCCTTAAAGTCCAGTGTTAATGAGCATGAGAAACTCACTTGATAGTTTGGCAGTTTTGCTAAAAGCAAATGGAGTTCGTTCCGTCCTGGCCCGTGGATCCAGCTGGAGATGCTTTTCCCTTTCCTCTGGCTCCACATGGAACCTCTGGCTGTTCTCTTTCTCCATCCCAGCAATCCAACATCACCTTTACAACCATCTCTTCACAACCATCATTCAAAAAAATAAATAGGTTTTACCAATAATCAGAATTGGCCCATCCCTGGAAGTGATGAAGGATGAAGCTCTGAGCAACCCAAGCTGGTGGGAGGCGTCCCTGCCCATGGTGGGGGGTGGAAAAAGAGGAGATTTAAAGTTCCTTCCAACCCAAACCATCCTGGGATTCTGTGAAGGAGGTTTTTAAGGACCCAGGAGCGGAGGTGAAACATTTACACAGCAAACACACCCCCACTGCACCCCCTTTGGCAACAGACAGTGACCCCTGAAAGCAGAGCCAGTCCCACTTAACAACACAAACCTCAAAGTCTGGTATTTTGCTCACTTTCTCCCAGAAAAGAAATACGTAACAGTACACATGAGGAAAAAAAAAAAGTTTAAATTAATTATGATTTTCTTTTTAAAATTCCCTTGCAAGTATTAGCTCCAGCTTCCTTTTTCCTATAGAGAAATTCCATTATAAAACTGAATTCTGCAAAGATGAAAGAGACACTACCCACACTGAGCAGTGTGTGCAGTCTGAGGATTAAAACAGAATTTGTAAGTATTAAATTGTATCTGATTTACTCAGTTTGTTCATCTCCAACCTGCAACTTGCCTGGCACAGACTGTTATGCCAAACAAATTAAATAAAACACGAGATTCTTGGACACGAGCAGCCACATCTTCACTGTAACCAGAGAGAAAACAGCAGTGGAGTGGAAGTTTAGGGTCATCAGCTCTAAATTCTGTCTGCCACGGGCCCACATTGCATAATCACTTAATGTAGTCAGAGCTATTTATTATCCCAGCAAAAAATCATCTTGAGGAGTGAAGTGCAATGTTTTGGTTAACAGATAAAGCCGGGCTGCTTGTGGGGATGTAAATGGATTGGATGGTTAAATTCATCCACCAGCCATCCATCTTTTGTCCTCGACCCTTTTTAGTTATAAAAATGACCTTGGTATTGACAGAATAATATAAACGAACTTCCCCTGTACTTCATCTATTGATCCCCCGTTTGTTGAGATGATCAGCAATAATCATAAGTAAATGAAGAGGGGCTGTGCATCATCCCGCGGTGGCAGCGCTGACACGCGCCGGGGCTGACGGATGGGCACCTCTGGGCTCGGCTGAAGAGCTCATAGCTCATCTCAAATTGCAGCTTTTCCACCCAGGACAGGCAGTGACAGAGAAATCCATGGGAAGGCAGCTCCGTGCACTCGGATCTGGGTGTCCAGTCACACCTGGTGTGTCTTGGGGAACACCCTCAAAGGGAAGGACTGGGATGGATTCAGCAAAGAGCATCCAGTCCCTGGGACCATTCATGGTTTGACCCCCAGTCGTGGATGCCTCCATTTGGGTGAGGTTCTGCTCACAGAATCATTTTGGTTGGAAAAGACCTCCAAGATCACCCCAGGTCTCGTTCTTGGTGTCACTGTGGTGACTCTCAGTTCCATTTCTGCTGGAATGTATTTTCCAGAAACTCCCCGCCCTTCTTTCTCCCTTCAGAGAGGCAGAGCTTCAGTACCTTCAACCCTCTGTGGTAACATCATTTCTTTTTTCTTTCAAAATTCCCTTCATCTTTCATTGATGCATTGATTGGAACCAATACCAGGGGAGGAGGAAAACTTCAGCACTTCCATCCCTCCTGGCAAACAGGTGCCAAGGAGAAGGACTAGGATTAGATGTTCCAAGATCAAATATTTTCCTCTTCAGGTCTCAAGACACAGAGCAGCTGGCCCTGGCTTCTCCCACCACCCTGTGCTGAACAACATCCTCCATCCCTACGTAAATGCAATCATTAGGCAGCTAAAATTTGAGAAAGAACAGAGAAAAATGACCTCATTTCATTCTCTTCCTCACAGCCGGCAAAGACTGATAAGAATTATGAATTGTTTTACCACATCCAAAGGGTCAACGAGGAGTATCTTGGTTCAGAAGCCAAGTCCTGCCTCTGCCCCGGCACTGCACGACTTCCCCGAGCTCGCTCAGAGTGTTCCAGTGCCCCACATGTCAAATCACAAACAGCAACATAACAACCAACCTGCAATCCTCTCAATTTCCACACAGAATTTGCCAACCCCCAGTAAACAGCAGCTCTAGAGCTGCCCCCCAGTTCCATCCCAGTAACAGGCCCAGCCGAGCACCGGAGCGAAATCACCGCGCTGGGCTGGGTCATCAATCACACTTGGAGGGGGAAACCCAGCCAAGGAGCAGCATTCCCAGCAATTCCCAAAGTCTGCACTGGGAAATGCACTGTCTCATTTGGCAGCTTGGCCTCTCTGCCCGAGCTGGGAGAGGCAGGAGGGAAGGGAGGCCGGGAGCTGGTGCGGCGCAGGGGGAGGCGGCGCTGTCTGGGAATGCATCCCTGCCTGGCACTGCGACAGAAAGGATGGGAAATGTCAGCTTGATACCCATCAGCAGGATAACCTCACCGTCACTTTAACGTGACAAGGTCAGCACCGGGCAGGGCGAGGCAGGAAGAAAAATGGCCCATTAAAGCCAGGAACTGGAAGAGAAACGTGAGGCTGCCTCCGAGGTGCTCGAGTGCCGTTTTTTGGGGGGAAAGGTGCATGATGCCCAGATATTCCAGGCTCCTTCACAAGGATGAGCTTTCCTGAAAGGAAAAGAAGACAGTGACCTGTACAGCCACCACGTGAGCCTGTCACAGGGGCTTTGAGGGAACTTTACATCACTTAGCTCTCATTTAATTTCACAAAAAAACGCAGATCTGAAGATCCTGGGCTCTGAGCAGGAGGGGAATCCTCAGTGCTGGGGGATTTATTTACCATGTTAACCACAAGGAACAGCTTTACTGTTGTGTGTGTCACTCTGCCCCTTGTCCTGAAGCTGCTCAGAGACGGAGTAAGGACTTACTCTGAGGTGGAAAGTGAACCTGGAGAGGAACTCCCCGTAGTAACACTGAGCAAGCAAAGGGAACAAGAGGGGGACAGAGCAGCACTTTGCCTCCCTTCATTCGGAAGTGATATTGAGCAAATAAGACTCTCCAGAAAGAACATTTAATGGGGAATTATTCTGTGGCCCAGCTTCAGACACCGGCACAATCAGCTTTTTATTGAGAAGGCACACAGAGCTGTTTTATCTGAATTGATAGGGCTGCCAGGTGAGCTCCCTTTCAAGAGCTGTAGAAACAATCTCAGACAGGACTGGATAATATTATGCTTGGAATGATAATATTGTGTTTGGAAAAGGTCAATATTTTATTTAATCAGACAGACAGAGAGTGGGTGGCAATTTCAAGGCATTTTCTTGAGACAGGAATTCAGGGAGTCCAAATGGAAATAAAGTTTTGTGCTTTTTTTCCTTGGGTTTTCTGGGCGACTGGAACCCCCTGGTTAGAAGTGAAGGATGCACTGAGCCTCTTGAGAGCTCCTGAGATGAGAGAATGTGGAGATTTTAGCTCATTTTGATCCCTTACACTGCAGATGCCACTTCTTCCAGCCCTTCCCAGGCAGTGTATTCCTGACAGATGAGGTGGGACACATCCACCTCAGAAACTCAAACTTGCTGCTTTCCTCTTCCAAAACAGCATCAGGGGAACATTAACCATGGATGAATCCTCCTCAGCTGTTCCCAGGTACAGCTCAACAACTCCTCTATCACCCACTGTCCTGGAGATGAATCAGTTCTGGCCCTGGGAGTCAATTCTGGAATCTCTGCACGAGGTTTGCCTGAAGTGTGTCAACATGGACAAGATATTTTTTTTAAAAAATCCATAATTATCCTTAGTGACTCCAGTAATTTGCTATTGGAATTAAACTGGGTTCTACATTTGGAGCTTCTTCAGAACAGCACCAGAAGGAAAAAGAAAAAGGATTTTTTTTTTTTTCTTTTTTTTCAGTAAAGGTTTTGAAGAGCACACACAGCCTGTATTGTTACCCAACACTCCAAGCAAGTCCTGAGGAAAATCTTGGGAGATCCAGCCCCGAGCATTGATTACAAGGAGTTTTTAATCTCGTGCCAAGAGGAACATTGAGGTTATAAGATGGCTCCACAACCATCTTGCCAAATAGCACAAATGTTTACATCTTCCAAACTACCACCAATAGATCATAGACAAAGAAATGTCCATAATGTACCCAGCTGCTGGAAACAAAATGTATTTAAGCCACTGAAGAGGGTTTAATGAAGTAAAGCATTTTTGTAACTGCCAGCTCAAAGTAAATAATCGCTGATGTGAGCAGAGTTAAGAGATCCTGACTCGCCAAATAATCTCAGTGTGCCATCGAGGAAGCTGCTGCTTTGTGGGAATAACATAACAGCACTTGAACATTCCCATAAACTTGGGTCTTGCCTTCCTCAACACCCTGAACCTCCTGGGACTGGGGAAGTGTAAAGAGAACTTTACAGCACGTGCAGAATCCCCTGGTTGGTGAAAGCATCGAAGGTTAATTCACTCTGAAAGTCAGAGCTATTTAAACCTCAAAACAACCAAAAATAAAAGGTGAAATACCTGCTTTGACTGATGCATGACAAGCATCTGATTCAAACTAATACAGACAATTTTTGGGGGTTTTTTTGGAAAAGCTTGCTCCATAACTCTCCACTTCAGCAGTTTGGCATTTTCACATTCCTGGAAGTTTTCCAGGATGCTCAAGCACAGCCAGGGGCTTTCCCCACCCAGCACATCCCTCCACTGCTTTGTTTTATCCAGGCACTGCCCTGGACGTTGTCCTGCAGGTATGGAAACATTTCTGCAGGTGAAAAGGAACATTTCCAGCCCTTTTTTGGCTCTCAGAGCCTCTGTCCAGACAACCTGTGTAACTTCCACACAGTTTTCCACCTTTGAGGACGCACAATGACCTGACCAGGTGAGCACAAACCATAAGATAGAGCCAAAGAAGGAGCAATGCAGGCTCACTTTTGGTTTTTCCTTGTGCACACGTGAAAAAGAAAGCTGATATTCTGTATATTCTGTAGAGGGAGACCTGGCCCTGTAGATTTTCTGTCCTAAATCACTTAAAAATAACACACCAAGCAGCATTTGTAACATTATCTCACGAGCCATAGCAGCAGAATTCAGGTTCCAGGGACGAGAGTTACATTCATTTATTTCTCACAGATTTCCTGCAGCCTGCGTGAATATGAATTCTACTGCTTTGCCTTTTTTTTTTTTTTTTTTTTTTGCAGAATATAAAACCCCTTTTCCTTGCACCACATAATTGTGTTCCATGGCAGAACTGGCATCCATCATTGCCCCGCTGTCCCCTGCCTAAAAGATAAAACATCCACAGGGTAATAAATGTCAAACTATGATTATTGATGCTTTCAATTAAATTGATTATCTATTTGAGGTGCAGAGCAGGGTGATTTATTGCTGTCTCTTTACGTCGCACTTGGCACAACGGCTTCCCTGGAAGGTGGGTGAGCCTTTGGATTGTTTCCATGGATTTTCTATTAAACCTGATTTTCCAGAAGTGGCTCGTGACCACTCCAGTGCTGGGTGAACTGAAATGGCACCGGATCCAGGTGGGAATATCCTGGTTTTTGTTATCTCCTGGAGCGTGGAGCTCGGGAAGCAAGAGAGGAAAATAAGAAATGAAAACTTTTAAGAGCAGAAGGGCAGGAGACGCCTTTGATTTACATCCCTCATTCCCAAACTTGCATTTCCAGACTGCATTAGACTAAACCTTTGCATAATCTGGAGCTCTGCTGAGCACTCCCCACCTCAGCAGAGATGAGATGAGATGAGATGAGATGAGATGAGATGAGATGACCTTCGGCTCGTCACCGCGTTGTGTTTTTATTCGTTTCAGATAACAGGAGCTATAAAATTCAAAGCCATTTGCTCCCCAATGATGATCAGCAGCTGCTTCACAAACAAGGCTTTTTTTGTGGTGCCACGGGGTGACCTTTATCTGATCATTCCTTTGGAGAAACGCCTTTTGTGGCTGGACAAGCCAGGAGCACCTTCCACTGGTTCTCCAAAGCACGGCACAGTTTGGCTCAGCCTGCTCCAAAAAGCAAATTTGTCTCAAACCCAGGTACAGCCTCAGCAAGCAATGCATGTTTTGGGAAATTTCAGAAAATAGCACGAGAAAATGATAACTCTCTGCATGTGCTGCTCTTCCAGCAGGTAGATTTAGAGAATCTCAGTAACCAACCCCACCAAAGAAAAGAAAAGAAAAAGGGAAAGAAAATCAGTGGGGAAACACAAATCAGCACTGATAATCCAGTGACTTTGAATTTCAGACACTCCAATCTTCTCCATTACTGCCCACCTCAGATATTTCCAAATCCTGGGGAAGCTCCGTGGCAGAAAACCTCACGGCTGAACTTCCCAGGCAATGCCTGACCACGTTTCCCAGCATTTTTTATCAGGAGCACCAGGACAAAAGCCCAAGAAGATGATTCTGCCCGAGAGACCTTGTGAAAGAAGTGAATGCAAGAGATAAACAGTGAGAGCAGAAAAAGAGAAGGATTCCTATCCCAATTTTACAGACCAGACGGAGATGAGAAATTAAGCGAGGTGCCCGAATCACCCAGGCTCTGGCATTTAGAAATTGAGTTTCGAGCTCCTTAGACCTAATCTTAACCACAAGGCTGTCAGTCCTGCTCAGATGCAAACACCTTTGACCCCACTAAGCTCAGAATTACGCTCACATCCATTCAGACTTTGAAGCCTGGCTTATCTCGCTGCAGTGTAACTGTCCCCTCCACCAGAACACGGCTAAAAACAAACAATCAAGGGAGGAAAAAAAAGCAAAACAAAACTCCTGCAGCTCTGGTCGGAACTGACTATTTCACGTTTCATAGAATCAAAAATCCCCTGAGCTGGAAGGACCCACAGGGATCAGTGAATTGCAGCTCCTGGCCCTGCATTTGCTGTGTCCCACCTCCATTCTGGTTTCTGAATGTGGGAGGATCTGGGAAACACTAAAATGTGCCCAGCTTCAGAGGGGAACCCCAGCAAGTGTCTGGCAGCCCAGAGCAGGGGTGGTAAGGGCAGATATTAAAGCAGAATTTCTGTTTGATAAAGCACTTGAGGATGCAGAGTGCAATGAGCCAGGCTCAAACCTGGCCAAGCAGTTAGGAGTTTTAAAAGTCAACTCTTGAATAGCTTGGGGTCATCAGAACATCATTTTGGGCCATCAGCTGGGGAGAACAAGGGACAAAACCCCTGCAAGCCCTTGGTTTTTTATTAAATGTCCTTTTTGAGAGTGTCAGAGCCTGGCTGAGCAGGCAAGGACAATGCTCCGGCACTACCTGCCAAAGGTGAGGCTCCAGGGAAGGAGCTGGGACATTCCTGCTGCTGGAACATGTGGATCTCCACAAAAAGGGACACCTCAGGGCAGCCAGTGCTGGTTTATTACATTGGGAAGCTCCCTGAGAAAAAAAAGAGTCTGAGAAACACCACAAGTGCCAGGGAATTAGGACAAGTTCTTTACAAAACTACAGATCGAAGGCAATTTGCTTTGGTGTTTCTGGACATCGAGGCCACATTTATTTCCATAAAGAGATAAATATATGTGCTGTGCACTTTCTGTGGCCAGCCACTGCCCCTGCAGCAGGGGTTAGAAAATGGCACATCTGGTTTCCAAAGGTTCCCTGTGTGGCCACGCAGAGCTGTAATTATGGCAACAATTTGTGGAGAACCTGAATGTATTTTTTTCCTGCTTGAAGGATGACACTAAAGGCCTGGAGAAAAAAAAAATCACCACCAAAAA
>VZTJ01001127.1:1133954-1185656 GCA_013397795.1 Orthonyx spaldingii | reverse complement strand
AAAAAAAAAAAAAAATTAAAAAAGCAAAAAAAACCAAAACAACCAGGAAACCCCATAGGATGGAAGGCACAGACTTCCCTCCCTAGCCCACATCCCAGGCCTCCAGACGCAGGAAACAAATTCCAAGTGACCCTGTGTGGTGGAGGTTACGGCGTCGGGGCCTGGCTGGCAGAATGCGCCCGTTGTGGAGGCAGCAGCAGCTCCAGGTGGAGGTGTTTGCTTATGTAAAGTGCCTGGACAGCTTCCAGCCCCACAGATCCCAGGGAGAAGCACAGGGATGCAGGAGGAACACGGTGTTCAGGCTCCTGCCTGGCCCTGGCGTGGGCTGTGTGTCCATTTCTGCACCCTCACACCGCCCTCGGCTCCGGCCTGGAGCCTGACAATGAAACAAAAAATGACCAAGTGACTCAAGGCAACTTGGGTTTTATTTCAGTGGCTTGAGAAATCACCAAATTCCTTCACCCTGAACAAGTCCTGAGCCACAAATCCCCCTCCCTTCAGCACAAACTCTCCATCAAAGCCCTGTACGCACAAGGCCGAGCTCAGCCCGTTCCTTGGACAGCAGCATAATGATCCAAAAAAAAAAAAAAACAAAAAAAAAAACAAAAAAAAAACATTTATTGCTGCTTCCCATCCAAGTTTCTTCATAAAACTCTTTTTCAAAACGCACAGGGCAAAGTTCTGCCCCGGAAAAGGCAAAGAAAGGGACACTGAACTTGAGGCAGCTGCGGTCGCTTACTCATTCAGGCACGATGGCTCACTGATCGTCCCACCCAGCCCCAACAAAAACTTCCTAAATCATCCCAAAAGTCTGAATCACTCTCTCCTTTCCTTTCCTTTCCTTCCTGTACTAGAGACTCAAATGTGCCTCTTCAAGGGAAGCTCACTCCTGGATTCACTGGCGGGCTGGAGCTCCCTGCCCTGGCAGTAGCACCATGACAGGCCCGTCTCGAAAAGGAAACACATATTTGGCTTTCCATCCTATAACATTCAAACCTGGAACCCAAAATAAATGGATTTTTTTCTCCCTCCCTCCCTTCACACGCACTAAGCAGCACCATTCCCTTATCAGACCATAAACCCTTGCCTGCCCTGTGAGGTTTTCACACGAGTGAAGAAGCCAGGAACTGATTTTTTGGAACAGCATCTTCACTCTTGACAAAAACAAACCATCCCACTCATAGCTCGGAGTTATCTGACTCAAGACAAGCTCCTTTTCCCTCTTTTTAATAGGGACACATTGGAAATGTCGCTGTGTTATCAGGGCAGCTGCTCAGCTATCAGCAGTGCTGTGGCTGTGGCACAGAGGAGCCCAGCAGGCATTTGCTCTGTTTAATGCTCAGGAAGCACAGGGCAGGTTTTAAGAAGGATGCAGAGGATGTAATGGAGCCTCTAATGTGTTTGGGTTTCTCCAGTGGAATCCAGTTTTATCAGGAAACAAAGGTCCTGGTGGGATTATCAGCAGAAAGAAACCCAGGACCTGTCTGGTGGGGAGAGGGGCCGTGGGGGTTGTTGTGCCAAGGGGCTTCCTCCCGGCAAAACCAACAGCACTGGGCTCCTCCAGCAAATGGTGTGGAATTTTGTAAGATTTTCTGCACATGTAAGTGCTTGCCTGATGCTGATTCTGTGGAGAAAGGAAAGAGGAGTCCCAAGCACACTGAAATGACAAGAAGAATCAGCAAAATTAAATGTTATTTGCAAGTGGCTCATTAAGAAGCCAACAAAGCTCATCCCTGTTCCCCATCCGAGTGCTGCCACATGCTGTCCATCACAAGGAATCAAAGAGTGTCCAAAGCTTTCACAGGCACTTCCCACCTTCAACATCCCTGCTCCTTCTCCAGCTCATCACTCCTCGCAACACACACACGATGGGAGCAAGAGGAACTAAAAGTGTCAGAAATTTTGTCACAGGCAGATAAGAAGATTGTAATGGAGAAAGCACTAATTATTTGTGAGCTTGATTCTTATCTTGTTGGTTTGTTGTTTTTTTTTTTTTAATACATGATTAGTAAAACAATTATAATAGTTACTTAAATTCAAAAACCAGCCTGTATGTTCACCCAGACATCCTGGTCAAGATATTCCAATCCACTCAAAACAGTGTTTGGGTTCAAGGGCTCTTGATGAGGCCATGAAATAAACATAACCCAGATGTCACAAACAGGGAGCCACAACAGTGCTGAAACCCACAGATTTTTCCTTTGCCTTCCACAGTGTTGGCATCCTCCAGATCTCAGGGGTTGCACCTTTCACATGGTCAGAAGTGTGACACAAACCTGTGCCTGTCACAGCAGCGATGCACAGGGTGCCACTGCCTCTCCTGAGGGTGCCACTGCTGCCTTCAGGGCGTGGAGGGGCTGCACAGGAAAAGTGGAGGGGGATTGTTTACAGGGCCAGGCTTCAAACTGACAGAGAGTAGGGTTAGATGGGGTATTGGGAAGGAATTCTTCCCTGGGAGGGCGGTGAGGCCCTGGCACAGGGTGCCCGGAGAAGCTGTGGCTGCCCCATCCCTGGAAGTGTCCAAGGCCAGGTTGGACGGGGCTTGGAACAACCTGGGATAGTGGAAGGTGTCCCTGCCCATGGAAGGGATGGGACTGGATGAGCTTTTAGATCCCTTCCAGCTCAAATCATTCCAGGATTCTGATTCATGCTCAGCCTGAGCCTTTATCTGCAGCACAAGCTCCCCTGAGCCCAGCGGACACCTGAGTGGTTTGGGGGTGTCAGTGGGTTCCCCAGCTGATCACAGATGGATCAGGGATTGTTTCACCCCCCTGCAGCTCTCAGGGCTCTGTGTGTTCCGAGAGAAGCCGAGGATGAGCCCAGGCCCCTCCTGAGCGCAGCCCTCCTCCCCTTCCTCTTCCGTGCCCCCCTCCTGCTGTCCCTGCCACCCCCTCACCTCCTCCACAAGCACCAACTAAAAAAGGGAAAGAATGAGAAAGTGAGTACTGCGGGGCTGGCACTGCAGACAATGTCTGTCTTGTGTGAGTAATTTAGCACTATGGCCAGTCAATCTGGTTTCTGGGCCCGATGCCCTGACCCTCTTTAGAGCCGCTCTCTCTCTCCAGCACAGTGTGAAACATTTCCTTTCACAGCACTGACACTTTGCAGATTGAGACGTCAGGCCTGTCCAACTGCAGCAAATTAGCAATTTTTCTTTTACTAATTGGAAATAAAAATGTTTGCTAAGGGAATAATTTGTAGGAATGCAGTGTTAGGTTTCCGGCTTTTTATAAGGATGCTTTAAACTTTATCCATGTGCACTTTCCTTCTGTTTTGATGCCTTGCACTGTAAATTTTAATAGCTTACTTGACTGTTAACTTTACAGTCTCAGCCTTCCAAAGGATTAAATGAAGTTTTTAATTTATCTTCCTCTCCAAGGCAGCAGGATCTTCTTAAAGCCGTGCCCAGCACAGCTCACCCGCTTCTCAGCGAGCAGAGAAAGGGGACACAACTTCAAAGGGTTAAAACCCTACACGGGGACGTGGCATCTGGATGAACCTCGGGCAGGCGATTTGTTTGCGGAGCCTTCAGCTCACAGCTCCCAAAGTTCCCTCGGAGAGTGGTGCAGAGAGACGGGCAGCAGATTCAGGAAGGCTTTCCAGCTTTAAATCTGCCAGGAATGGGCAATTTTGTAATTGTGGATCCGGGTTTTAGGGATGTGCCAGGCTCAGTGTCTTCCCTTCTGTCCCTTCAGCTTGGCATTAATGCAGCTTTGCCCATTCCATGAGGAAATATCAATATTTTGGGCAAGGGTTTGGTGGTGACAGTGTCGTGATTTTTAAATTTTCACAGGCCAAAAAAAAAATGGGTTGAGAGCAGCTTGATCTATTGGATCCTAAAATGCCCGCAGTTCACTTGGCATGCAAAATAACAGCCAGGAAAGATCCTTCACGTGCAAAAACCCCAAAAGTTCTTCAAGAAAGCGGGATGAGGAAAGAGCCTCCTGGAATCTAGAAAACCCAGATAAGAAACTAGAAGTGAAAACAAACGCCCTTTTGCTGAAATCCAATATTTTAGCCTAATGCCCCTGCAATTCCTGAGGCATGTAATGTCTTCCTGCACGGCACTCCAGTGGTACATTAGCTCCTGTAACAATGCCAGCACATAAAGAGTTACTGTTCTTTCCCCCCTGCACCCTCCCACCCCCCCATAAAGCATTTGACAGCCATGCCTAATAATTCTTTCTGGTGTGGTTTTTCTTTTTCTTGATGTCTTTATGTGAATATGAAGCCGGAGTGAAAGGCTTTGGGTGACCCCCGTGAGAGAGAAAAAGTATGAACTACAGAGCAAAAGAGTGAGATATAGACTCCCCGCCGAGACCTCGGCATCTTCTCTGGCAGCTCACAACTTGGCTTCAGAGGGCCTTTGTGAGGGAAAAAGGACTCTTCTTCACTCAGGCTGTGACAATAGGTGTTTTGTCAGCGAGGGACAGGATAAAAAGCAGGGGGTGGGAGGCGAGATCATCATCGGCCAGGGGCTCGCCTTTGGGGCCTGCAGATGTTGGAAGGAGGATGATTTATTGCTCCAGTGTCCTCAGTGGCATTTGGCCACCTTCCCAGAGCCCAGGCTTGGTGGCTGGGAGGGTGGGAGGCGGGAGAGCAGCACAACAAGGCATCTCCAAACCTTCTATGGGCAAAGTGTGCTGGGGGCTGCGGGAGGGGGCACGGCCCGGGCTGGGACCGGCCTGCGACAGCCACGGAGGGAATGCGTTAGAGAGCTGCCATTCCCAAAGCTCTGTATTTTTAAAATTATTATATATACATTAAAATAGATCTATTTTAAACTCCCCCAGTCTAGAAGGGGCGGTTCAGGGGTTACCTGGGCACGGACAAGCAAATCCCAGGATGACTTTGTGCTGGGAAGAACCCAACGCAAATTCACCATCGTCATCCCCACCCTCAAACGGAGAAGTTTGGGTGTGGTTTTGGGTGTGGGTGTGCAGGAATGACCCTTCCACAGCTCCCAAGAGGTGTCCCTGGATTTCTGCACGGCCTTGCCATCGTTCATTCACTAACGAAGGAGTGAGCAGAGCCAAGGTGCAAAAATTCCTGTCTGGGCTCTGCCCCTGGCTGGCTGATCCCAAAGCCAATCTGGGTTGTGTGTGAATGGGAGGGAAGGAGGGATCTGGTGCCTCCTGCTCGCTCAGGAACTCCAGAAAGGCTTGGAAGCAGCGAAGGAGGATTTATGCAAATCAGCTGAGAAAGGGAACCACTATTTTGGATGTCTCTGAATACCTCAAAAAAAAAAAAAAAAAAAAAAAAAAAAAAAAAAACCCAAAACCGTTTAAAACTTNNGGATGTCTCTCCATACCTCAAAAAAAAAAAAAAAAATCCCAGGCCCGTTTGAAGTCTGCCCACTGCTCCATATATCCAGTATATTGAAATGTATCCCAGATCACTGAGCCAGGAAATTCTGGATAATTTCCAAGAAGAAGGAATCACAGCCTAGCAAGAAATACACACCAAGACAGTGTATTGCCAGCAGCTTGATTTAGGACTTTTGCTCCAGCTCCTTCCTTCTTTTAATACACAGTTTTCCACCACACTTTCTATATAAATACTCTATCCTATGGCTGACAGCCTCTCTTAGTAGATTTATCCATTAGTGGATTTACTAAAAATGTTTTCTGCTGAAACAAGGGCAAATACTTCACCTCAGCAAAGGACAAATCCAGAGTCGGCATTAAAATCAAGCCCAGCAAATCCTAGACAAGATAGATGCACTAAAAAACTTTGAGAGTCACCTTGGACAGAAATCCCAGGTAGAAAAATTATTAAAAAATTATTAAAAAATTTTCAAAAGTGGAAAGTGACAGAAAAAGGCATGAGAGGAAATGTCTCAAACCCCTAAAGTGAGGCACAAAGATGCTCAATAAACCCCTCTGTGAAGAGCCCCGTTTGTCTCAGCTGCCAGGACCCACCAGCATCTCCTAGGAGTGAAATCTCCAAATGCTTCCCTAAGTTCCAGACACACTTTCCTGCATGTGCTCAAAACTGTTATAGCCATTTACAGAAGGAAGTGAAGCATTCAGAGGATAAGTGACACGTCCAAGGTCACACACAGAGTCAACTGCAGAGTCAACAGAAGAGTAAGGAGAGCTTTGCCGAAAATCCCTTGGCTTTGACTGCCAGACAATGGCTCCCCCTCCCACGTAATCAACCAGTTATGGAAAGGCATAAATGCATATTTGCAGGGCTAAATATGTTCACTTGAGTATAAAAATGTTTGGATGATTATCTATAAATTATCTGACATTCTCCAGACCGCTCCGGTTTGGAAGTTGGATCGAAATTTGATGGATTACAAGCACGACACAAATGTTAGAGGAGAAGCTTTGCTTTGACTATTTTTCTGGGTCTCTGCAAAAAAAAAAAAAAAACCTGGAAGAATGGCAGAGATACACCAAAAAATCCAATCCCCACAGAGCTGAGTTTCCAAAACCTCTCAAATTATTATTTCTCTGGTATCAGGTTGTTTATCACTGTTGGCATTTATTTAGTCCACTACTGATCTTGCCACAAACTGATTTTTTCATTTTAATTAAAGCAGTAACCACAAAGTATGAGCAAAAAAAGTCTTATCTAAGAGGAAAAAAGAAATTTCCTCTGGACTTTCACAGGCTGTCAGGTCTCCAGTATCTCCCATTTTCGATGACATTATTAATGCTGCTCTAGGAACTTTTCCATGGTTTGGGAGCCATAATTAAAATAACAGAGCTGCTTTTTCTCATTTCCGTTTTTTCAGGCTGTGTTTGTCCATGTTCTTACACACCCAGATTCTCCTTACTTGTGGCAGCAAACCCTTTACTCTCCATGGTGTTGAGCTCTCCAGCTCCTGAGGGATGTCATGGGACTGGCAGTAGAATTTATGTCAAACTCCCCTGCGAGGGAACGCGCTGCTAAAAGCTGGCTTTGTCTCGTTTGTAATTTTTTTTTTACTCGGCAGTGTTTGGGCTACAGACACGGATAATTCTGCATCTTGAATGCTTTGCACCAAATTGCCACATCAGCACTAAATACCTCCACTTAATTTTTCATTTGGACCCGATGAAACATTTTTTCCCATGGAAGGAAAAGTCTGGTCTTTGTGATCGTGGCACTGCCAGCCCAAGTTACAGTAAAGGTTAATCACAAACAAGAGACAAGTAAAGTAGACAAAGAGCATCATACACTTCACTTTTCAATGGATGTTTTCATAAATGTATGAATAATTTAAATTATCATTGCCGAGTATTTATTCGAGTGTTTCAGGGGAAAAAAATGCCTCCTCTTTTTTTTTTTTTTTTTTTTTCCCCTCCTTGATTCTTTTCATTTCTGTCTCATCTCTTTTATGTGCTGCATCGGCTGTTTTCTTGCCATCTGAATCAGTTTTTTGGAACAATGGGATGTATGAGGGCTGAGGGGGCAGTGGAAGAATACAGCCCTTGTTGTACACTCTGTGACTTGACATTGATTAATGAGGGTGCGGACATGGGCAGAATTTGATAGAGAGAGAAGGGGAAATTGGAGGACCTGAGGGCACCAGAAGGAGGAGGGCAAGGAGATGACAGAGAGGACCAGAAGGATGCCAGTGACTGCACAGCGAGTGGCGGAAGTCGCCCCACCCAGGGCCACCCGCGGCCGGAGATCCGCGACGGTGGAGAGACACTCCCGTGACAGGAGAGGGTCCCCTCACAGTGACGGGGGCACTTCAGGGAGCATCTCACCCCTCTCCAGGTTTATCCTGCACAGCAAGATCCGCTGGGCCAATATAACCCATTCTCACCTCAACTTTTGCCCCAAAAATGCTGTAAGAAACGCTTTCCTCTCTTCTTCCCCTCATTCCTCAGTCTCCAACCTGTTGATTTAACTCCAAAACCTGAACACACAGAGGTTACAACTTTCCTGCAGGAGCCTAAAACCCTGTGCTGAAACAACCCTGAGATCCAGACTTTGTGGATGCAGGGGAGGGAAGGATTGGTAGCACTTTAGAAAGAGAAAAGTCTCCTAAATCCTGTCCTTTCAGTCAGATGTCTCTTATTTCCTCACGTGAGTAAGTCAGAATAAGTGATGCTGGTCAGAAAAGAGTTGTACACTGACAAGCCAGAGGTGATTCAGGAGAGTTGAAAGTTTGGTGTGGCTCTTAACTGATTTTTTTTCAACTCAAAATGAGCTTAATCAGTTGGTGAAGCTGTAAAAGAAAAACGTGTTTCTTGCTGGGTGGTTCAGGTTTAATGGAGCCACTAGGTCGTCTTTATTTGTATAAAACTGAAAAAAGTTTGCTGTAAAATAGAAAAACTCAAAAAGAAGAACGTTGATAAGTGACTGCAATCCCTTAGGATCCAGTTCCTGAAGTAGCCCAGGAAAAAGATGGAAACTATTTACAAGAACATGGAGTGACAGGACAAGCGGGGATGGCTGCAAACTGACAGAGAGTGAGTTTGGATTAGACATTAGGAAGAAAAATCTTCCCTGTGAGGGTGGTGAGGCCCTGGCACAGGAAGGTGGTGGCTGCCCCATCCCTGGAAGTGTCCAAGGCCAGGTTGGATGGGGCTTGGAGCAGCCTGGGATGGTGGAAGGTGTCCCTGCCCATGGCAGGAGTGGAATGAGATGAGTTTTAAGGTCCCTTCCGACCATTCTGGGTCTTTCCCACCCTGCTCCAGGACTGACTGTGAGCCTTCTCTGCTGCTGGTTTGCTGAGCTGGAACTGCAGCGGGGGGGCTCTGGATGAGTGGGACACACAAGGTGAGCACATTTCCCTTTCCAGGACGTGGGGCACAGGTTGTGGGTTTGCTGCTTCTGCTCCTTCAAGGTGCACCTGAATAGCCCTGAACCAGTAACTCTTAGGTCTGGCTGGCAGGACCTGCCCTCTGCAGAGAAAGATCAAAGCTGCTGGCTCAGACGGGGCTGGAATGGTCCCCAAAGTGCTCAAAAGCCACCTGAAAGCTTCACACTGCCCTGGGTGAGGTGTCAGGAGCAGAGGAACCACCACAGCTGCTCTGGCAGGGAATTGCAACACGTTTGGTACCCCAGTAAATACAGGATTTAGGGGACAGCTTGGAATTATTCCTATTAAAAACATCACTGTTAGTCCTACTGGTCAGAAATCTTTACAAACTCCACTTCTGATGAAACCTGGAGACGAAGCTGCAGTTTCAGAGATTTCAGCCAGAGAGAGAGAGAGAGAGAGGGAGAATCCCCCCAGACCAGCCCATTCTGAGACTCAAATTCAAATTGTTTTGCCTCTCTGCAGCGCCCCAGATAAATTCGATATCTGCCAGCCCACGGACTGTTCATGTGCTAATCCCACTCAGACCCTCATTCAGGGCTGCTCTCTTTTGCATAAAACATTAAATGTTGGTTTGAGGGGACAGTTGTCCCTACCCCCTGTGCGGGATCTCTCCCCACCAGCCTCTGGCCACTCCAAGCCTGTCTCATTTTCCCAGAGTGAAAGATCCTGGGCTCTGCTGTGTGTGAATATAAAAGCAGCACAGAAAAGTCTCACTGATGGGCACAGAATCTGCTCCCTGTCTCCCCTCTGCCCTGACCACCACCGGCTTTAATTCCTCACCCAAAATGCACCACGAAAATCCTTCTCTTGGCTTGGGTTCACGCAACCCGGTTGGGATTTCTGGGTGCAGAGGCAAAAGCAGCGCCCTGTCCCCCAACATCTGGCTGAGAACGAGGCCTCAGACTTTTTCTCTGAGCAGACTCTTCCAGCCTTCCCCTTTCTCCCTCCTCTTTGCATCCAAGACAAGCGGCCCAGTGATCACCTGCAATGGCAGCCCCAGAGGGTGACCTGAGCCCTAGAGCTACTGCTGGAACAAATGAGAGAGCTTAACTAGAGCAAGACTGGCATAAAAAGGAAAGGGGAAAAAAGAGAGGAACAAAGATTCCGTCCAATTTGCTCTTTTGGGCATTGTAAAAACTGGCCTGTTTCCCAGTATATCACTCTGCCATTGAATAAGGTCAATTGCAGAGCAGTTCTTCAGTCATCCTGATGGGTTTTCATGAGAAAGTGAATGGAGTGCAAATTAGCCAAAGTCGTCACAAGCTTTTTTACTGTCACTCCAAGCCTGACAGTCCAAAGGAAAATGAGGATTAATAAATCTAACGAACTTTCTCCATTCTCCAAGCCAGGTTAGGAAACTATTTATTGTCTCTCTTTTTCTGTGTTTCATCCATTTCGCCTACTGTGGTGAAGCATTTCGAGAAGAAAGGAACAACAGCCGCATGCACGCACACGCTCACGCACACCCCCAGAGCTCAGCCCCTCCAAAGCTGAGCACAGCCACGGCCAGAACACAAAATAAAGGCGCTGCCAGCAAGAAAATCAAGTTTTTAAAATAACTCGGCCTCGTACTCGCCGCGTACAGTTTTCGATGAATCCTCGTAATTGCTCGTTCCCGTTAATTAATATGTGCTCGGTCTGTTGGGCAGAAATATTTTACGGGAGAAAGAAGGGCTGCTAGTAAATCTTTAAAATTACTTTTTTTAAGGGTAGAAAATTAGTTTCAAGTGAAAGGGTTAGTCTCAAGTGAAGGGAAAAGTTTTTTTGACAATTATATCCATGTGTGAAGTGGATTTTAGTGCAGCTTCAGTAATTTTTTTTGCAGTAGCTACTGAAAGGACACAAATCTTTCCTGTTTTATTAAAAATAATGTGTATTTGAGTAGCTTTTAAAACTTGCTGAACTTAGAGTGCTGCCTGAAGCATTCCCAGAGAACAGGAGGTCACACAGAAGGGATGCAAAAGGCCTTTAGGAACCTTTTAGTCTTTTTGGGTTGGAAGTTAAAGTCTGTGGGTCTGTTTATGCAGATATTTATGTATTTAAATCAGGATGATGAAAATCCGTCCAAGTTCCCAGCTGGACAACACATTATCCATGTAACCCCTAATATACTTGGATTCCTACATAATTTTCCTTCAACATTCCCAAAGTCCTTAAAAACTTCCCAGGACAAGGCCTTGTGCTGCCTGAAAAATGATGTTTGAGCTCTCAGAATTGTTGTTTTCAGCACCAATTAAAGCCATTTCCCATTTGCAGTAGAACAGGTGGAGAAAAGGAGACAAAGGGATCAGCCCCTTGCTCCTGTCCTTGGGAATAAATGCCTGGGAGGAGACCAGCCCGAATTCCAGTTTCCTACTGCAATTTCAACTGAAAGGGATAAAACCTCCCAGTTTCTGAGGATTGGGAATAGAGTAACGGTGGGAGCAAGAAAAAAGTGCCATATATAAAAGTTTGGCTCCTGGATCTTAATTAAAATCCCCCTGGTATTGTGAATGAGGACAAAGATGAGAAGGGAATCTTGAACTGCTCACACACAAAACCAACCACAGCTTTTAAAACTAAAATGCTGAACTTCAACACTGGCTACAGCCAAAAAATAATGCCATTTTCTCTCTTTTTTCCATAAAAACTTATTTCAAATCGTGCTTCGTGTTGGTGCTGACAATGAGTTATTCCTCTCCTAGCACAGTCTCCTAAATTTCCTTCATTAATAAGCAGAAAAAGGTTCAATGGACAAAACACAAGGTTTCATTCTGGAAGCTGCTCAAAAAAACTTGCTTTAATGTCTTCCATCTTTCTTCGATACAATAAAAATAATAGCGAAAACCAAAATGATTAAATACCTGTTTGGTATTTAATCCTCGTGGCTGCAGTGGGTAACAAACCAGGGCAAAGGCAGCTCTGAGAGTTTGTTTCAACACTTTGTTTGCAGCTTTTCTGTGGAGACACTCACCAGAATAAATTCCCCCTGAGGAAGCTCATGCTCCAGTCTGAGTAACCGAAGAAAAATTGTTGAGCATTCAGAGCAATCTGGGCTTTGTTGAGATTTCCCTTCTCCTACTTTCACAGTCACTTGTCATTCCATTTAATAAGAGAGAAAACTTTCCTGACCAGCTAAATTATGCCATTCAGGACATTAAGGAAAACACACATACCCTGAAGTAAAGGTAAAATTATGCTGCAATCATCAAATCAGCCTTCTCTTCTTTATCCCATCTGTATATTCTCCTTGGAAAAGCTGCAGCAGTGGCTCCACGAGCAGCACAGCCCTACCTGCCTGCCACTGCAATTGCTGGCATTTTAATCTCATCAAAGAATCCGAGTTTTTCTTCCTGCTGTTTTGACTTTGCTGTCTCTTAGCCCTGTCACATTCACTCGTTTTGAATAAGTGCAGGACTTGCATTTACAGAATTTGCAATCTGCGAGATTGTTTAAGTGATTTATCAAACACTTTGATTGAACACTTATTGCTGCTCCAGTTCTGAATCTCATTTAAATTGACTGGGCTTGACATAAGCCTCTGGAGTGAACACAGACACGAGTCCAGGCTCTGGCAGGTACAGCACGAGGGGGAAAAAGTTCCACCTCCACCCACGGCACTTCTGGAGTTACACCCTGATAAAATCAGTGCTCTCTATCCCTTATTAAGCATTTTATGTCTGATAAAACCACAGTCAGATGGGCTTTATTTTATTGATGATGCAGCACAACAGCTCTGCAAGTTGGTTCAGAAAACACAGAGCACCCCCCTTCCAGGGCTCCAAAAGAGAAAATTTGGATTTTCTCTCAGTGGAGCTGAAGGGCCCAGACTTTTGGCAGACTCTGCTCAGCCACAACCACGTCAACTTAAATCCAAGTTAAAATCACTTTGCACTCACAGACAGCACTCAGAGCAGAGAAAGGCTGAGCTCCAAGTTCTGAAATATCTAAAAAGTTGGGAAAACGGTGATTTTGTGTCATCAGATGGATGGTGCACCTCTGAGGGATGCTAAGCAAAACTGGAGCAAATGGATTTGAAGGTCTACAGAGACAACAGCACCCAAGGGGATGCAGCAAAACTCTTCTAAATTAGAATTCAATGCACCACAGACAGACACCACTGGAAGGTTCAAAGCCTTCTGCTCCATGGAGGCACCTCTTGAATTTAACTATTATTTTCTTAATAATAATTCATGTAATTCCCTCTTTTTTCCTAAGTTTGTGCAGAACAAACAGAATCTCCAAGACCACGTGCAGTCTGCCACACCCCTTTCCACGGGAGAACCACTTAGGAACAAAACTTGGCCATTATTAAAAGCACAGGAGTGCTGCAATAAATCACAAATAACACAGGGAGGAAGGCCAGAGGCAGGGTGGATTCCAAGCACCTGGGATCCCGAGGTGATCAGGTACAGAGTGCTCGTTGTGAGTAACGAGCAGGCAGAGGGAGGACAAACGAAGAGGATTTGTTTCAGCCCATCAGAGATTCAATGAAATGCTCCTGCAGCACAACGGTCCCGAGGCTTTCTTGCTAAATCTGTTGTCTTTCAGGCTCCTGGCGTTTTCAATGCTTCCCCCAAACCCATGTGGGATAATGCACTTCCAAAAAGTAGGCTCTAGGTATGCACATTCTTAAAATCAACCACTCAACACGCATCCAAATAAAAGTGAGCTTTCCTCCCCATTTTCCCCAAGAAAGGAAGCTCAGAGCCCTTTTATGCATTGTGAATGGCCCACCTAATTTAGACTGAATTATACCCTAACCTTCATTTCCCCTTTACTTCTTTGCTCCATTCAGCAGTTTCTGACTTCAGCTAATTCACTAACAATCCCAGCTGGTCCTTCCCAGCTCCCAGTTCTTTAGCACATTGTCCAAGGAAACTATGTGCTCCCATCTACACTGGTATTCCACTCTCCAATTAACCTACTGCTGAGAGGCTTTACCCCTTTCCACCATCCATTCCTCTGCACAGACATTTTCTCTTTTTTTTATTTTTTATTTTTTTATTTAACCTTTTACTTCTTGAATTCACGTGCAGGAGATCCCTTCCAGGTGAGAAGGTGTTAAATTTATTTGCTGAAGGTTGCTCAGGAAGACACGACACGGGATGGGGGTGAGAGCTCTGAAAGAAAAACCTGCTTGAGCTCCAGTGCAATTCAGAGCTGAGGGTTAAGGCACAGAGGTTTAAGGCAGAAGTAAACAAATAACAAAAGAATTTCCACGCTTGCTCTGTGACAGGCATGTGCTTGTTCTGAGCACTGAACCCTGGCAGAGGAGCCAGGTCAGCCAGAGGTGTGGCTGGGCTTGGATCCACTGCTGGAGACACGGGCGTGGATTTGTGTTCTCGTTCTTTAAAAAGAATCAATCGGATTTTTTATCACACGGTTCTGACTTTAGTGGCAACAGGAGGAAGGCCTGGGGGGTTCCTCACTGTGAAAGTTTTGCAAGAGAAAATCCTTGAGCACGTCCATGTTACAGATCTATTGCACTGACTACCTTATATATAAATATATATTTATATATATATATAAAATTTTGTTTTAGAAGAGAGATGACCCCAATTATTTTGGTGCCTGATTACATCGGCATTTGCACAAATAGAACAAACCTGCCAGAAACTGTTCTGCCCTCCTGGGATAAAGCCAAGGCTTCAACATCTTGGAGTCCCCTACCCAGCAACATTTTACACCCAGAATTCCCACAGCAAATGTGGATAAACCTCTCTGGATTCAGACCAGAGCCTTGTCTCTCTCTCAATGACAGCCTGCACATCACCCCTGAATGTCCCCCTCCACCTAAACTGCTGGGGTTGTCCCAAAAACTCCCTCCTTGTGTAGATTAAGACCACATTTCAGGAGACCTGAACTTCCACGTGTGCTCCCTGAAATCCCTTTAGCATTTCCCTCTCTGCCACCATGCCAAGTTCTTGCAGGGTAAATGGCCCAGATCTCCTCGTTGACAAGATCCCAGATAAAACAAAGACAGAGAAAAATGTAATTGCTGGCTATTAAACACCCTCCTCCCCCCAATTCCTCCTTCTCTTGTACATTTGCTTAGGAGCAAGTGAGCATAACACCAGCCCCGTGCTCAGAAAGTGGGGCTGGGAATCAGGCAGCGAGAAAGTCAATATGGAGCAGTGTGTCCATTTGTTTTGATTTATCTCACTAACTTCAATTGACAGTTAATTCATCAGAGGAGGAAAATGCCAGTCTAGTGAGAACACAGCTCGTGAAGGGGAGAGAGCAGAGGGGAAAACACAGAGTGTGGATAATACAGGTAATAAATTAGAGGATACAGTATCAGTATTTTATCATTCCCATTCTGGATTTGCTATATCCCGACTCTTGCCAATTACAATTTATAGTGAGCAGTAAATTTGCACTGATTTATTTCACACACACACACACACACACACACAAAATGAGGTGACTTTGGGAAACAGGAAAAGACAGGGAAAGGAGTCGCTTTGGCTCAAATTCCTCAATCTGAAATTTCCAGCAGCAGCTACAAACCCTTGTAATAAACCCACAGGTGAGATGAGAATTTACACTGAGAACGTTGGTTTGGATCTAAAATCCACAAAAATAATAAAGGGTTCAAAATGGGATTTGCACCAGTGACACCAGTGCAGGGCTTGGGGA
The DNA here is from genome assembly GCA_013397795.1 of Orthonyx spaldingii. Classification (NCBI taxonomy): domain Eukaryota; kingdom Metazoa; phylum Chordata; class Aves; order Passeriformes; family Orthonychidae; genus Orthonyx; species Orthonyx spaldingii. The sequence continues at coordinate 1,170,265 of VZTJ01001127.1, read as the reverse complement.
TGCACTGGGAGCCTCACATCTCCCTGTGGGCTGATCCATGGTCTGGGATTCCCCCTTATCCAGGGAAATGCTCCAGGTATTCCCTGTTTTAGCCCCCTGACCCCACAGCTCCTCCCTTGGAGCCATTTGTTATCACCCAGCAACATTTAATTGCTCCCTGCTCAGGGATTTTTTTGCCTTCAATGCCCCTCTCTCCCAAAGGATGTTTTTCAGGTTGGTCTTTGCCTGACCTCAGGACAACATCAGTGGCAATAAAAGCTGGAGAAGGGATTTAGGGAGGCTGGGAGAGCCTGGCCCAGTTCCACTGCGTTCACCCACAGCCCCCAGTGCCCAGGTAAGAGACCTTAGACAGAATATCCCTGCTGGGATGGATTTTTGGGCTGGGCTCACACCATCCCCATCCTCTCTGAACCTCCTGATCTCCCACAGGCAGCATGTTCTGGAATTCACCTTTCACCACAAAAAGCAGAACTTGCTTGTATTTAATTTAAACACTTCTCCAGTAATTTCATCAAATGCTCCTGTACAAGTCTGTCCTTAGACAACAATCCCACTTGGAAGCTCAGCCTTGCACAGACACAGCTTGGATTATTCTTCCCTGCATATTCCAAATTAAATGACCTGATGTTTATTTGAATGGAAGTTCACCTGTGACCTTTCTGGCCCATCCACTGAGTTTTGCAGGGCTGCTGAACATTTTGGGCACCATCCCTGATGCTGAACTTCCACCTGGGAAGTGCTGCTCCTCCACTCAGCAGCAAACCCCAATTTCTGCTCCAAAGAACACAGACAGCTCAACAAGGAGCTGAACTTCCTGCCTTTTTTTTTTTTTTTCCCTTAAATCACCTTGTATGCTTATTAAACCCCAAGCACAGCTGCAGGGGACTAGAAAAAAATTAAGCTTCTTTCTGTCCATTTCCCAGGAAACTGGACAAGAGCCAAAAATAATCTGTCCTGCTTGAAGTATCTGCTTTTTGCCTCCACAGCTCTCCAGAAAGGCCCCATCTCTATCTCGCTGCCACGCTGCTGAAATTCATTTTGGAGATGATAAAACCACTTAGGATCCTTCACTTCTGAGGGGTGGAAGTGTCCATAAATCAAGGCTTGGGACAGCAGTTCTGTTGGTGTTTAAGGGATGAGCTGCCCACACTTTTTTTTAAGCATGAGTAAACTTGGTGCAAGTTACCAACAGTGCAGCACTTTGGAATTGTTAAGCTAAAAAAGGGATTAACAATTCCAAAGTGCTGCACTGTTGGTAACTTGCACCAAGTTTACTCATNAAAAAAAAAAAAAAAAGATTGTATCAACTGACAATCCTACACCTTCCATATCATTGGCTAGAGGCTGCAAAGGCACAAATCTGGGGTAGGACACAGGAGAGGGAGAGGAATCACAGCCTGAGCTTTCACCCAAATGCCTAAATTAAATCACAAGTCTTGCAAAGATTTAGAGAAGTCTGGATGCTTCTGTTGCATTCACTGTGAGGGGCTTTATTGCTCAGAAAGGGAAATACCAATGGTTGCAGTGGGATTTATTGGTGTATATGGTCCCACAGGCCAAAATGCCAGGCTGGTCCAGTGAATGGGGTAAACTCCTTAACATACCTTAAAAAATATGTATCCTGTTTTATTATATAGGTGTAATATTTTACACTATACAGATATAACTCCTTAAAATACCTTAAAACCTTAAAATAATTCCAAAGTATTGATGCTCTATCTGTTCCCAGTCTCCAAACACCTGGCAGTGCAATGCCCATTTCTCAAGCTGGTCCCACAGCACATTTTCCCTGACTGCTGCCACCCCCACCTGCAGCTCCACCCTTTGCCTCTTCCTTGCTTTCCAGCAAAAGCTGAAACGTCCCAAAATGTTCTGATCTAACAAAAATCCATCTAATCTGCTGAAGGTGCAAGCTCTGCTCGCAGTGGGGTTTTAGATGGGGATATTTCTGCTCCCTGGCCAGGCCCAGCAGATCCCACCAGGATTCAGCCAAAGGAGGTTCCCACCCTGCCAGAGGACACAAGGCACCACCACAGCCCCAGCAACAACCAAAATCACTGGGGCTGCACTCAATTCTCCCCCTGCAAAAACCTTTTGTTCACTCCAAGGAATCAACCACAATGTCCCAAGTTCCATGGATAAGGATTCCCCCCCTCAGCTGAGCAGGCTGTGATTTAGCAGTAAAGTTTCCAAGTTGTTAAATAACCTTTTTTTTTTACTTCATTACATAAAGGATGAAGGAAGCTAAAAGGGGTAAACACTAAACCAGAATCTGATGTCCTGTGGTGTTCAGGGGTGGAATGATCCGGTCCCACCAAAGCTGCCTGTGTGGCACAGGCAGGAAATTCACCCCAACTCCAGCTGACAACTCTCCCCTCCTTCAAGACACAAATATTTATTCCCCTCCTCACAGCAATTCCTTTGGACTATGGCTGTTGTCAGCTATGGGAGAATCATGGGTTTCCTGTCGGGATCTTTGACACTTGTCAAGTTCACTTGAACAAATTTCCCCTCTTGCAGCCTTAAAATCACACTCCCGAGGAAAGTTTTGCTGCTCTGCTGCACCAAAATGCTTTCAGCACAGGGAGATGTAATCCAGTTTTTAAAACTCGCTTCCAATCAATAAATTTGATTTAAATTTGCCTCGTTAACAGTTCTGAAGGAGCTGAGCCTGTCCCCACTCCCTGCCCTGCCTGGGGACAGACACAGAACCCCTGGGAAGGACCAGGGCACTGCTCAGCCCTGCCACTCTCTGCCTCCGACACAGGAGGTTTATCCAGCTCCTCACATCACTCTTCTTTCCCAAACATTTGGCTGTGGTGGCTCCCCCCCCCTCCCCTTCCCTTCCCCTTGCTCCAAGTTGAAGGCAGTTCACCACTTACGGTCATTTACAGCTTACATCCCGGCAAATCCAGAAGGTGTCTGATGAAAAAGAGGGACTAGCCAAGCATCTTAATCCCCCTGTTCATTCATGCTCTCTGTAATGTTCTTTCAGGCCTCTGCTGAGAGACTGGGCTGAAATGAAGGCTGATAAATTAGTCTGGAGGGAAACAAGGCAGATTCTGCTTGTAAAAGGTCATTCCAACTTTGTTCTGGGTGAGGGTTTATCTTGACTGCAGCTGCGACAGACAATGGCCGGGGCCTAAACGGCAGAAATCCAAGCTCTGCTCACGAAATTACTGTGCTGATAAGGGAGAATGGGCTTCAGGGAGATCTAAATGGGAAAAGGGAGGTGGGGGACGAGGGTGAGATGTAGGTATTTTTGAACGGGATTGAACAGGGATGGCACAATGAGATGCACAATTAAAGCAGGGCGCTATCCGAGGGGGAAGGAGCCGCCTGAGCAGAGGCAGAGGGAGGAAAGAACCCCTCGTGTGTGCTGAGGGAAAGGCCTCGGTGCCACACGGGCATGAGGGGGCTGAGGCTGGGCCAGACACAACCAGTTTGGTGGTTATAAAACACCCCAAACACGGAGGTGGCTCCGACAGGTCAGGGCTGCACCACTCAGGATCCAGGCGTCGCTTCCAGGACACGCAGGGATTTACTCACCCAGCACCAAACACGTGGCCAAGAGCAGCCAAAATAAACCCCACAAGGAGTGGGTGGGAGCAGGACACTGGGTGAGAACACTCCTGTGTGGAAAACTTTATTTTTTTTAATCAATTTTTGTACCTTTCAGGGCAAAGAGAGTAAATGGTGGCGATTTGTGACGAGCCAGCCTCCAGTCTGTGCTTCTGATGGAGTCCCCTGAGAGATTCCTCTCTTTTATTGACACATCCCACTGGAACCTGCACATCCCCATCACTGCAGACACACTGAAGGGTCCCAGCCCCTGTCACCTCTCTGGAACTTGATTCCAACTCCACTCAGTCCTGGAGCTGAGACCTCCCTGCCTCCAGCCCTGGGATCCAGCACAGGATGGACCTGGAGCTGCTGGAGAGAGTCCAGAGGAGGCTCCAGGGTGATCAGAGGGATGGAGCAGCTCTGTGTGAGGAAAGGCTGGGAGAACTGGGATTGTCCAGCCTGGAGAGGAGAAGGTGGCCTAATTGTGGCCTTCAAGTACCTGGAGGGAGCCGACAAAGATGGAGAAAAACTATTTACAAGGGCCTGGAGTGGCTTCACACTGACAGAGAGTAGGGTCAGGTTAGAGATTAGGAAGAAATTCTTCCCTGTGAGGGTGGGAAGACCCTGGCACAGAGAAGCTGTGGCTGCTCCATCCCTGGCAGTGTCCAAGGCCAGGTTGGACAGGGCTTGGAGCAGCCTGGGACAGTGGAAGGTGTCCCTGCCCATGGCAGGGGTGGGATGGGATGGGCTTTATGTCCCTTCCAACCCTTCCCATGATTCCATGATTTTGTTGTCTGTTTGCTTTGAGGACAGAGGGGACCAGGAGATGGGGAGAGCTGCACAACCCAGCCAAGGAGGAGATTTTACATGGATGCCTCACAAAGCAGCAGGGCCTCACTCACAACCTGAGAAACAGAGCACGTGACTGGGAATAACATTTCCAAAGACATCCCCACGCTCTGGAAATGCTCCTTCCACCCAAAGAGCCAATTCTCCACCTTGCCTGACCCCTGGGCCTCCTCCTACAGCCGTGATTCTTCTGTTCATGGTTCTAAAAATGACTCAAGCTCAGCTCACACCTTCCCTGGACAAGCAGCCCTTGTTTGGCCAGGCTGGGCTCTCTCAGTACCGGGACTGCCTCGTTTCACAGGTCCCACACAAAAAGAGGAAAAATGAACACACAGAAAGAGGAAAGGGTGAATAATGAAGTGCTGGGTTAGCAAGTGAAGAACCAGATCCCACCCATGTCCCACTCCTTCAGAGAAAGTAATGGACCCAACCTTCCATTTCCATCCGAAATACAACCAAACTCCCCTGGCATTTCCAGAGCCAAACGAGAAGAAACTGAAGCCCCAAAATGAGTGAAGTCCTAAATCCCAAACAAAGCAAGACTTGCTGCATTTACCAGCTCTCCAGATCCATGGTGTTGTTCCATATTTGCCATGGGAAGAAGAGGACGGCGCCAAATTATGCAGAGAATGTGATTTTCCTATTCTCTAAAATTAATTAACGCAACTCAGGAAAATTTGCTTCTTGTATGGCACAGATTGAGGTAAAGAGATTTCATTTAGAGCTTTCAGACTTTAAGATTGGCCAGGAGCTCACTGAAGGGTTTGCTGAGCCTGAGCACGTTCCTGGACCTCACCCTGGAGCCCTCAGTGCCCCAATCCCACAGGAACAGCTCCGAGCAGTGAGGAGGAGCATGAGGCTGATTCCCAAAAAAACCTCTAGAGTGCCTCGTACCAGCAGCCTGAAAACTCCAAAATGAGTTATTTTGCATCGCTCCCACCTTCCCAAAATGCCACTGAGAGAGTCCCCAGAGCGCTGCCTCCTTCAGAGCCCCACGGATGTTTATGGTGTCACTTCTTGATCATTTCCTTGACAAAAGGCCTCCGAGTTCCAGGGCTCCACCAGCCAGGCTTTTCTGGGAGCACACAAAACTCAGGTTGGATTTCTCTGCAGGTGAACATTCCAGAGGAAGAAGCAGTGCCCTGAGCTCTGCAGGGCTTTTGACAACGAAAAAAGCTATTTTTGCAAACCACTCTGGTCACCACTGAGCTGTTCATGGGATTTTTCTTTTTGTTTTTTTTTTCTCTTTTTCCTTTTTGAACGTGTGGCTGATAAAATGCTGCTTCAGGAGCTGGTATTCGGGGATGGCTCCCGAAGACGAAAGGAAAATATTTATTTCCTTTTTCTGCTTGTGAATCAGAACGTTCTATTTAAAGAAAGTGCCCTCTGCCGGATTGCTCATGAGTTATTACCCCTTATGGAAATAAAGGAGAAATATCAGGAGGTATTCTTAGTCATTCCCTTCCCCTGTCTCTTCTTTTTTTCCCTTAATTCCTTATATACCCATGTTTTAGCCAAGTGCCTAAGATAGAGCAACTTATCTTGGCATTCTTGGGCCTAAAAAAGGCTTTACTCCCTTAACCCTGGCACTGGAGCATTTGGGGAAATGTCAAAAAACGGGACAAATTTCAGTCGTTTCACTTGGATGCCATAAAGGTGCATTTTTCACTTTTCTCCAGTGTCAAAATTATTAAATTAAACCCCTCCAAAAGATGGAGCTGTAGACAATGGGATTTTTCCTGTGATTACATCAGCTTCTTCCCCTGAATCCCGGGCCAGTCCTTGTTCCTCCTGGCATGGTTTTAATTCCAAGCATAGGAAACAGCCCAACAATTGCCAGCACCTGCATCTGACCCTTCCCCTTCCTCGTGGTGGTCCCCTGATCCTGAACAAAGCCCAGATCCTGCAGGGAAAATCAAAGTGTTGATGTTCTCCATGGGAAGGGGATGGAACCGAGCATGTACAAAGCTGAGCAACCTCCTCGGCCCAAAACCTCATGTAAATACCCAAATCTTTAAAATAATCAAAATTAATAGAATAAAAATCAAATATTTAAAATATTCAGAGGTCAAGAACTTATTTCTCCTCCTTGAGATTAATTTTTTTTCCACTTAAGCGCTGAGTTTGGTCTAAAGCAGAAGTTTCTCTGCAGTTTTATATCCATGTGTATAAAAAAAAATTCCAACTGGGGGTGCTCTTGGCAGCTGCTGGGCAGTCCCAGGGTGCTCTGACATTCTGTTTTCCTCATGGACCCACAGATTCTTTCATTTTCAATGATTCCAGCCAGGCAAATCTGGGAAATGGTGAAGGAACCTTGCACGGGTAACGCTCTGCACCTTGGGAAGGAACAAACACAAAATTCCTCAGCATTTTCCCTGCTAGAGGAGGGATTTGGGCTGGAAAACAGCAATTCCTGAACTCCTTTTCCCCAAGTGAGAGAAGCTGCTGTAGTCACATCGTTCTCCAGGCAAAGGGAAAGGCAGAGCCGGGGAAAATGAGTGAATGAGGGAAGGAAAAGGACCAGGAAATGTCATCACATCCTTGCAGGGCCCAGCTGAGAGCCCGTCAGCAAAGACACGAGGAGCTCTGGGGATTTCTTTGCTCAGTTAAAGGACTCACGCTCCTTTCAGCATCTCTGGCTCAGACAGGACAGACAAGAACTCGCTGCTTCAGCTGGGTCAGCTTTTGAAGGGAAGTGAAGGAATTCCTGTGTGAGCTGAACTGGGAAACAAGACAAAACCATCACAGTCCAAGCCTTGCTTAGAGGTTCCTTCCTATTTGAATATTTTAAAGAGTTTTTAAAATAGAATTTTAGAATTTTAATAATTTTTAACATGTTTTTTGATTTTGAAGATATTGTCATGTTTTCAAGACTCGAGGAAACACAATATAATTCTCCTTCCAGCATTTAAGGTCAGTCATGTGAAGTAAATTTCTCTTTGCACTTAGGAGTATTCCTAAAAACCAGAGAAAATAAAAAAGACCCCCATGCTAAAATTTAAATTTTGCAGGAATAGGGAAGTTGGGCTGCTGTGAGTCAGTGGCACTTCAAAGGGTGTTCAAAACCCAGCAGTTTTATCTTGGCCCAGATGTGGAGCCAGAACTCTGCTGCATCCTCAGCTGCTGGCTCCCATTTTTTCCCCAGTTATTTGTCTTCCATGGGACAGCCTCTCTCCTCCCCCTCAAGTCGGAAATGAAAGCACTTTTTTATTGTTCCTATGTAAAGGAGCAGCCTGGCTCTGACACTTCAGCTGAGAGGAGCCCTTGTGCTTCAGCAAATAACCTCTCTTAGGATAGAAATTAAAATATAGATTAAAACAAACTGCATTTATCAGTGGTATTTACCCTGTGGAGCAAACTGAGCTAAAACCGTGGCTGCTTCCAAATCTCCCTCAATCCAGGTGCTAAATTTCCCCCAGGGATGAGATTCCCGTTCTTCCCTCAATTAGGAAAATTAACAGCGTCGTGATAAATCCCATTATTTCTCCAAAGCCATCGGAATCGTGATGTAATTATTTTATTTCCATTTTCCTTGGGTCCCGGGGGCCATAAAGCACAAACTCGCTGTGATTTATCGGGGGTGCTGGCAGTGCTGTGTTCTGTGTCAGCGGGCAGGGGAGGAAGGGGAGCAGCAGAGAAGCAATCACGTCACACTCAGTAACCACAGGGCTTTTAAAGGTGGGGTGGGGTCTTTTAAGGCCCAGAAATAAAAGGTGGAATGACACGATGAGCACAGCAGTGTCAGGGAACGAGGGGAAGCACCCAACAGGTCCTGAATCATCCCTGGGAGGGGCTGGGGGGGCCAGGATTGACACATCTTATTTATTTTTGTGAGATGAGCATGAATCACTCGCTGCCATCCCGTGTCCAAAAAGCCCTTGTGTGATAGGTGTGGTTTCATTCGAAGGATATTTTTTAAAACATCTCCCACAAAGCAAAGCAGGAGGCCAGATAGGAAGCTGTGCTGCAGATAAGGCAGGACACGTGTTCAAACCATCCCCACCCTGCCCTCCTGCCTGCCCCGAAGGAGAAACACCTGTAATCAAGAGAATTACACATCTTTTCTCGAGGTATGGCAGAAAAAAACTCTGCATTCTGCATTTGAGTGGATGTTTTAGGTTATTAATGAGTGAAGCTGAAATTTTCAGCAAGTCACACTCTCCTTGTGCCTCCTGCAGCTCGAGGTTTTCCATCAGAGCCAGGTCTGGAGTGAGGAATTCAGGTGAAAACAGGGCTGGCCCTGCCTCCAAACACAAACTGAATTTCCTGAGCACTCCGAGGTACAAGTCACTGTCCTGTTTCATTTTAATTTTCACAAATCTGCCCTTACTGGAGTTTGAAAAGAGGAAGCTCTTTCTGCAGTGGTAATCCTTGAGTAGAAGAGAGAGATCCATTTCCACATCAAAGCCATCAAGAGCACCTTTTGCAACCTCCAAAACATTGTCTGATTTTTCTATTTGTAACGCAGAAATCAGAAGGAACAGACATTAATCATGAAGCACCTCCTGTACAAGAACAAACCCAACATTTTCTAGCAAAACTGAGGTGGTGCTGAGGAATGGTCACTTTGCAGCCAATTCCACTTCCAGTGACACTCCCAGTTTAGTCAAGGCCTGACAATAAATTTCCTGTGATGAAGGGCAAGAACTTCTTGTGCCAAAGGCAGAAGCACTGCTCAAGGTAAGGAGCTGGTGACTCCTAAAAACAAACAAACAAACAGACCAGGTTTTCAGAATTTGGGGAGAGTGCACAAAAGTGGCATTACCAAGAGTATAAACTACAGGAAATTAATTGAGAAATAGGAAGAGAGAAGAGGTTGGGTGTGAAGAACAGGTATTCCTGAAGAAAATTCCTAACAGGAGAGGCAATTCAAGGGGAACAGTGATATCCCAGCTGAGCAGCACCAAGGAGTTGTGTGGAAGTCTTACACCAGCATTCAACCCACAAGTCCCTGCAAGTCACAGCTACAAGTTCCAGAGGGATTCTGACCAAAAAACCAAGGTCAAACTGCAGAAGGAACATTCCTCGTGATCCTACAAATCCCAGATTTGTTCAGCTTGTCACCACTGAAAGAAAGAGCACACGGAAGCAAAAGCCAACAAGGTACTGGGTGACAAAAAACTCCTCCCCTTTCCCTTTTTTCTCTCACTGCCCATTCCCTTCTCAATTTTATGAGCAGAGGATGGAAATACATCCCAAGTTACCATTTCCCAATTTGCCATCAGCCAGAGCTGCCCAGAACATCTCCTCAGGGCTTTTCCAGCCTCCCAGCCTGAGAGAAGGGCTCAGACACCAACACCCAGCAGACAGAGCTTGTTCCATGGATTCCTGTTCAGCACAGGAAGGGATTCGTGGATGTTGCTCCCAAATGAAATTCTGAAGGCACTGACTGGAAACAGATCCCTGAAGTGTCTTTAAACACTCTGGGAAATGGGAAAATCCCAGAGGTGTCGGCAAGGACAAGCAGAGAGCGTTGGGGTGGGTTTGAGGACACCTGAGGGAGGACAAAGCCCTTCCTTTGAGGTGTGAAATGTCCCTGCCAGAGCAGGGGACAAAGGAACCGCTGGAATGGGAGAAGTGGCCCGGAGAGGGAAAGTTTGCTCAATTACACTACAAAAACAAACAGTATCACAAAGTCAACGGGAATTGATAAACGCGGCTCCTATCAGAGCACTCAGAGCAGTGGGGATGTGGGGAACCTTTCTGAAAATCATGAGTGTAAATATCAACTTTTATCAGAATTATGAAACACAAGGACAACGCTTTGCCAAGGTCATAGGAAAGAAAAAAAAAAAGATTTGCACCATTCGACTTGGATCTGACTTCTAGCAGCCAAGGAGGATTGCACTTGGTTCCTAAAAATCACTCTTAAAACAAAACAACGACCAAAAATATAAGTTCAAACAACACATGCCACCTATCAAGAACTGGGTAAGAAAAAAAAAGATTCCTCTTTCACATTACAGCCTAAAAATAATTAATATTGCATATTCCTAGGGGAAAATTATCCTTCTTTTCGGATACACCTGGAAGTGACCAATGCCTTCCTCAGGAATCTGCCTCACACCTACAGCCCCCCTGAACCAGACCATGTATTGCCAGTAAAATAACAGATTTTTTTTTCCCCAAAACCCCCATGTTTTGATGCTCACACAGTAGCACCAATCAAATATTCTGCAATGATATTCACCATAGAAGCCAACACCAAGAGGAACTTCTGAGGAATGTCATTGGAGGGGAGAGAGGGAATCAAAACTCAGCTGAATTCCCCTCTTTTCCCTGCACTAGGACAGAAGGAAAAGGAAACTCTCGACTCAGTCATTCAACCAAACTCTGATTGTAGCTCTTCAGACACTTCCTACTGCAGAGCAACAAAACACAATTGACTTTGGTTCTTACAAAAGGAGTTTTTTGCTGTTTCCTGCGCTTTGGACACATTGAGAAAGTAAACACAACGAAAACATCTGGACCTGCTGCCCTGGGCTTCACTGGATCTGGCTGCTCACTGATTTTTGACTTCACAATCAAGAGTGCAAATGTCATCAGAGACAATTTAAACTGTTAATGCTTCAGCCTGGCCTTTCTGACCTGGGTTTCTGAGAAATCAGAGTTCTGTCACTGCACTGGTGTCTTCTCCCTGGGAAAACCTTACAGTTCCAGCCCTCAGCTGCTTCCCACCCTGTAAACCCTCCAGGATTCTGTAAACCAGTTCACCCCATTAGTGGCTGATGGAGAAAACAGGGCAAGTCACTGCTTCACTCAGGGAATATGAGGGAAAATTCAGCTCCCACTTATTTTGAGGGACAGGCCTCACCTATCCAACAGCAAAATCCTGCCAGGAAACCTGTCTGCCCTCACTGCCCCAGACACAGCCTCTTCCTCAGGACAAGAGCCAACAGCTCCCATTCCAAGGATGGAATGTTGGGATGGGCATCAGGGCTAGAGAGGAGGAATGACACATTGTATAACGGACACTGGGTGTGCTGGGATAGGACTGTGTGCACAGAGCAGGAATCCCAGGATATATTTCGCTGCTCACAGGATATTGGAGGATAATCAGGGATGTAGATATTCTCAAATCAAGGATATAGGAGCAGAAGAGGCTAAGATGATTTCTGGGACAAGCCCAGAAAAGCAGGGAGGAAGATGGGAGCTGTGGGACAGAGCTTTTTCCTGCTGAAGGCTGAGTTTTTGTTCAGCTCTCGGGGAAAAATGACTTTCACATTTCTCCATCTTGGCTGCAGCACAAGAGCTCGAGGACACCGGGGCTGTTAATGGGTACATGCTATTTCTCCCTGCCCAGTTAATAATGCCTGCACCACTGACACGGGCTGGGAGTCAAAGGTAACACCCCCAACCACCCAACATGATGCGATCAATCCCATTCCCTCCACGCGACAACTCCCGAACACAATTTGGAAATGACAAGCACTTGATGAAGTGACCCGACATCATTCAAGAACAGCCTTCCAAAACGGTGCTCGAGCCGTTTTCGTGGCCCAAGACGTGAACTTAAAAGGGATTTCTGCTGATTTTTAAAGCCTGCAGGTAATGGGGGTGGAAAGTTACGCGGGGAAACACGGCATCAGCAAAGTCACCACCTCTGTCCCCAGGCCACCAGGCCTCAGTCCAGCTCCACAAACACTTGGCAGAGAAGACAAAGGAATGTGGTGCCCACATTCCACACGCTTACCTCCCATCCAAAGTTTGTTTCCTTTAATGTGCTCCTCTGCACTGCCATATAGGGTCCAAATCTTTCCCCAACTTCAATCTTCTTTTTGGCCCAAATCCCTAGCCCTGCCCCTGGGATCGAAGATTCTCTGAGTTCAAAATCTGGTGGGATTGGAATGTCATCAGGAATGTAGACGGGAGCTTCATAGGGTGAGCCCTCCTTGGGAGTGAAGTCCTCACTGGTGGGAAAGGGTGACGGAGGTCCCACAGGGATGGGGGACATTATACTATCCTCAGTTTCCTCCTCTGCGCTTTCGCCAGCAAGGAGATCGGGGTCGGTCTCGTACATATTATTTACAATCTCGCTGTCACCTAAAAGGGGAAACAGCAGAACAAAACACACTGAGATACTCACGTGAACATTGGTTAATCTCTGCCCGGGACAGAGTTTGGCTAAGCCGAGCTCGCACGCTGCTAAAGGATAAAAACCTCCCTCAGGGGACTCAGGTGGAGCTGAGGTAAGGACATTGATGCTCATGGGGTGCTGCAGAAGGGTGGGGTGAGGCTCATTGCAGCCTGGAGTGTTCTGTGGGGTCAGGGGTCCTCTGCTCTTTGCACTTCAGTTTTGGAAAGAGGGAAGAAAACACAGACGAGGTGGTCGAGGTTCCCTTTAGCCACTTCTTGCTCTAACTGGCTCAGTGTCTTTTGTAAAGGGAAAAAAACCCAAAAACAGGCCGGAAAGAAATGAAGGTAAAATCCAAGCTGGGCAAGAAGTGTTTGCCTGGTGTTTGAGGTTCCTGCTCCGTGTGTCCCACAAGAGCAGCTGTGGCTGTGACCTCCCAGCTCCACCCCAGCCACGCACCTCTGCAGCTGTGACAGGAGCATCACTGGTTTGGAACGATTTGGGTTGGAAGGGACCTTAAAACCATCTCATCCCACTCCTGCCATGGGCAGGGACAGCTTCCACTGTCCCAGGGTGCTCCAAGCCACCTCCAACCTGGCCTTGGGCACTGCCGGGGATCCAGGGGCAGCCACAGCTTCTCTGGGCCCCCTGTGCCAGGGCCTCCCCACCCTCCTAGGGAAGAATTCCTTGCTAGTCTCTAATCCAACCCTACTCTGTGTCAGTTTGAAGCCAATCCTCCCTTGTCCTGGAGTGGAAACCCTGGACACACAGAGGGCAATAAAAGGACATCCATGTAATGAAAACAGAGCTTTCTCACCCAAAAAAGAAAAAAGGGTGGTGTGAGGGGCGAGCAAAAAAAGAAAAGGAAAAAGAAAACCACATTTGTCACCCAACACAAGGAGCTGGAGTATTTTTGGGAGCAGGTTTGCCCTGTCTCCGTGAGCCATGAGGCAGCACGGGTGCATTTTCAGCAGCTCCCGCTGGTAACAAACCCATCAGCAGCCACTTTGTGGGTGCTCCCGCAGGGCACAGCCAGTGAGTGACCCCTGATGTCACCGGGGGGGAGCAGAACCCCACCAAAATTCGGGTTTTCACTGGCTCCCAGCTAGGAACCATCAGGGAAGGATAGCTGGGAAAGCACGGCTCGATTTGAGGTATTTATAATTCATCTCTTCGCTAACCTCAGAACGCACCTTCTGTCTGCAAGACACATCTCCCCCTCTATTTCTATTTTTTTGTGCCTAATAAAGGTTTTCCTGAGTTCATGCCTAAGAAACCTGGTGGCAGACTCGACTAAAGAGGAGGGTTTTGATTCCTCTGCCAACAGTTTTTTGCTCCAGCTTTTGGAGGAAAACAGGGAGCTGCCTGCTGCAGTTTTCATGGGTTTGCTCTGCTAGAAAGTGCAGCCCTTCCCACTCAAACATGTCCCCAGGACCAAGCTTTCATGAACATGAGCTACTCCATCATCCTCAAAATATTTGTGGTTGCAGTAAATGTTTTCTCACCCAGGATTAGCAAGTCAAATTATTTTCTGCTCTATGATTAGCCTCTCTTGCACTTAAGGAACAGGAATTCCAACTGAGTTGAAGAGCGAAACTGGGTTTATTGGAGCACGACCTGTGAAAATTTCCAGAGGATACAAGTGAAGTATAAAGATGTCTCACTACTGAACAGTGTGTAATAATTAATTTCTTCTGTGGGACAATCAGGGCAGTTCTGATTAAATTTCAATTTACTTTTAAGATGATCCCACATCTGACTGACCTCATATTTCAAGAGGAATCATCAAGCACAGCTAAATCTGCCTTTTCAGTTGTTAAATGACCAGGGACTGGCAGCAGGAACGAAATGACAATGAAACAACATTTTCAGGTCACGATAGTTCTGACACCAGAAATTCCAGGTGTAATCTGTGGGAGCAGAATCCCAACCAGGGAGCAGAATCCCAACCAGGCAGAACGTTGGGTTCCTCAGCACAACCAGTGCCGAGATCAGTAAATTGTACCCAACGTTCATTAACAGCCAGGGCTGCCAGGGAAAATCAGGGCTCTGCCCAAACCTGTCAGGGTTTTTTGTGCACTGCCAGGTGGATTTCACAGAATCCCAGAGTCACTGAGGTTGGAAAAGACCTCCAGGATCATCAAGTCCAAGCTGTGCCCACCTTGTCCCCAGCCCAGAGCTCTGAGTGCCACCTCCAGGCTTTCCTTGGACACCTCCAGGGATGGGGACTCCAAACCTCCCTGGGAAGCCCCTGCCAAGGTCTGACCACCCTTTCCAAGGAGAAATTCCTGCTGGTGTCCAACCAAAACCTCTCCTGATGCAGTTTGAGGCCGTTTCCTCTCTTCCTGTCGCTGTTCCTTGGGAGCAGAGCCCAACCCCTCCCTGGCTGCCCCCTCCTGTCAGGGAGTTGTGGAGAAAAAAGGTCCCCCCTGAGCCTCCTTTTCTCCAGGCTGAGCCCCCCCAGCTAAAACCCACAAGTGAGGGAGCTGATCTTCTCCACAGGTCGTGTTTATTCCGGGGATTTTGGGCAAATCCAACAGCTGGGGCTCAGTTTTGGTTATTCTGCAGATTCCCAGAGTGCCCCCACTGCACCACCTTCACCCTCGGGGCTCCTCTCAGTGCAACTCCAATTATTCCACAACTGGTTAAGGCACAAAAATACATTAAAAAAAAAAAAAGCAGAGAACATCTCATTTTCCAGGAGTATTCCCCAGTTCTGAGCTCCATCCCAAGCCAGCTGGCTGCCACGGAGAGCCGGACGTGGCCGCTCCGTGGTGACAACGGTGACAACCCTGCTGTGCTACCTCTGCCCCTCCACGAGGGTTTCGGGGCTCTGCAATGTCTGCCTGGGTGAAAAGCGGCCCAGAAATACAACTTGACCTTTTTGTTATTGTCATGAAACTGAAATTAGTCCCTCAAAGCTGCCCTGGCTAAAAAGGCTCATTGAAAGGTTGTTTCCACAGATAATCAGATATGGGCAGACGCTGAAAATCTGTGTGACACCAATGAGGGGCTTGCAACAATGAGAGGGATGGTTCAGTGGTGGTGAGAGACCTCATGAATAATCTGTTTAGCAGCTGTAATGAAAGGGAAAGCGAGGCTGATGTCAAAGGAAATGGTGGTAGGCGAAATGATGCCTTTGGTTTTGGGGTTTTAATAGGTTTATTATTGTTTTTGTTATCATTATTGTCATGATTCCTGTTTTAATTATTATTATTGATGTTGTTGTTGTTGTTAAATATCTAATTCTGCTGTGGAAATACCAAATTATCTGAAATGACTGAGCATTTTTTGCACTCACAGACTGCAAAGAGCTTCTTTGACTTCTTCACCGGGAACATTTACAGAACCTCCCAAGAATTAATTTCTATTGGGCAGGCAGTGCCTGGTCACCAGCACAATCCTGAGTTTCACTGACCTGGATAATTCAACATTTGTGTAAAACTCAGGTATTTTTCTTTTCTAAGCAAGGAGAAGAATGGCAGGCACCCACTGAACTCAAACTTTGCCTCAGAACCTCAGCCCCAAAGGAAATATTGGAGCAGAGGAGTAGAAAATACAAATATTCACAGAGAATTTGGACTTTGTAGCTACGAATGGAACCACACAGGGACAGACCAACAGGTGCTTTTCCCTTAGGGATTAACTGGGTGTTAAAAGGGTTTTTTACATCATTATCCAAACTTTGCAGCTCATTCCTAGCTGTGAGTTTAGAATCACATCTGAGTATTAAAACCTCTGTGCTGTCTGGAACTGCTTGTTATGTGGTTATAATAATAATATAATAATAGAAATTATTATCAGGAAAATATTCATTAGGCCAGGACTTCCCTGGGATTTGTTTTCATTTTTCTGGCTCTACAGGAGGAGTAGTGGGGTGACCTCAAACACCTTTTCCAGCCCAAAGAGGGACATCACCTCTACAGCTCCACAGATGTCCTGAGGTCCCTGCACTGTGGGATTTTCCTTCAGAAACATTCCCCAGGGATGAAAACAGAACAACCAAACCAAACAATTCCTGATATAATGCCTGGTGAGAAAGAAGGCAGAGAACATTTGAGCACTTTGAGCAATAGCTTGAGGGCCATTGAGCAGCCTGGGAGCTGCTCGTGGCAGTGGGGTGGGAATTGGATAATTTGAAGGTCACTCCAACCCAAACCAGTCTATAATTCCACGATTCTTTATTTCACACCTCCAGCAAACAAAACCACCTACATTTCTAACTCTGGGCTGGCAGGATTGTGTCTCCATTTGCTGTGGACTCAGAGCAAAAATAAAGGCATTTTTCTGAGCCCTTTGAAAGCCAGAGGAGCTGGATCAGATCATCAAAACACAACCCTGCTCAGCCAGGAAGGAAATATTCCCATTAAGGGTGTGCTTAACTACTGCTGACAGGGCTCAGCACCTCGGGGTGTTGTGCTGCTCATCTCACCTTAATTCAGGTGAATTCTAAGGAACACCTGCCCTCCACCCTGCCTGAATCCATCGGGAATTCGGCAGGAGCCTCGCTGCCCATCCCTCTGTGCCCTGGCACGGCCCAGAGCTTGGCAGACACCATCCTAAATCACAAAGGGCCTTGGAGCACCCACCCCAAAGTGCCTCCAGCACAGAAAGTTCCCAGTGGTCAGATTGCCACCTGATGGCCACAGCTGAAATACAATAGAAAACCCGAAATCCGGGCCCTGCTCTGCTGCATCTGCCTGGCAGGACCAGTCAAAAAAAATCCAGCTTTCCCTGCAGGTGGTGGGAACAGTCAGCTCTGGATCCAGCCCTGGCATTCCTGAGCAGTGTGAGTCCCTCTAAATCCCACACGAAACGAGACAAGAAATGAGAATTCTCCCGAAACTTTCACCCTCCTCGTGGATCCACACCTTCCTTCCCAGCCTTTTCTCCCTGCTGGGTGCAAAGCTGAACCTGCAGGCAGGGAAATGCCTGGGCAGCCAGGGGGATCTCCCTTCTGGGTGCCACAAACACCAGCCATGCTTTTCTTGAGCCTTGTGTGACGAGGGAAATGTGCCTTTGTGGGTTGAGTTGTGCCAAATCCTCTCTGGAAGCTTGTGTGAAATACTTCTGCCAGAAAAAGATGCAAATTAGGGACAAAATTTCACGAGAGGGATTATTCCTCTTCCATTAAGGATGGGAATGAAGCATTAAAGGCTTCAAGGCCACACAAAAATGGCTTTTTCCCCATCCATGAACAGTATGAACGAGAATGGCTGTAAGGAAAGGACAATAAACAATGAGTTGTTTAAGATTCTGGAGCCCACCACACAATTTCTTCCTCCCATTCATTGCAGGAACCTTTCTCCTCCACCTCCATCCAAGCTGAACTGGGATTCACAGCATTTGCTGGTGGCTACTGGTGTGAAATCAACACATCCAGCACCCAAACCAGAGCCTGTCCCTGAGGAAACCCCTGGGCCCAGGCCTCTGCAGGGTCCCCAGACTAAAGAGGATGCTCTGACAGCTTTTCCCATCACCTCCGACTGCTGCCAGAGCAGGAGGAAATTCTGCTTTCAAGGACCATTCTGAAATTTCTCCTTTCTTTTTTCTCTCTGACTCACTCACAAGACCCCTTCGTTTTCACAAATTTAACAGCTGAAAAAAGGCTTGGGCAATAAATATCCAGGCAGGGAAGTGGCCACGAGTGGGAAGTGGTTTTGCCCCCGTGCCCCGGTGCCAAGGGAATGTCACAGGGTCTGAGAAATGGTGCTGCTCACACAATCCTTTATTTAATTTTTCAGTTTAATGGGCCCTTCTGCTACAACTTGCTGTGGTTTTGCCAACTTTTCTGAACATATCTAGAGATGCCCAGGTTGGGATTCTTCCCTTCAGATTCCCCCCGAATCTTGGGCCTTTATCAGCAGATGACACCGACACACCGAGCACCTCAGGTTATTTCTCAGTGGAGTAATCCTGTTTCTTCCTTAGATCACATCCAGAGCTTTTCACAGCTTCCTGACACCTGAAAACACCCAAAATGCTACAAGTAAAAGGAATTAGGGACAATGAAAATGGCTGGGGGTGAGAGCTGGTCTTCCACAGTCCCTGTTTTAGATGGAATGGTGGCACAGTTGGGACAGGATGAGTCACAGGTCACTGAATTTGTCCAGCTCACAAGTTAAATTCCACTAAATAGGTGTGCATGGAAAATTCAGACCCTGCCAACCTCAAACTGTTGGATACTCAGTCAGATCTGAGCTGATCCCACAACAAACCCACCCAGCCCAGCTCCAGCAGATCCCCAAACCCCACTCTCAGCTTGTTTCCCTTAAAACACTGATTACATTTCACTTCCACGCTACAAAGCACAGAGTTTTTGGAATGCTGGAGAAGCAGGAAGATGCTGATGGTGTAAACAGGATTCTGGAGGTGGGTGGTCAAGAACTCATCCCTGAGTGACCCAGCTGCTCCCAACTCTGCTGGCCAAGCTCCCTGTACCCCAGTGACAGCCCCAAACACTCACATTTGCCAGGCTACCCGTGGAAATTTTGATTTATAGCTGCCTTTGAAATTAAATCTGAAGCAGCCACAAGTTTTAGCACATCCCTGTGTAAGATTCCAGACAGGAACGAGCTCTGAGCATTCCCAGCACAGGAACCTGCCCCAGGTACTGCTGAGGTCGCCTCTGCTGCCCAAATCTTTGCAGCTGGAGTTTGAGGACAAAACACACGGAACTTCCCTGGGTCTGGCTGATGCAGAACTGCTGCAGAACGCATTAAAAAGCAATTTACTACTGAAGAATGCTCAGAACTGCAGAGACAGTGAGGGATGAGGCAGGAGGAGGAGGCAGGATGCGTGAAAAGGAAGAAGGACTCCGATAAAAGTGAAACGCTCGCAAACGCAGCCCCTTTCCCGTGTTTACTTTGTATATTCATTTTTCAAGTTTCACGTTTATGCCCTGCTCTGTCTTAGCTGGAAGTGCCCCTCTCGAAGCAGCTTCAAGTCCTTTTATTAAAAAGAAAAAGAAAGCAGATCCGAAAGGAGCAGTGGGAGCAGCTGACGACTGAGCAGAGTTAATCGGGTGCATTTTCCAATAAACATTCTAGAAGCAGTTGCTGCAGAACTTGGCTGTGAGAAGAACAGGTATTAAGGATTTCAAGTGCCTTTGGTTTTAAGCAAAAAAAAAAAAAAATTAAGTGTTTTCTTTTATTAAGGGATTTCTGCTGGCAGAAATGAAGAATAAAGCTCGAAACAGTATTTCAGTGTGTTCTTTAATACGCATTTTCCTCTAGTAAAACCAGCAGGGAAAGTGTTCCAAATTACTCTGCTCTAAATGCCAGTATTATATTTCCAGTAAAAGTCTGGTTCAACCAGGCATCAAAAATATTTCCACATAAGATCCTTTTAGAATCAAACTCTTCAGAGAATTTTGTTGTTTTTGTTGTTGTTGTCCGTAGCTTCACCTGATCTCCCTCAATCCACAATTTTGTTTTATATGTGAATTCAAGCCATTTCTACAAACTGTGCTGTGTCCAAATACTCATTTGATCCATGGATGCAGTAGATAAAGTCAGTTCTTTTAAGGAAAAAAAAAAACAAGCTCTGCTATCTTATTATTAAGGGCTCTGGAAAAAAATATCAGCCTTTGGGATTTCTGTCTCTAAACTATTTACAAGATAAAAGCTCCAGTGAAGCGTCACAAGAAATGTACAGTGTATTACCAGAGTGGCAACAAACATTTGGGGAGAATCTATAGAAATAACACAACAGCGAAAAAATTCGGGGAAGGAAGAGAGGAAAACCTGGAGAAAAGTTCCACTTGGTACAGAAAAAACATCATTGCTTTGCTTATTTTTGCTCCAAAATCCCTCCCCTTTAAAAAAAATCTATAGAAACGCTCCAATCCCGCAGAAAACGCAGCAAAGTGGAACTTTAGAAACGGCTGCGAGAGAAAATTCTCTGCCGGGGAGAAATGCTGCCTGGTTAGAATAAATAAAGAAATGCACTTGGGCCGGCTCTCCGAAAACCAACAGCCCGTGCTGGATATTTCTCTCGGTGCTGGATGTCAAACCATGGAGCGAGAATAAAGCGTTTGTGAGCCTCCAAAAGGAGCCCTCGCGATTGGAATTCGCGTCTCTGCCAAGCGCAGGCTTTGGGGCTGTTGTCACCGTCTCATTGTCATTCCGCTCACTGTGGCTTCCCCAGGGTCCCGAACAGGAGTCCTGGCATTATTAACACGGCAGATTAATAGCAGAGGGGAGAGGCATTTTCGCAAACACGCCAAATATTAATATTAATCGATAACAATTTCCCGTTGCTGACGGGAGGCGCGGAAACGTCGCGGGAGGAGAGGAGGGAGGGCAGAGCAGGGATGGGGACGGTGCCCATGGACTGGGGGGTGAAAGGGGAGCAGTGAATCAATGCAGGACGGAGGACGGAGCCGTGAGGTGGGTGTCAAAAGCAGAGCTCTATTTTCACAGGCACACACAGGCACACATTTTAATGCCACCAGATAAGTTGGGTTTGCCTTGTCCCGGCCAAAAAAAAAAAAATTCCGGGGGAGCTCGCTGGTTTTGTATCGGGGAAGAAACGGCAGAGCTCTGCAAAAACAGAGGGAAAAATTTCCTGCATCCTATTTTTGCCACCCTGAGTAGAGCTGTACTCTGCAAACTGTATTTTCTTCAACTCCCAGAACACCACACAGATATTTTTTAAATTCAGGTCTGTCCACATTTACCAGATTTCCAGGTTTGTATTGCAAGCTCTTTTCTACTACCACCCTTCCATTTTACAGCCAAAAAAAATCGGTAAAACTTTTTGCCTCTTTTCTAATGGATCAGGCCAATTTTTTTAACTCAGTCTTTGAAAGTCTTTGTCATTATTTCACACACTCTTTAATTACAAACAGCACAAGTAGAACGCACAGGGCTGTTGCCAAAGAGGTTTCCAAATGCTCCAACTCACGATATCAGTGAAACCAAATCCAACCATTCCAGCTCAAGACCTTTTAGCACAGACCCCACTGGGCCGCTGAGCTGCATCCTCCTCGAGCTTTGTACAAACAAATGCGTTTTTTACTCAAAGACACCTTTTTGCAGCAGCCTCAAAGTTCAGTTGGACCCAGGAATGTTTCTCCCAGACCTGGAAGTAAAGATCTGGGTGAAAACCCCTCCTTGCACAGAAGGGGCTGCCCGAGCTCTGCCCCGCACAGGACACGCAAAGGGCTCTCGAACACTCGCTGCAGCTTTGATCTTTTGGCTGGGGTGGTCTCCTCCCAGAGAGGTGTGACCCACGAGGACAAAGCTCCTCGGACTAAACGTGGGCTGGGAGCAGAGGATTGTGCTCAAAAATCAGCTGGAAATGGCTTTCCCACTCCTTATGGATTCACCCCCAAAGCTCACGGAATGCTGTGGGGTTTTACAGCCAGCCCCTGGCTCCTTTTGGGTTTCATTTTATGCTCCAACACATCCCACCCTGCCTGGAGCCCACCAAGCCACAAAATATTTGTGTTTTCCCAGAGTCCTCGACATCTTCTGGGCACCTCATTGACCACATTGTCAGCCCTTCCTTCACAACCACTCCAAGCAGGAATTACCAGCTGCTTTTTCCTACCAGGAACGGCCCAGAAACTGATGATGCAGCTTTGGGAAGGGCAAAATGTTGGGTCAACAAAAAACTGTGGCAGCAACTGAACCTCAAATGTGCATCTCACCGTGGTGGCTGGGACACACCTCTGACTGCACACATCCAGTAGTGTCCACCCAGCCAACTCACATTTCACCTGCCACATTTGGAACATGTAAATAAGGAAAATTCAGAGGTCTATCAAGTATTCCCCACCACTGGGCTGAGGAGTCAGGTTCCTGATATTTTAGGACCAGAACTGAACTCTTTTCCTGGACAAAACACCTTTCCTCCAGCTACCAGTGTTCTGGTGATTGTAGAAATGTTTAATTACCATGAAAAAATTGAATTTTAACAGAGGAAGTGATGACAGTAAGAAACAACTGGTGGTTTTAATGTTGTTCTCTGTAGATCTCTCCATTTCTCCTACCTCCCATCCCGGTTTCAATAAATGTTTGCATTGGGAGCACCTCCACAGAGCTGCTGCTTGGGGCACTTTTCTCCTGGCCACTCAAGTGCTCTTTTCTCCCTAAGAACAAGAACCTGACAAAGAGCTGAGCATGTGTTTAATCCTCCTGCTTTTCCCCGCTGCAGCCCATTCACAAGTCACTGCTGATGGAGAAAGTGCTCCCAGAGTTTGTCTGCAAGATGTAGGGCAGGAGGGAGGGGAGGCTCAACAAATGGCAGTGGGATGTGCACTCCATGAAATCCTTCCCCAGCGCTGTGAGCAAACACTGTTACAGCTGGGATTCCTGGGAGAATCCCATCCTCCCCAAAGGAAGTTTGCCCAATTCCAGAGAACTCCACAGTAGTTTTAGACCCACTCAGCTCATAGCCACACCACAATACCCTCCTGGCTTAGCCTGACAGATCCATTCACATTAATTTCAAGCTGATTCCACCAGATTCTGGTTCAGTCAGAACTTGGGAAGCTGTGGAAACACAAGGATTTGGGGCTCTCCCAGGCAGAGCTTCTCTACCCCGCATCCCTCTCCTCCCTCCACAGCAATCCTGGGTGCTGCACCCACCACCTGGCCCTATTTAAAGCCACTACATTATTCTAAAAAGGATTATTTATACTAAAAACACTCCCGGGACTACTGTATTTGTATTTCAGGGCTTCTGCATCCCCTATTTCCTCACTGCTCTAATATGGCCCGAGGCAGAGCGGCTGAAATGACTTGCGATGCCACTGTAATTTTTATCAAGGCTTGTTCCTGGTAAAAAGCCTCTTTGTTTCAAAGAAATGTGATTTGGCCTTTTTCCTCCTCTGCTCTATTCCTTGGTTAATATACCACTTCCACTCGCCCCGGGGCTAAGAAAGGTATTCCATGGAATTGGTCAAATCTCACTGTTTTTCTTCTAAATCACAACTGGCTTTTTTTCCCCGACCCTTGCTAAGCACTATCTAAGCTGACAGTCTGAACTTGAGGTTTTATTTGTGCATTAACTCTTCAGCTCCTGGATTTTGGAACAGTCACATGGCCACGTTAAGGAGATGCATCAGGGCTGCTCTGGCAAAGGAGGGATTTAAGGGCAAGGCAGGAGGAGCAGCTCTGCCCCATGTTATTAATTATACAAAGCAAATTTGGCCATCTCTGAAAAGGTATTTTCAGCCAGGTGTTCATTTATTATAAATCTGAACACACCAGTGACTTATCTAAAAGTCTACCAAGTTGAAATTTAGAGTTTTCGAAGTTTTTTTCCAAAAATAAAAAAAAAGGCTTTTCATTTCTTATCTCCCACAAAGAATTTGGTTTTAAACACAGTAACGCTTAACCCAGATTTGGGATTGCCTAATCAAGTTTTAATTTAGTCTGTCTCATTGACAAATAGGGTGGATTTTCCTAAGAAATAGATGCCAAGTGTTCAAGTACACTCATAAAATATCCCTCGAAAGCAGAAGCTGCAGCAGGATCTGTTTGCTGACCTGTGTTTATACAACGCCCACGGCCTCTAAGATGGTGAATAATTATAAATAAGAAAATCCAGTATTCTTTTAGACATCTCTAAACTGGTCCTGTTTGGAATCCAGTCCTCATTTGCCATCACTACCACACAGAGCTCAGAGCATCAGGGAAGAACACTTCACCTCAAAGGAAAAAAATTCATCAATATCCAAATACAGTTGCATTTCTGCACAGGAAACAGGCGTTTACACCCCAATGGGATCTTCAATAATTAATACAAATCAACACCTTGCCTTGGTGTTTAGCCAGAGATCATCACCCTCCCAATTAGTTGACAATTAATAATCCTTTATGCAGGAAGTTTTCACTGTTGTTCAGAAATTTTAAACACATTTCTAGACTTTGCCACCCGTAAATTATAGCTGCACAAAGTGGATCACAATCACCAAAGTGACATCCTGTTTCATGGATCATCAGCAAATATATTTACATTCAAATTAAATGCAGACAGGAAAATTAATTCGTTAAGGGAAACACAACCCAAAAATATGAAAGGTTTTGTCCCCCAAGACAGCACCTACACCCAGTTGTGAAAAATGGGGCATTTTCAAGTAGCACAAATATTTCTCCTCATGTTCAGCAAGAGAGCCTCGGTCAGAGCAGCTCTGCAGAACTCCAGCAATCCAGGCAGCCGTTTCCAAAAAATAAAGCTGCAGGGTCTCTGTGTGCCCTGGCTGCAACGGGAACGTGGTCACTTCAACATTCCCTCCAGGAGCTCACTGAGGGCTTTTGTTTGTTTGTTTGTTTGTTTGTTTGTTTGTTTGTTTGTCTAAAACTTCCCCACGTTTTCCTTCTCTAATCTCTCTGTTTTTCTGCTCCCTCCACAGCCAAACACATGGAAACTGGGAAAACCTTAAAGGTCCCTTGCAGGTCAAGTGTTATTTTTCTTCCTACACCTGACTTTAACTGGTGGAATTGCTCGAAGATTTCCCTCACGAATTTGATAAAACAAACAAGGCCTCAGAGCGGGGTTGTTTAACTCTTGTTTTCTACTGAGCACCAGAATTTTCATCGCTCAGCCTGGCAAGAATATAAAAGTTAAAGCTAAGGCAAGCCAGGAGTTGATCCAAGCTCCCTGATGGGAGTGCATCCATCTGCAGTGCTCCCACAACCAGCCCCAAAGGCCTCAAGCAGTGTTCCCACCATTCTCCCTGGAATTCTGAGGTGTTGTTGGGCTGCACCCCAATCCTGTGAGTGATTACACTTCAAAAATCACCTCACTGACAGGACCCAGTGCTTCTCATGGGCACAGCCAGAGCCAAAGAGCCTCATGAAACCAACCCAAACTCTTCTGTGAGCCAGAGCTCGCTAATTAACAGGTAATGAAGTACCAGTTTGGGATGGAGAATCCCAAAATTCTGCTGACTTCTTCAGTGATGCTGCCTCTGCCATGCCAGTCCTTCCTCTCCCACCCATTCTCCCACCCGGTCTCGAAACCCACCAGGCACCAGACAAACCTCTCCCACAGGACCAATCTCTGACTGGGCTTGGTGTCAGCAATTATCTGAGTCCTGGTGGAACTGGAGGCTGGGCTGGGCAGGGAATTGGGAGAAAGGCAGAACCAGCCAGCACTGGGCAAGCTCAGAGGTGACTTAGCCAAAGTTCTGTGCCCAAGAGCAGCCAGGGCACTCCTTGAAAGAATGAAGGGAGTGATCCACCACCTCCTAATATCAAATATTCATCTTTTCTCCACCACACCAAACCTCTTTGTTTTCTGTTTCCTCTCCCTCCCGACGCAAACGCAGACCCAAACTTTCCGAAAGCCTCCGTGCATCCGAGCAAACCCCTCCGGAGCACAAACAAAAGCCCCACTGCCCCTTGCCACATCCGTAATAAAGATGTTTATACTTTTAACCACCGAATAAAGCGCTCTAATTCCGCCGAGCTTGTCCCCTCCACTCCACTCCCTTCACTCCACGGCTTCATTTAGCAGGCCGGCGGTAAAAAAAATTCATTAATTTTTATTAACAGGGAGAGCCATTTGTTCCCTGTGACAATATTTGACTTGTCGAAATGATTTTCACCTCTGCCATGAGGTGCGCGCTCCCCACATACATCACCCGATTACTCCGGGAGCGGCCAGAGTTGCAGTCATTAGCCAGTGAATTAACGACAATCCACAGCGCTATTAATCACGCTGACAAAAGCGTGAGCTCGCTGCTGACCCGAGCACGGCTCTGGGACACGAGCACAGGCAAGGAGAGCACAGCCACAGGGCTGGGGAAGAAAGGAATTTTTTGTTGTGTTGTGGTTTCTGTTTTGTTTTTTTTTTATTTTTGTCTCGCGCTCTCTCTCGCTCTAAGCTGCTGAGGCAGGGAAAACAGGAGAGGGGAGAGGAATGAGGGAAGGATGGTGGAGGAGAAGGTAAAGGCAGCTGTGGTCTGCAAGGTGAGGGCATTTATTGCTGGTCCTGACATCCCTCCTGCAACTTCCAAGCAGGAGAGACTGCAGGAATTTGATCTCAAATCAGCAGCACTTTACCAGGGAAAATTTGGGAAATTCTTGGAAGCACAGTTGGTTTGATCAAAGCTTGTTCCTCAAGGCCTCTTCTCTCTCTCCCTGAAAATTTCAAGTATTGCAGAATCACTGAGGTTGGAAAAGCCCTTCAAGACCATTAAGTCCAAGCTGTGACCAATCCCCACCTTGTTCCTAGTCCAGAGCTCTGAGTGCCACCTCCATGCCTTCCTTGGACACCTCCAAGGATGGGGACTCCAAACCTCCCTGGACAGCCCCTTCCAAAGCCTCACCACCCTTTCCATGGAGAAATTCCTCCTGATGTCCAACCTGAACCTCCCCTGGCACAGCCTGGGGCAGTTTCCTCTCATCCTGAGTGTAACCACATTTCACAGGGAACAGACAGAATCCTCCCATCCTACCTCCAAAATATTGATCCCTGAGAACTGCAGGCTTCCAGATCCCAAAGTTCTGGCCACTCGTGCCTGGGAACACCTGGAAAGAAGCTGCCAGTGAACATGGCATGGAGCTGTCATTGCTTTCCTGGAACGTGGCTTCTAATTTCAAGTTTGTGAACACTGCACAATGTTTAGAGAAGAAACATCCCAAACCCAAGCACTACAATCCTTAGAAAACAGAATATTTTCCCAACGGCACAGTCTTTGTGTTCTTCAGGACAATACATGGATGTAACTGCAAGTTTGAAATTCAGAAGTCATCAGAAACAGCTGAAAAGGGGAATCTGAAGGAATGTGGTCCCGTACGAATGCGCGAGGAAGGGGAACTCACACGAGTTCTGGAAGAACAGGACAAAGAATGAATCTTTGCAATGGTTTGAATGTTCCTGCTGTACTGGACAATCCGTGGCAAGGAAAGCACATTCCTGCAGCCGTGCCCTGTCCCATCAGTCCCCAACTCCCACCACAGCAGTTCCAACAGTGCGACCATTCAGCATTGGGAAGATGATAAAACCATGGTGAGAATTCCAAAAATCTCCTTCGAAACTTTTTACTGCTGTTTTGTTTTTTGTTTTTTTCATTCATGACCTAATAAGGGATTTAAGGGAAAATTTTCAGAAGTGCTCAGTGGATTCTTCCCCCCCTAGTCCTGCAAACACACAGAGCCAAGTGCTGTAAGAGATGGTCATTCTCTCTTCAAAGCCAGATATGTTTTCTCCGTAAAAAATCAAAGCAGAGATAAAGAACCCATCACAGATTTAAGGAGATTAATTTTTAAAAAGAGAACTTCCTGGAGCAACTTCCAATCATCCAGGACTGCTGTGGCACAGCTCCAGTTTTTGGGGTGTTTTTGGTGTATTCTCACCTCTAACAGATTTTACGCCTCCATTGCAACCCAACATCTCCTGACCAATCCTCTGCCCTCTCCCTTCCCTCAGTGATGCTTTCTCTTCTCCAAACCCTTTCCTAAAAGCAGCAGAGCTGCCAGGTCGATGCTGTTTCGCTCTTACCACACAGAATAATTCTAGAACCTGTTTCTTGTTACTCACTTTCACCGGTTTAATTCTCCTTTTGCAGCGAGGAATGTCGTAAGGAAAGCCGGGCTCGGAAATCCGTGATTTCCTGCCAGTTAATTCATTTCAGCAAAACAGGAGGCAAGGTGATATTGCTGTTTAATGTTGCAGCCCCTCTGCAGCACTCCCCGGGGCTCTAAGGGATCCCACGTGCGCCCTCGGCCCTGCGCCGCTGCCAGCACCGAGAACCACCTTGGGCCAATTTAGGCTCTTCCAGCCCGAAGCCATTCCGTCCCATTTACAACTTTGGTGAATTTAAACATCAAAGCAGGAACAAGAACCAGTGGAGGTGCAAACCACGGGTCCTGCAGCCCTGGCAGAGGTTCCTGTGGCCTCACGCACGACACAAGCGACTCCCTTTCATTTGAGAGCTCGGGTTGGATGCAAAAGTAGCTTTAATGTTCAGAAGCAGAGTTCTGCTTAAAATTTGTGCCTGTCTGGAGTCACAGAATGGTTTGGGTTGGGAGGGGATCCTCATTCCACCCCCTGCCATGAGCAGGGACACTTCCCACCATCCCAGGTTGCTCCAAGTTCCATCCAACCTGGCCTGGAACACTCCCAGGGATGGGGCAGCTCTTTGGATGAGCTGTGCCTGTGTGTGCCATCCCACCCAGCCAGGTTTGGAGATAACTGCAAAATCAGGGCTCCCCAGGGCAGCCTCAGCATCCCTGAGGCTTTTCCTCTCTCAGAAAGAGACCCACAGAGAGCACAACTGCTGCAGGAAGAGAAGGGGAAAGTCTTATTCTCCTTCAGGGAAGAGATGGGGGAAGAACTCTCAGCCTTACTACAGACCTACCCCATGAGTATCCAAACTTCCTCAGGGATTCCACACTGAGCATCCTGATCTCCTCACTCACAGGAAGGAGATTATTGATCAGAACAATGAAATAAAGTGAATTTTCCCATTTCACAACCGGAGGTTCCCACTCCATTCCACCACCTCTTCACCCATGGCTTTACTCTCCACTATGAACATTTCCATTGCAAATCCAGAAGGATTCGATATAAAAAAATCTATAAAAATGCTTAATTCCTGGTGGGATCTCCACACACAGATCTACAACATCACCTCCTCCTGTGTTACTCCTTCTAGAAATACTTTTGCTGGGTCGTACACCCCGGCAAAATAATCCACATTCCAGCCTGGCCAGTAACACACCGAAATCCAAGGTTTTCTCTTCCCCCCAGCCTGGCTTTGCCAGGCCACAGCACGCAGCAGTCAGCTGCAGCCCAACCAGCCATTTCTCTGCCTTTGAAGCTATTATGAAGAAAAATATTTAAGATAAAAATATTTTTACGTTTTGCTTCTGCTGGCCAGCGATTGTCCCGCAGTCTGAAATATTAACTGCTGCCGAGTGGGACTCAAAGCTTTCTTTTAAAGAAGGAAAATTCTTATCCTGACAACCAGGTGTCTAAAGGGCTGCTACTTTTCACTGCTGATTTTTCAGGAATTAATGCAGATGCACTGAGAGGACAGCATTTTATTTTGATTTAGAATTAAATTAACATTTTATTTTGATTTAGAATTAAATTCTGCTGCTGTCAGCTGCTACCCAGAGAAGCTGTGGCTGCCCCATCCCTGGCAGTGTCCAAGGCCAGGTTGGAGCGACCTGGTCTATTCTCTTTTTGAGGTAATGCTTTTAAAAATCACTTCCCTTAAATCAGGGATGGGTTCTTTCTCTCTCTTTTGATTTTTAGGAGATTTTCCCTTGAGAAAACAAATATCTGTCTTTGAAAAGGAGAAGGAACATCTTTTACTCTCCTGGGGCGAGGGCCAGATCTAGAATTTGGAGTTTCACTGTTCCTTATATCCAGCAGGAAGACAGAAAGCTGAATTATTTTGAAAATAAATAAATAAAACCAAAAACAAGACAAAAAAAAAAAAAAAAAATCCTCACAACTTTTCCAGCCTGTTCTTGAATATGATCCTTGTTATCATGGAACATGATTTTTTAAAGTTCAAAATTAAAACAAAAAAAATAAATTAAAGAGCTCGGTGCATGTTAAATGACAGGATTTTTTCCAACATTTTCAATTAACTGAAAATCATAATAATTTTCTTAAAAATTAGATCATTCAATTCACAGTGGAATCTGTTTTGCTACATCTGGGACATCTTAGTCCTTTTGTGCTTACTCTTTTCTGGTATTAAAATCAGGTCAGTTCAGGTCAGAGCTCAATTTTTCAGCTTTTCTGAAATAAAACACTACAAAAAATATTCAAGCCTGGCCATTTTCACAATTTTCCATTTTCTGATGGAAGCTGCTTTCCCAATCCTACCTCCAGGATTTTTTTTTCTTCTTTTAGAAAACAATTATCTGTTCAAGAAACACCCAACTGTAGTTCAGCCTGGACAGAGCTGCCAATTTATCACTAATATCATCTTTTTCAGAATTTTAAGAGTGATACAAGCATTTATAAAAATATGGGCAACCAAGAGGATGAATCGGAGCCTGGACATCCCAATTTTCCACACCAACCAGGGCTGCCCTGCCTTGGTGGACACTAATTGGGGACCCAGAACTCACAAAAAAAGGAAAATCTGGCACTCAGGGTTTTTTCCGTGCCACTTTCTGGCTGCTTTATTCCTTCTTGTGAAATGCCTGCTGAACGAAAACATCCCATGTCTCACAGACTTTTCAACTTAGGGTCTTCAGCCCCACATATTTTTCATATTACTCATATTCCCCTGCTTGAGTTAAACTCAAACAGGCCTGGAACAACTTCATTAACATAAAACCACATGATAATGGGAAACAGAGCCTTTTAATGGTTTATTTTCTTATTATCTTGTGATATATTTCATCTTCTCCCCCTTCTCGGAGTGCTACTACATTCTGGTTTCACTCTGCTGCCTGGGCCTGGCAGGGATCGAGCATCCAACACTGGATTCTGTAAATGCAGGAATTTTTAAGCTCACGGGATCAGTTTGGTACCAGGGTGATCATAAAAGCTCCAGTAAAAGTTTTTTTTTTAAAAGCGCTTATTTATTTTAAATTAATATATTAGATACTCTGTTCTAGCCTGAACACCCTGCAGAGTGTCTGGGGGAAAAAAAATTGGTTTTACCCATGAAATTTGGTAAGAATTCCTAGGCTGGGATGCTCAGGGAATATGGCAAGGGAAGCTCTTTTGCAATACCACATTTTCTTTTTGTCACAAGACCACAATTTCAAAATTCAGGAGTTGCAACATTTTTTAGGAAGGTTAAAGAAATCAGAAATTACATCTGGTTCAGGATGACTCTTCTAACCTACCTCAGGCATTCTTGTAATAATGAATAAATAAATCTGAACAGGATTTCTACTTTAAAGTAGTTGCTTTATTTCCTTGTGTTTTGAAACACATCTAAAAACTCTTTCACAGCAGTTGAAATGCTAAAGAATTACCACAACTTCCTCACTATTTTGTCCACATTAAGTTAAGCCCTAATTAATCAAAAACCTCCAGGTAAGTGCGTTATGTCTGACTATAAAGCCCATTAAACTGGTATTTACTCTGTATTTGTTGCTGGAGAGGCTCAGTAGCAGCCTTAGACTCGTCTCTAAAAAAAAGGAATGGCAGTTCCTGGGATTCACATTCTATCATAGCTCAAAGTGGAATAAATGGGAGATGGAAATCAATGAGATATATTGGCACCAGTCCTTATTTTTCATTTCCCTCTGCCTCTGCCTCCCGAAGAATATTGGTGATGAATTTGCAAATGGCTCTGGCTGATGACAGAGTTTTTTTAGCCTTCATTATTTATCCCCCACGCTGCACACCTCGGTCGGGGATTACGGTGACAAATGCGGGAATAAAAGGCAAAGACAATATTCCGGCGGCGCGGTGTAAATCTCCTTTTACGCGTTATTAATTTAAAGAAATCCATTATCCCATCGGGCTCGGAGGGGAGGACAAGGTTACATAAGAGCTGGTAGAGGCAGCTGGGGGTCACCTGGAGACAGAACCCCGCTGCCACCACCCTGGAATGCTCAGTGTCTTTGGGAAATGGGATTTCCTTGCGTGTTCTTCCTCTTACTTCCTCTCTTTGCTTTGGTTTGGCAGAGGCAGGAGGTTGCTGAGTCCTGCCCGCCTCAGAGCGGGCACAGAGGTGGCACCAGAGTGTCTCAGTGTGGGTTATTCATGGAAGGAACCACACATCAAGGCTGAGAGGAGAAGAAACCCTTCTTTGCCAGCCCAGCACGTTGGACCTCTCGCTGCAGTTGTGAAGAGAAGGGTGTGTGGGGATGGGAGAGGAAAGAGGGAGAAATTAGCACTGGCTGGAGAAGGTTTTTCTCTGTTGTGGGCCCTTAATTCACCGTGACCTGGACAAGGGCCCAAACTTGTGTCGTGTGGGCCACCCACAAGCTCTTAGGTAGCAAAACTCCCGATCCTGCTCTGCCCTCCAAGCCTTCCTTGCGTCCCTTCTCCAAAGCCTTTGAATAAAGGAACAAAAAACTGCTCCTTCTCCCCTCTTTCCCTCTTCTCTTTGCCCAAAGACAGGGATTAAATCCTGGGCAATGTCCTCCTACACAGAGCTGAGGAAGGCTTTGCTCCGGCTCCCTCTCCACCCCTGAAGCAGCGTCAGAAGGGGAGGAAATGCTGCTCCTATCGAGAGGAAGGAAAGAGGAAAACAGATGGAAAGTCCTCAGAACTGGAACAAGTGCCTTTCAAACAATACAACAGGTCCCTTTTACTCCAAAATAACAGAGCCCTTCTGTGGAAATCTAAATACAATCAGGGCATCGACAACAAAGATAACGGGGAAATAATTCTGTGAACCTGCACCCAGGGCCCGTTTGGTGAGAGCCGCCAAGCGCAGGCCCCGTCCCCTTCCAGCCCCTCCAGGCAAAGCCAGGCTTTGATTTCACTGGATTTATTTATTTTTTAAACCTTGCAACAAAAGGCTTGGGACTAAAATACCCCCAGCTTGCACCCATCACCCACCCGTGGGCAGGGAGTTTCCACCAGCTCTTTCCTTGTGCTGTGATTCCCTGGATTATTTTACCAGCTCGGTAAATCTACTCTGGTTTTGTGCTTTCTCAGTTTTCTGAGGGATTCTATGGTGCTCTGATTAAGCCCAGTCCTAAAACATCACTGGGGTTCTCTTTCTGTGTGCTTAAAGGATAATGTGAGACTAAGGACAGTCAGCACTCCATAAAAAATATATACACACACACACACTACATAGATACATATATAAATAAAAATATCCCATCTGAGCATGATGCAGCTCAATTGAACCCAAATAAAAACATAAAAGGAGGAAAAAGATCAAGCAGGAAGTTTCTCAAAAGCCTGATAAGGGTGAAATTCTGATTTGATCACCCTGTACACTCAAGACTGTCGGTAACTTCCCCCAGACATCAATGTTTCAAAGAACTTGTAGGAAAATAGTTAATTTAGATCGTTTTTTTACGTTCTGAAGTACAACAAATTCAATCCCTTCATAGCTGGAAATAAACCATTATTAAAGATACAGTTTTAAGCTTTCAATTCTAATTTAGGTGTCCCAGCATTTGCTTCCCAATGGAAGCACCAAGAAAGGAAATGTCTGTGTGGAACGTGACCACTTGCAGCTTTCTGAGAAATTGGGTTTCTTTGAGATGCCCAATATTGGAAACTTAAGCTCTCCAGTTCTCTTTCAAAATGTAGACTATGGTTCATTGATTTCTTCCCATCTGAACTGAGGGACTCAGTCAAGGGGCTTGAAAATAAGATACTTAATAGTAATTTTAAACCCCCTAATTTGTTTGCCCTCCCCCATGCTCCCTATACCTTCACAATAAATCCTTTGAAAAACTGGAAGTGCTTCAGTGAAAAGACTGATGGGAAACGTTAAAAAATATCAGGCAAGCAACATCAAGTTATCTCTGTTGTTTTAGGCCAAACGTGTTTCCTGCTTTTCTCCCCTTCAGACTCCCTTCAGGAACCACGTCCCATCCACGGCAGGTCCCTCGTGCTGGGGTTCCCTGGGGGACAAACCTCGTCCTGCAGCAAATCCTCCACCTGTGCAGAGCCCAGGGGCCACGGGCAGGTCCCAGCCCAGGTTTGGGAAGAGTTTATCCCAACAAAACCCAAACCCAGCTGCACATCCCATGGCTGCTGGGTCCCACCTGGAAGGAACCCGGTGATTTTCTCAGCTCTGGGAAGGAGGACACCTCGTGTGAAGATTTTTCCTCTATAGGAATTTCAGCTTTTAAAGCATTAATATCTCATGAAGTGGAAGCCCACAGTGTCTGTGTCACCCTGTGTCCGAAAAACTGCCACGGGAACTACTGCAAGATACTAAAATTTAGGGGAAAAGCATAAAAATATTTCTGTAACCCCTCTCTGCAGTCAATGAAAAAGGTCATTACTGCACCTCAGAGCTCCTGCCCCAGTAAAACAGAAATCAGTGTGTTGAGTAACAGTGCAGCACGAAGACTCTGGAATACAGCAGAGGATAATTTGTCAGTGATTAGAAGGTCAATGGGTCAACTCAGGAACAACCCAGCGGCCTCACCTGGGGGGAGCCCCGTCTGTAACAGGAGAAAGCCCCTCCTTTGTCCCAGCTATGTCACCATGGAGCGTTATCAAAACAGAGCTGGGACTTATCAGTCACGAGGGAGGCAGCGCCAGGTGACTGCAGAGTCCATCGGCAGCGCCTGCACTTCCCACACTTTGCTTGGAATCCTTTTAAAAAACAGGAGTTATTTGTTCCCCCAGTGTAAATATTTCCCCCTTTTTTTAAAAAAAAAATACCGATTGCACTTCCATCACAAACTTTTATGGGATTACATCACTTCTGTGGGGAGGTTTTTCATCACAGTCATCTCAAACGGGAAATTCTGCAGGGATAACAACACTTTTACTCATTGCAGTTTGTAATCCCAGCACCACTCACTGCTGACCCCAGCCTGGATAACTCCAGGTCTATTAAACACAATGCTGGTCTCATCACTGAATAAATCCCTGCAAAAAAAATGCCTCAAACTCAAAATTCTGCATTTTTCTTCACACCTTTGCTGGTGTCACTGACAAGGGGCAGCTCCCCACACTCTGCTGAGTTTGGGTGACATTGGCAGCTGTAACCAGGGAGGAAAACTCAGAGGGATTTCTGGGCATTTTCACGAATTTACATATCCTTTTTTAGGGGCCAGGTTTTGTGTGCACAATTCCCAATTCCAGCTATCCCTGTGTGTGTGCAGTAATGTCATTTACAGAGGCCACGACTCAGAGCAAGCCCCTCTTGTACCACATTCCACGGAGACAAAAACTGCACAAAAAACTTTAGACCTGAACAGAGAGAAAAACACAGATGAGGAAAAAAAACCCTAAAAAACCCAAACCCTAAAGATGTGGTTTGGCCAAGGTGATGGAGTGAGGGCCATGAGGATGTCTGGGCTTTTACTAAATCCTATTTTTAAAGCCTTTGATGCAAACCCCTCTCTGCTTTTCACTGCTGGGGCTCCCAGGAGCTGAGCCCAGTGCCAGGGATGCTGTGGTGGGCACTCAGGTCTACGTGGGCACACACCAGTCCTTGTCCTGATCCTTCTCAGGAATTCCACAGGGCAGGAATGATCCTGCCAAGGGCTGGGCACATTTCCTGGGAGCATCCCATTGGGTCAGTGAATCCCACAGAGCTTCCCCCGCCCTGAGCACTGAGCTCAGAGCTCCACAAAGATCACAGGTGTCACCTTGGCAGAGGTTTCCCTAACAATGTGTTTAAGGTATCCTGTGACCTGATATTCCTGCGGCCCTTTCAAAATTTAATTCACAAATAGGCAGCAAAGACCAGTTCTGGTCTTTGAAAAGGCTGAAAGGTCAGTTATGCAAATAATATTTATCATTTAAACGTAAAATAATAATTTAGAAAATAATGGAAGTATATTCCATTCGATTTTAACACAGATTAAAGAAGGTTGAACATAGTAACAACGATTTTCAGTGCACATGAGCACACACAGCAGCAGGCAAAGCAGCTCTGTTTCATGAGATCAGGTTCCATCCAGAGTGAAGGGACAGAAAAGCCGAATTTGAATTGATAATAACATTGTGACTTGAGCTCCAAGGAATTCCCTGCCTCCAACCACTCCCCCCCAACTTTTTTTTTGTCTTTTACTTTTTGCTTAAAATAATTAAATTGGATGAGGCAAGATACCTGAGCAGTGAACTTTTCCATTCCTCCATTTCCAAGGAAATAAAATCTCACAACAACTTCATGCAAAACCTTGTGCTCTATGCCAGTGGGTCGGTGGCCAATTTAACCATAACAAATAACAGTCTAGTCTTGCAAAGTTTCAACGATTTTTTTTTTTTTTCTTTTTTTCTTTTTTTT